>CM072523.1:59040564-59067131 GCA_036898135.1 Oncomelania hupensis | reverse complement strand
CAGGTACATCTACTCCCCCAAAGGTAAGATGTAGGCTGTACTGAGTCATTTCATCAGGTACATCTACTCCCCCAAAGGTAAGATGTAGGCTGTACTGAGTCATTTCATCAGGTACATCTACTCCCCCAAAGGTAAGATGTAGGCTGTACTGAGTCATTTCATCAGGTACATCTACTCCCCCAAGGTAAGATGTAGGCTGTACTGAGTCATTTCATCAGGTACAGGGCTAACGGACCTCAGTCACGAGGACAGGTTAAAGTGCCTTCGGCTTCCGAGCCTGCAGTATGGACGTCTAAGAGGAGACATCATTGAGATGTGTTAAATCCTATACAACATGTATGACCCCAAACCTACAAGGTCCCTACTATGCAGGATTGACGCTTTACAACCCGAGGTCATGAATATAGATTAACCAAAAAAAAGGCTGTTCATACCAGTTTATATCATCACTTTTTCACTAACAGAGTTTCTAACGCATGGAACAGTCTGCCTAGGGATGGTGTCACAGTTGGTACCACAAATGCATTTAAAAACGGACTAGATAGGTTTTGGTGTACCACAGTGTACTCCACTGACTCGGGTGGAGATTTCCTTACCCCACCTCCCTCTGGTAGGCAAAAGTCATCACACAGCTGATGCCTGAAAGCCTGCTAGTGTGACAAGTAATGAGTGTGCTCTTAAATGCAGGTCTATCTATATTATATTATATTATATTATATTATATTATATTATATTATATTATATTATATTATATTATGTTATATTATATTATATTAATTATTATAGTATAGTGTGACGACACGAGTTTTCAGATAGCAGGGAGAATTATACTTTTTACGAAGTTACACTTCTTTGTATGTAGTGTACATAGGGTAGCGTGACCGATTTACTTTTTTGCGTATGAAAGGTGCAGTTTCGTAAAGTCCGTGCGTAACGAAGAAGACAGGGGTAGGCCAAATTCAGAATAGGGCTATGTGTAATAAAGAATGTGCATACTGACGAGAGCTCGACTATTTGCTTGTGGCTGGTGCGTTTTTGGTAGGGCAGAGTGGTTTGAGATGCTTTTGCGAGAAGGACGAATCTAACCAGGCAGCAACCCTGTGACGGAGGTCATTGTAGTGTAGGGTACTGTTGGAAGGGTGTGTTTATTGCTTATATAGCCACCCAAGGTCTTATGCCCTCGTCGGGATAAGGATGTTTAGAGTTCGAGAGGAAGAATATTAACTGCCATTTGTGAACGAATGTAGGGTTTTGTTCTTAAGGTGTGTGTTGTTCTCGATTGAACACCCACCAAGACTTAGTGTCTGTTACAGAACTAAGGTGACCTCATCCTCAGTTATAAGTGTTATTTGGGAAGAGAAATAACCAGCAATAGCAAGACAAAGTGACTCTCAAAAGACTAACCATTTGTGTACTGTGACAGTGCTGTGTTGTGTTGTGGTGTTGGGGGAGAAGGTGTATCACAAGCCGGGGCCTAAAAGGTGAGCAAACCCTGTTATTCAATTCTTTAGTGGCGCACTCCGAGAACTGCGTACGCGTATGAGTGGTGATGAGTGTGGGGAAGGGGATGTATTTTAGGATGCATAATGACTTTTATTGATTTTATATGATTTTCTTATGATTTTCTTATTGTATATGTGATGGGGAAATGTCGTTGCTGCTGTTGTATAAGTGGGTCAAAGGCGACGATGGGGAATGTAGAGAGGGAGAGAGAGAGTGGGGGTGTATGTATGGAGAGAGCGATAGAATGTATTATACTGAAGAAAGATGAAGTGATGATTATGAAGGAAGCATGTTTATATTACAGTATAATGCGGCGAGATAGTATGAATGAAGGGAGATAATCGTGATGTGTTATAACCGGTGGGAGGTGATGGTGATGGTGGAGGAAGGTGGAACGAATCAGGACTGTGTGATTGAAGTGTGGTTGCAATAATTATGTATATTTATATAAATGTTGTTTTCATAGAAGATGCGAATTATTTAGCATCAAAGGTTGATTTATATTATTGAAATGTGTGTATAGCATCTTGTATTATTATCATGGTATTCATACACAGGTCAAGATGGTGGACGGAGGACGGCGTATTATATTATATTATATAGTGTTATTGTTTTGTAAGCAGGCTGTTAAGACGGTGTATATGCTTACAGGTTTGGGCTGTTACTTCTACGCTATTATTTCTACGCTGTTACTTCTTATGCTGCTTCTTATGCTGTTGACGTTTGGTTACCGTTGTTGACGCTGATTGATTTCTAGCCAGCCTGGGGTGTGCCGTTGCCTCTACAGCAGAGAAGAGTTGTGGTAGTCTCTGCCACTGCTGCGAGTTTTGCCTATGTGTCGAGGCAACACTATTACAGGAGGTTTTCACACCTAATTCACGCACACACAGACTCACACTGCATCACACCTAAAAACATATTCATTTAGTTAGAAATCATCCACTTATTGTGAAAGAGACTGTTTAGCTCTCTGAGCTACTTGACAAAAACATTGGAACAGTGCTTCAGTGCTACAGCTTCACCGAGATAGTAGTTAAGATTAAAGATTTATAACGCCATCACTTATTGTTCGAAGATTTATATTGTGAATTGATTTATTGATTGTGAATTTGTTGTACACATTTTGTAAAGAAACTGTTGTTGTTTAGTTCTGTTTGGGGTTTGTTACGAGGGGAGGTAATTGTTAGTTAGAATTGGGACGGGGGTCTTGATAGGGGTTGAGGGTGGTTAGTTCCCATTTGTCCTGTGTTTGCCTGTTAATTGTGGAATAAAAGAGTGTGATTGTATTCTGGCATTTTGTGTTAGTTTATTTTGTTTGAGTTTTATTCCTTTGCACTCGCTTTATGTGCTGAAGTCACGGAACCCGCTCGGGGGCCGTGACATATAGTATAGTATAGTATAGTATAGTATAGTATACTATACTATACTATACTATACTATACTATACTATACTATACTATACTATACTATACTATACTATACTATATATATTTCTGTTTTTTATCGGACATACTGTATTGTATTGTATTGTATTGTTTTGTTTTGTTTTGTCCAAATCAACCTGTTAATTGGCGTCACTTCGTCCAGGATGACGCACAGTTCTCCGTTGTTGGCCAAAGCTGGGATTTCAGACACCGCTTTGTCGCAGTCGCCCGACTCGTAGTAGAATTCATAGCGATGCAGATGCACTCTTCCAAACGTCACACTGGGATTCTTTTCCTTCTGTTCGCGCATGGTCTCCTGAAACAACACAACACATGGGGCATTAACCAAGTGCAATCGAGCTTCCCATAGGCAAGCGGTAGCAGGCCCCTATTGCACAGCGGTAGAAGTAATTGCGTCTTATATTTGTGTCTTTAAAATGATACAAAGGAACCACTACCGATGCGCCATCGATGATCCATTGTACTCGGTTATTATAACAATAATAATAATAACGGATTTTTATATAGCGGGTACTCCAGCCTATGACCAGACTCACCACGCTTTACATAATCATTACATATAAATACATGCACTCGATAAAACATTGCTTTTGCTACAATACACCAAAAGACAGAACAGTAAGGGTACAACTGTTTACAACTGTTACTATGTACACAAATTACAAAAAAGACAGAAATAGACTATTTACAACTATGTACACAAATGACAGAAAAGACAGAAATAGAATAGCAAAAAACCTATTCACAGCTATTTATATGCCCGATTAGGCCCAAGAGGAAAAACAGTATAAATATGTACAGCCGTGTATACACTTACGGATCAGACAGAGACAAAAGAGGAGAGAATGGCAGCGGGATACAAATCAGTCTGAATAATGCAGTTTGAAGAGGTGGGTTTTGAGGGCCTTTTTGAATGCTTGTGTTGATTGTATGTTGCGGATATGGGAGGGAAGGGAATTCCACTGCTTAGGTGCGGCGTAGGCGAATGCACGTTGGCCGTATGTCTTAGTGCGGGTGACGGGAACCTTGAGTGTGCGAGTTTCAGCAGAAGATCTTAAAGTGCGTGAAGGGGAGTAGACAGACAGCAGGTCAGCAAGGTAGGAGGGACAAGAATCAGTGAAGAAGTTGTGACAGAGAACAGAGAGTTTGTACTCTATGCGTGCTTGCACAGGAAGCCAGTGAAGGGAATGTAGTAGAGGTGTGATGTGATCGCGTTTCTTAGCTCGGAATACTAGTCTAGCTGCTGAGTTCTGAACCTTTTGTAGCTTGTCAATGATGTGTTTTGGGGAGCCAGCGAGGAGAGAGTTGCAATAGTCAAGACGAGAAAGGACGAGAGCGCAGACTAGGGTTTTGGTGGCAGTGAGTGTAAGATAGTGGCGAAAGGAGCTGATTTGGCGTATGGCCGTGTATGCAGAGCGACAGACGTTGGAGATGTGGTTGTTGAGGGACAGGTCATCGGAGAGAATGTAGCCGAGATTTCTGGCTGAGGATGAGACTGAATGTTTGTTGTCCCTACTGTAAGCGATGTTGGGAGAGGCGGGAGTGAGGAGGAGGTGTTGTGCTTGTGAATGAGGAGGGCTTCGGTTTTATCGTCATTAAGCTTAAGCTTGTTGAGTGTCATCCATGACTTAATGTCTGTGATGCAGTTCTCCAAAGTCTGAACAGTGGAATTAATGAGAGAGGGGGCAGTGGATTTATAAAGTTGTGTGTCGTCTGCAAATGACTGACTCTCAACAGCATGCTTTTTAAGCAGGAGAAGCAGTGGCTTGGTGTACAGAGTGAACAACACCGGCCCTAAAACGGAACCCTGAGGCACGCCGCACACCAATTCTGCTGTGCTTGAGAAACAGCCATCGACAGTGACTGCTTGTGATCTGTCAGAAAGATATGAGTGGAACCAAGCCAGGACCGAGCCGGAGATTCCAAAGTAGTGTTGAATAGTGTTAAAGAGAATGTGGTGGTCGACTGTGTCAAAGGCAGCTGAGAGGTCTAGTAAGGTGAGAACGGAGACGTTACCATTATCTAAGGCCAGCAACAGATCATTGGTTACCTTTAGGAGGGCTGTCTCAGTGCTGTGGAAGGGTCGGTAGGCAGACTGGTTGAGGCAAAGTAAAGCGTTATCATATAGGTAGGCAAACAGTTGTTTGAGAACAATTTTTTCTATGACTTCGGACAGGAAGGAGAGGTTTGAAACAGGTCTATAGTTCTTTAGATTATTTTTGTCTAAACTTAGCTTTTTAAGGAGGGGTTTGATCACAGCCGCTTTGAGCACAGACGGAACAACACCAGAGGACAGACTCTCGTTGATAATGTGGGTAATGGTCGGGAGTAGAGGGTCAAGATTCTCTATCAACATGGGGGTAGGAATGGGGTCAAGAGAGCAAGATGTTGGTTTTGAGCTTAAGATGACTTATTATCCTTGTGAACAGAACCCACACGTTAATACTCGCAGTGGACGAAATGCAATAGGTAGGCACAAAGGTTGATCTTGATTTCTCGGCTGCAAATAGCTATTCCAGTTAAATTGTTGTAGTCAAACTTACAGAAAAGGGAATCGTTTTTACACAGTGCGCTTAGCAGGCCAGCTCAAAGAGCGGCTGAAAGAGCTGGAAGCATGAATGAACTCAAACCTTCCCAGACGCCATCCGTCAGCAGCTTTATCATTTGGATGGGGAGTGTGGAGGGGAGGGGAGAGTGGGGTGGAAAGAGGTGACACTAATGACTTGTCCTCCGGATGATTCTAAATTCTAGCTTTATAGCACAAGAAATGAGCTAAAGACACTAAATAGAAAATTGTCTGCCGCTGTTCACACACAAGCACTCACAACCTCAAAGTTTAATTTTTACTGGAACACCTAAATCCTAAACAAAATGA
Source organism: Oncomelania hupensis (assembly GCA_036898135.1). Classification (NCBI taxonomy): domain Eukaryota; kingdom Metazoa; phylum Mollusca; class Gastropoda; order Littorinimorpha; family Pomatiopsidae; genus Oncomelania; species Oncomelania hupensis. The sequence goes on along the minus strand of CM072523.1, from coordinate 59,061,308 downwards.
TGCAAATATGTTATATACCTTGTACTTGATTGAACTAGAGCTGTGGGTTTTTTTAAAAGTTATTTTTATCAAACGACTGGTTTGAAGTCGAAACAACTTGCGATCTTTGAAACAGTTGCCAAAACATATGATAAAAGTGGTTCATACATCTTCTACTAGTGTAACATTGATTGACTGAACTAACATCACTCACTGTTTATATTTTTAAAGGATCACCTAAATACCCAAACACATTATACAAGTCATTAATACATCCTGTACTGGTTTACCTTAAGCTCATATTCTCACTGAAACGCTTATAACCCACACAAATGATGCAAGTCAAAAATACATCATGTACTGGTTTATCTTGAGTTCATATTCTCACCGGTCACACGCTAACAAGAATTCCATACAAAAGAGGCGGAAGGTGGTTTTAGCTGCGTCTCGCTCAAAGGCTTCTTTCCTTGGTCAAAAGTAGTGCTCTCCCTTGTTGCTAGGTACATGTTGTGAAAGCTATGGCCAACAGTAGTTGGAGTTCGAGCAGTTCGGAGGATAGGAATGGAGAAGATTGCTTGCCATATTTAGCTGTTTTAGTAGCAGATGAGCAAGAAATTCCACAGAAGAGACGACAGAGACAATGGTGGGTACGTCCATTCTTTTCAGTTGCAATGTCAAGGTCGCACAGCTCGTTCTGATTGGTCGGAACTTATGATTTCATCGCAGGAATTAGAACATGTTCTATCCTCTGAACCTACGATGGATTCGCATGAGATTTTATCGTAAGCTTGTTGTACAACTTATTGTAGCGTGTGACCGGGTCAATTTTATGAGAATCGATAGGTCTGACAGGGGCTTGAAACGTCTAAAACTCAAACAAATGATGCAAGTCATTAATACGTCCTGTACTGGATTTACCTCTAGCTGGTGTTTAATCTGACAAGCGGCTGCTCGAGAGGCGCAGCGACAGCTGACAATGTGCACGTCACGACCCTCCCTCAGCCATCTCAGCCCTATCAGTACCAGCACAATGGTTTTCCCTGTAACAGTCAATCAATCATTACAACATTGGTTACACATACACAAAATAGTCAAACCCAGCCTTACCAGCACAATGGTTTTCCCTATAACAGTCAATCAATTGTGATGATGGGGGTTTGTGGTTGTTGGTCGTGTCCGGTGATGGTGTTAGGTGTTAATGATGGTTTGTTAGACCATTGTCCGGAGTCACAACACACGATTTACAAATATGTTCACAAACAGAAAATAAAACACGCAGGCTGGAAGGTGTACGTTTTAGCAACTTTACTGAACACAGACACAGAAAATATTCTTGCAAGTAGCATTGACAGTGTTCCCAAATCTATATTTCACTCTACAGTTCCCAAACTCTATAACTCTATATTCTGAATACGACATTATCCTACATTGGTTCCTACTTCCCTATCGTCTATGTTCTCGTTCTAACTAACTCTAACTCCACATCTTCTCTCTGGACCATCCTAGTCTCTCTCTCTCTCTCTCTCTCTCTCTCTCTCTCTCTCTCTCTCTCTCTCTCTCTCTCTCTCTCTCTCTCTTCTGACTATCTTTTCTTTATGACTATCGTTTTTGACTATCACCAATACTATCACCAATACCTGTCGGCACTCGTCTTTATTCTTCCTCATCCCAGGGGCAGTTGGGCTCCTAACTTCCGCTTTCCCTCCTCCTTTCTGTCAATCAAGCCTGAGGCCTATCCGTGATGGTAGGCCTATTTCGATTCGCTGAGCGTCCGTCCCGTTAAGCTCCTCCTCTAAACTATAGCCATAACTTAGGTCACCAACAGACGATGGACCCCTTCTGGCAAGCATTTAAACAAACGATAATCATTACTATCTGCATGGACGTTGGCGTCTTATTTAAAGTGGTCATGGACATTAACCGCGAGACATAACTCCGCGCTCCATTATTGACCCTCGTGACCACCTGTGCTGATAACGGTACCTGGGTCTGGCACTAAAACCCTTTGTTTGACACAAAGGTAAAACCAACATTTCACACTGCTAATCTTAGTTCGTCCATCCCCTCCGTTGTAGCTGTTAACCTTTGTTACGTTGAAACACGAATGGTAGTGTGTCTGAAACGCGCGCGATAGATCTAATGGTTTCGTTTTGCAAAGTATTCAATAATGGAGTTTATTTACCTTTGATTTGAGTTTGCATTGTTGTTAGGAGAGGCTTTGTATAAAGTTGATAATTTTCGTTAGTCGATATTGTTGGAGAATTTTCTGGATTCGTTTGTTTACTATCAATCGAAGTTTCTTGATGGACGTAGATAATGGAGAACATTCTTTTGACAGGAAGAGAGATGTATGACGTAAGTCAGTGATGACGATCTTTAATTCTGATTGGTTGGTTGTAATGCGTCATTTCTAGAACGACCTGTCGTCATCTCGAATGAGAGAACAAATTATAAAATGGATGCCCTGTGTGTGGTTAGAGAGAGAAGTTGTTGATAGTGAAGTTGGAAAGTAAATTTGAGAGTGGAAAGGCGATTGAGCGATTGTATGCAGTTGTTGATGTGTGCTGAATAAAAGTGGAAAACTTCATACGTCGACTCCGTGTCTTGTATGCTGAGTGAGCAGGCTGCGTGGATACACGAATCTGAGTTACACCTTATCAGGAATTCAGCATTGGGGCTGAATCAAATACTGATAGAAAACACCAACATCAAACCGAGTGTAACATTTTGGGGGTCAAGCCGCGATTCACGCCATAGCCAAGGGTTCAACTGCTACAAGCGAGTCAACGTTACGAGAGGCAGTCATCGAGGGTAGCCGCCAACGAGTTGCGTCGAGAGGGGCCAACATACTGGGACTACATCACCGATAGGTTCGGGTTGACTGCAAGGGCGTGTAGTCGCTGAAGAGTTGCTTCGTGAGCGAACAACAGATCGGGACTACGTGGCTGCCGTAAGACTACGTCGAGGGACAGTCTCGGAGCTACATCGCCATTTTTACAGGGAGCGACGAGCGGACGTCGCGTCTACTTCAGCACAGGAGCGTATACATCAACACCAGCGTGGTGCAGCGTCGCATACGACGAGGACAGCGGGGCCTGCGTCATCGAAGGCGACTAGTGACAAGCATCAGCGCTACTGCAGAAAGCGTGCTGTTCTAGAACAGTCTAGAAGGGTGCAGCACAGTCAAGAACTTTCTAGAAAAAGAACCTTCCAGAAAAGAACTTTCTAGAAAAAGAACCTTCCAGAAAAGAACTTTCCAGAAAAAGAACTCTCCAGTCAAGAACTTTCCAGAAAAGCATCAAGATGGCTGACTTCTGGCAGAAAGGGATTGCACTGAATCTGAAAGGCAAACAGCTGACGGAGTACGTCAAGTCTCAGGAGAGAATACAAGAAAGAGAAATTGAACAGCAGCGTCAAGAAAGAGAATTAGAAGAGCAGCGTCGTCGTGAAGAAAGAGAATTAGAAGAGCAGCGTCGTCGTGAAGAAAGAGAATTAGAAGAGCAGCGTCGTCGAGAAGAAAGAGAAGACCGGCGTCAAGAAAGAGAATTAGAGGAACAGCGTCGGCGTGACGAGATGGAAGAGAGACGATTAGAAGCTGAGCGTCAATACCAGCTAGAGTTGGCGCGTATCCAAAACAATCAGCATGCGCCACAAGTTATCAGTGACAACAAAGCTCCAAAATTGCCAGCGTTTGTCGACGGGAAGGACCCGCTCGACAGTTATTTGGCGAGATTTGAAAGGTTTGCCAAAAGCTCTAACTTGCAACCTCAAGACTGGGCGATTCGACTAAGTGCAATTCTGACGGGGCAAGCACTCGACGTCTACACCAGATTGTCGGACGATGACGCTAAAGACTACGACGTCTTGAAAGAGGCCCTATTGCCGTGCTACAACTTTACAGAGAAGGGCTACCGTAAACGCTTCCGTGAATGCCGGCCTAAGTCAGACGAGACGCCAAAGCAGTTTGTGGAGTGCCTGTCGTCATATCTACACAAGTGGGTGGAGTTATCAGGCGAAAGGAAGTCTTCCGACAGTCTCCATGACCTGATCGTGAAGGAACAATTTCTCAATGCCTGTCACAAGGACCTAGCGACCCACTTAGAAGAACAAAAGCTGCAGACGCTTAAAGATGTGACTGAGGCTGCTGAAAGATATCTCATCGCTCATGGGAAGACCTTGGGGCCACCCAGCGCGACGAAACATTTTCAGAAGACTGGAAACCATGTGAACCAGATCCAGGGGAGCCAGACGAGCCAGAAACAGACGGACTCCACGCCTCCTCCCAGGGAAGGGCACTCAAGAGGCTGTTTCATCTGCAACGCTACAGACCACAGAGCTGCCAGCTGCCCTCAAAGCAGAAATAGCGGACAGCGGAGCAGTACGGACAATGCAGCGGCGGGCAACCGGCAGAGGCGGTTCTCCAATCAACGGCAAAACAGTAGATCTGACCATCAGGTGTGCGGCGGGAGCGTCATTCTTCCGAGCGAGACCGAGCGCACAGCTACTCCTGCAGACGTGCAAGAGTGCATGACCGATGGCCAACTTCTCCTTGCCAACGGAAAATCCATCCCCGTCGTCGCCAGCGCAGCTGTGACCGTCCAGAACATGCCTGTTTCTAAGGGACGCGTCGGAAATCATGAAGTGACTGTTCTAAGAGACTCTGGCTGCAGTGGGGTCATCGTCAGAGAAGACCTAATCGCTAAAGAACAGTTCACTGGCGATTCAAAATGGACACTTATGGCCGACAGCAAATGTGTGAGAGCGCCAGTTGCGAAAATTTATGTCAACACCCCTTTCTACATAGGCGAAGTCGAAGCGGTTTGCCTGAAGAAGCCGCTGTATGATTTGATGATCGGGAACATCGACGGCGCGAGACGACCCGACGACCCCGATCCAGAATGGAGTCCTGCCTCAACCCAACACGTCGAAGTTGTGGAGGAGGATCCATTGCCGTTTCCCGATGGAGACCTTACAGAGCTGCTACGGGACAATGTGGTTACTCCGGCTCAGCCCTGCCGACCAGAGATCGTCGGTGCTGTTACTACCAGGGCCCAGGCCAAGAGAGACAAGACGTCTACGCCACTGAAGGTCGCCGACAACTCTAAAGCTGCCATCGTGGACAGAGATAAGCTGATCCAGCTCCAGGAAGCTGATAGTACTTTAAACAAGTACAGGAACCGCCAAGACCACGTGACCAAAGGCAGTGGTACGGTCTATTTTGAGGTGAAGGCCAAGATTCTGTATCGAATCTTCCAGCACCCGAGGGTCAACGGAGGGAAACCACTACGTCAAGTCTTGGTACCGTTACCCCTAAGGCGCCAGGTGATGGAAGTAGCGCATGACTCAATCATGGGAGGTCACCTAGGCATCAAGAAGACGTCAGACAGGATCCAGGCGGTGTTCTACTGGCCAGGACTTCATGCGGACGTCAGCCGTTTCTGCCGATCATGTGACATTTGCCAGAAGACCATACCTCGAGGAAGGGTCCCGAAAGTGCCTATGCAGAGGATGCCTCTGATCGACCGACCTTTCAAGAGGGTGGCCTTAGACTTAATCGGCGAAATAAGACCTCCGAGTGAAGAAGGCCATCGGTGGGTACTGACTTTAGTGGACTATGCGACTCGGTACCCAGAAGCAGTGCCTTTGAAGAAGATTGACACTGAAACGGTAGCAGAGGCACTGGTGGACATGTTCAGTAGACTTGGATTGCCTGAAGAAATTCTGACAGATAGGTAGATAGATACTCAGTGCTTATAGGGTCCAGCGGACTGCCAAGAGCCGAATCAGGACCACAAAAAATTAAGTAAAATGAGATTAAACTGTTAAAGGTAAAGGTAAAGGTAAAGGTAGTCCCATAGCCTTGTGGCCGTAGGGGAGCGTGATGTTGGAGATCACACTTATCTTGGGCCAGCGTAATGAGGGTGATGCCCAACTCTCTCCCTCGCTGCTTTACCTTCCCCACCCTCAAGAGAGTAGGTACTCAATCACAGTTGAGTCAACTGGGGGCGTTGTTGTTTGTCGCTTCACACCTTAGCGGTCACCCATCCAAGTGCTAACCGCACCGGACGGTGCTTCACTTTCGACACAGTAGCGAGTGCTCCAACCACTGCACTATCCGACACCCCGTTAAACTGTTAACATTTAATTATTTTGAAAGATGTAAATAAAATCAGTTTCTTCAATAAAATCCAAACAAGAATACAAGACAAGACGACATGATTTAGATGCGATAAAACAAACCAACATCTTGTAAAAATTGAAACAGGTTCTGACCATTGCATACTTTAAAAACCTCATTAAAAGTTACTGAACCAAGATATCTTTTCCTTAAATCAACCAGATCAGCACATTCAGACATAAAATGACGAACGGAAAACGTTTTGTCACATGCAAAGCACCATGGTGGTTCCTCTCCTTTTAAAAGGAAATTATGGGTGACACAAGTATGCCCAATATGAAGGCGAGCCAAAACAGTTTCCTCTTTGCGGGTGGACGCAAAGTTAGGCAAAGAAGCAGATAAATCCGGAAGAATTTCAAATAATTTGTTATTGATTTGCTTAGACCATTCAGTCTGCCACAGCCGTTTACAATAAACTCCAGTCATACAACGCAGGTCAGAGTATGGAACAAACTGGAAAATCTCTGAAGGGAAATCTAGATGCAGAGCTTCTTTAGCCGCTTTGTCCACTGCAATATTGCCGTGGATGCCCATGTGACTAGGTACCCACATAAAAACTATCTTTTTACCCTCAGAAACAAGTTCTGTGTGGAGGTTATGGATCTCTGCCAGAAAAGGGTGTGATATCTTTCTCGTGGAAAGAGCCTGAAGTGCTGACAGTGAATCAGACATGATTAAAAACGAGGTTCTCTTGGATTGATAAACCTGTTTCAGAGCTAGATGAATTGCCTTGAGCTCAGCTGTATAAACAGAACAAAAATCAGGTAGACGCTGTTGCAAATGCTGGTCTAGGTGTCTTCCTGAGACCGACGCAGCAGCAACTGAGTCTCCTTTCTTCGACCCGTCTGTAAAAAGTTTGTCATATCCTTTATATAGTGAACATTGTTCGAGATAAAGCTGCTTATAAACAGCTTCGGAAGTTTTGGTCTTTTTGAAGGATGTGAGACTGAAATTGATAATGGGGTTGATGAGGTTCCAAGGTGGAAGTACAGTTAGCAATTGATCATCATTAACAGAGTCAACATCTATGCCTGCAGTGTCAAAGTGAGGACGTATTCTGATACCAAAAGGAGGAATTTCTGTCGGTTTGTTGGAGTATTTAAGTGTAAATAACGGGTTTAAAACACAATCATAAGCGGGATTTTCAGGGTTTGCTTTAAGTTTGAGAAAATAATTCATGGCGAGCTGAAGCCTGCGGATCTCTAAGGGAGGTTCACCAGCCTCAGCGTAGAGACTTTCCTTTGGTGAAGTGCGAAACGCACCCAGACAGATCCGAAGACCTTGATGATGGATTGGATCCAAGGCTTTTAAATAACCTTTCCTAGCGGAACCATATACGATGCTACCATAATCCAATTTAGAGCGTACCAGAGAACGATATATGAGGAGCAAAGTTTGCTTGTCTGCTCCCCAGTCTGTGTGGCTGATAACTTTCAAAACGTTAAGACCTTTCTGGCAACTTTCCCTCAGGTATTTAATATGCGGCAGAAAAGTAAATTTGCTGTCAAAAATAATACCCAAAAATTTTACTTCTTTAGAAACTTTGATGGGTTGTCCATAAACATGTAGAGAAGGGTTCAAAACCTGGTTCTGTTTGCGATGAAAATGAATGCATTCGGTTTTAGAAAGCGAAAATTGGAAGCCGTTTTCTTCTACCCATCCCAGAATTTTATCTATGCAAAGCTGAAGTTGACGCTCCACCCCAGCCAAGGTTTTACCCTTCGCTGAGATTGAGAAATCATCAACAAACAAGGATTTATCTATGCCAGATTTAACGTTTTGAACTATGTTGTTGATCTTAATGTTAAACAAAAGAGGAGATAAAATGCTACCCTGAGGGACACCCATCTCCTGCTCAAAAGAATCTGATAAAGTGGAGCCAAGTCGGATCTGAAACTTTCTATCAGTTAAAAAATTTTCTATAAAAATGGGTAAGTTCCCACAGAAGCCTAGGAGTTCTAGATCTTTTAAAATCCCGAACTTCCAAGTCGTGTCGTATGCCTTTTCTAGATCAAACAACACAGAAACAACATGTTCACCGTTAACCAACGCATTTCTGACGAACGACTCGAATCGAACGAGATGATCTAAAGTGCTCCTGTTTTTGCGGAAACCAAATTGAGAGATATCAAGAGCGTTGATGGATTCTAACTGCCACATCAAACGCTCATAGATCATTCTTTCCATAGTTTTGCATAAACAGCTTGTAAGGGCAATGGGCCTGTAATTGTTTGGGTCAGAGTGATCCTTACCAGGTTTAGGGATTGGAACAATAACTGCGTCCCGCCAAGATGGGGGAAACGAACCAGAAGACCAGATATGATTAAACACAGCCAAGAGAATTTTAAGGGAATCTTTAGGCAGGTGCGAAATTAACTGATAATGAATATCATCAGGACCAGAAGCAGAATTATTGGATTTCAGGATGGAATCTGTCAATTCTTCCATAGAAAACGGAAGGTTATATGGTTCACAATTATCAGAGTCAAAAAAGCAGGGTTCTCTTTCTTTTTTATCTTTGATGTTTTGGAATTTGGGGGAATAATCAGCAGATGAAGAATTGTGATGAATAGTAGAGGCCAACAAGTCAGCTACAAAATTCTGACAGACCTCGGGACGCAGTTCGTCTCTGACTGCATGAAGGAGGTCAACAGACTGCTGAGCATCCGGCATTTGACTACGACACCCTACCATCCGATGTGCAACGGGCTTGTCGAAAAGTTCAATGCTACGCTGAAGTCCACCCTGAAGAAACTGTGCAGCGAGCAGCCCAGACAATGGCATCGCTACATCAACGCCTTACTTTTCGCCTACAGAGAAGTGCCGCAGGAGTCCACCGGCTTTTCTCCGTTCGAGCTGTTGTACGGAAGAACCATCCGAGGGCCGATGCACATCCTGAAAGAACTGTGGACGAAAGAAGTAGACACCCAGAGGTGAAGAACAGCTACCAGTACGTGTTTGAGCTACGGGAGAAGCTGGAGCAGACTCTCGAGATAGCCAGAGAAAACCTGAAGAAGTCCCAGGACTGTGGAAAGCACTACTACGATCGTAGGGCTGTGAGCAGGAAGTTTAAACCTGGCAACAAAGTGCTGGTGCTGCTACCTACTGATCACAATAAATTGCTGATGCAGTGGAAAGGCCCGTACGAAGTTGAGACCGTGGTGGGAATCAACGACTACAAGGTGAAGGTCGGCCAGCATTCCAAGATATACGACGCCAACCTCCTTAAGCTGTACGTGGAAAGGCCATCAGAGACTGTGCACGCAGCCACAGCAGCTGTGACCGACGACAGCTTTGACAGCGAAGAACTGTTGGAACTGGGAGACTTCCACAGCAAAGAAGGCATCGATGATGTTAAGCTAGGACCAAGCTTGACGGAAGGTCAAAAGATGGAGCTCAAGGACCTTATGGGCGAGTTTCCCTATAACTTCAATGATGTCCCAGGCTCTACGACTTTGGTCGAACATGAAGTCCACACCCAGACCTGGAAGGAGCATCTGCAGACCTTGAGGGAGCTGTTCCACCGTCCCGCAGAAGCCAACCTGACCGTGAGACCCAGCAAATGCATTCTGGGAGCTGACAACGTCGACTTCATCGGATGTTCGATGGAAGAGGGAGACAACGGAGGATGCACTGACTCCAGGAAAGCCCACGAGATCACCGTCTTTGACCCTGGGCCGATGACAACCGCAACTGACGAGGGCGTCGTTTCCTTGCGGATGAGAAAACATTGACTGTGTAGATAAACTGTGAACATTGACAATATCCAGACAAATTTGAAGATGAAAACTGTTTACTCTGTGAATATAAACTGAGAACATTGACAGTATCCAGAAAGACGTGCAGACGAGAAACATTGACTCTGTGTGAATGAACTGAGCTCAATGACAGTATTCAGAAAGTCTTAAATAAGTTTTAATTCTGTACTTTGTTTGTGCATTACGTTTCAACGTTGTTGAAAGAAATTAGGTAAATTTCTTCTTGAGTGGGGGGTTATGTTACTCATACTCATACTCATACTCATACTATTTTATTCATCCATAAGGAAATTAAATTCGTCATCAGCAGGTCATCAAGAAGACAACAAAACAATATTATAAATATACTAAAATTCCAAGCATCACATCAATTATTAAAACTAATAGACAACAGTCATCAAGAAGACAACAAAACAATATAATAAATATACTAAAATTCCATCATCACACACCGACACACACACCATATGCAATCACACCAGAATTATTAAAACTAGTAAACAACAGTCATCAAGAAGACACGAATAGTAGTATGTCTGAAATGCGCGCGATAGATCTAATGGTTTCGTTTTGCAAAGTATTCAATAATGGAGTATATTTACCTTTGATTTGAGTTTGCATTGTTGTTAGGAGAGGCTTTGTATAACGTTGATAATTTTCGTTAGTCGATATTGTTGGAGAATTTTCTGGATTCGTTTGTTTACTATCAATCGAAGTTTCTTGATGGACGTAGATAATGGAGAACATTCTTTTGACAGGAAGAGAGATGTATGACGTAAGTCAGTGATGACGATCTTTAATTCTGATTGGTTGGTTGTAATGCGTCATTTCTAGAACGACCTGTCGTCATCTCGAATGAGAGAACAAATTATAAAATGGATGCCCTGTGTGTGGTTAGAGAGAGAAGTTGTTGATAGTGAAGTTGGAAAGTAAATTTGAGAGTGGAAAGGCGATTGAGCGATTGTATGCAGTTGTTGATGTGTGCTGAATAAAAGTGGAAAACTTCATACGTCGACTCCGTGTCTTGTATGCTGAGTGAGCAGGCTGCGTGGATACACGAATCTGAGTTACACCTTATCAGGAATTCATCATTGGGGCTGAATCAAATACTGATAGAAAACACCAACATCAAACCGAGTGTAACAACCTTCTAACTGGCTTAATCTTTGAAGGCTGAAAGGCAAACAATATGGCCGGAACTCTATAGTCATTGTCCCCCATGCCTGCTAGCACACATCATCGTTAGTTCGTTATCGCCTCCTCTGGTCATGGTATTTTTACCTCTTTCCCCTCTCTACTAAACTTGGCATCGCACATTACATTAGCGTTTATTTAGATGTAGCGTGTCTCCAGGAATAGCATAAGTGACCGATCAAACCTCTTTATTAACCAAGGCTAGGTAACTTGATTACACAATCATGACATTGATTACACCTTCACAAAATAGTCAAACCCAACCCTATCAGTACCAGCACCATGGTTTTTCCTGTAACAGTCAATCAATCATTACAACATTGGTTACACCTACACAAAATTGTCAAACCCAGCGAGGAATTCACTTCCTAAGGGCTCATTACCATACAGTCGGTACTGGAAGCCTTTCAACGGGAATGAATTGCGACGATCAACGATATGCATCGATCAACAGAGCCTTCAACGAAAAACCTTGTCCGCTTGTAGTCCATCTTGTGCTCTGAGCAGATGCGTGTCAGATGGGTGTGGGACACAATATAACAAATACAATGGTCATTGAAGGAGCCACAAAAGAGACACCTGTTCCAGGAGGTCCAGTGATGTAAGCCAGACGCCGGTTTCTGTTCAGTATGCCCAGCTGTTGCGGGGTCAGCACCAGAAGTGATAGCCGTCTTCCCAGTTCGGCCACTGCCTGGCCAACAGTTCGGACCTCGACACGCGGGGGGACACTGCAGTGAACGGACACGGTGCTAGCTGGTCCTATGAATCTGTACACAGACGGGGAGAAGAGTAAACTGACATTAATCGTCGTTATTATTATTATCAGCAGCAACAGCAGCACCTTTATCATACAGCGGAAGCAGTATATAACAGTAACAATAACATCATCGTCGGCGAGATTATCATCATTGTCTTCAGCAGCATAAATATCACCAATATCATCATCATCATTATCATCATCATCATCATCATCATCATCATCATCGTCGTCGTCGTCGTCGTCATTACCATCATCATCACTGCCACCACTACCTTCTGCACTAATACCGACGTAATCATAATCATCACCACCACCGCCACCATCATCATCAGCGTAATTATTATCATCACCACCACCATTAGGGTAATCATCATCCCTACCATCATCATCATCATCATCATCATCTGTTACGTTGGAGACGCGTGCAATGGTAGGCTTGCGTGTGTGACGCGCGCGATAGATCTGTTCATTTTATTTTGCAACGCATGCAGCAATAGAGTGTATTTATCTTTGATTTGATTTTGCGTTGTTATTAGAAGAGGCTTTGTATAACGTTGGTGTTTTTAGTTGGTCGATATTATTTTAGAATTTTCTTGAGTCAGTTGTTTACTATCGATCGAAGCGTATGGATAGTTCTAGTGGTAACCATGGAAGCTTCCATTCCAAATAGGGTTGTATGACGTGAGACAGTGATGATGAAATTAATTCTGATTGGTTGTGGTGTTTCATGTGGGATATTCTCGTTTGTTCTGGAGTATGTAGAGACTATATAAGTGCCGCACTGTTTCAAAATGAGAGAGTGGAAAGTAAAAAGTTGAGAAAGTTGTTAAAAGTGGAAAGTTGATAGTCGAGAATTGTAGAGTGGAAAAAGCGATTGAGCGATTGTATGCAGTTGTTGATGTGTGCTGAATAAAAGTGGAAAACTTCATACGACGACTCCTGACTTGTTGATGATTGAACGGGTTGCGTGGAAAACGAATCTGATTTACACCTATCAGGATTTCAAGCATCGGGGCTGAATCAACTACTGATAGAGAACAAACAACATCGAGTGTAACATCATCATCATAATCAGCGTAATCATCATCACCATCACCACCCTTATCACCACCTCTATCATCACCCCTACCATCACTATCACCATCTCCTCCTCCAACACGACCAGAAAACAAATATTGGCCTCGCCTGGCCACGAGATCCAGATACAATTTTTCCCCGTTGTCGCCACACAGCAGTGGGTCCTCCTCGGCTGCCACTCTCGTTTGCCACCAGCTGGACAGCTTGGTCTCATGGTCAGAGATCTGACCAGCACACGCGCACGGCTGATCAGCGCACACCCACGGCTGATCAGCGCACACGCACGGCTGGTCAGCGCACACTCTCAGCTGGTCAGCACACAAGCACATCTCGATGGCCTGTGTGATGTTGGAGGCTCCAAGACAGCGGCAAAGGTCCTGCACGATTTTACACGGAAAGACTGACACTGCATGTGGATGGTTGAACACACCAACCCCACCCACCCAACCACCCACCCTATCACACGCACGCACACAAAAAACGCGCGCGAGCACGCACTCGCACACAAACACACATTGAAGCTGGCGTTTAGGTAATAGGCCTTATTGTGAAGACCAGGCGACTGAAAGTGAGAGATGGCAAACAAAAATAAGATGGTTGAAATACAGAGAGAGGTCATCAACACTACGATAATAAATAAAGAAGTCAACAGAGAGAGGAAGGGGTGGTGGTGGGGAGAGATAAAGAAAAAGAGAGACAGAGAGACAGACACAGAGAGAGACAGACACAGACAGAGACAGACAGAGACATAGGGACAGAGAAAAGAGAGACAGAGAGAGAGACAGAGAGAGAGACAGAGGAAGAGAGACAAACACAGAGAGACAGAGATACAGAGACAGATACAGAGCGAGACACACAGAGACAGAGAGACAAAGACAGAGATAGAGACATAGGCAGAGGCAGAGAGATCAATTAACGTAAGCAGATTTAGTAGGGTGTACGTGCGCGCGTTTGTTGGCATGTGTGTGTGCGCGCGTGTGTGCGGGTGTGTGTGTGTGTGTGTGTGTGTGTGTGTGTGTGTGTGTGTGTGTGTATGACCACGCAAGCTCAGATGGCACCCCAACACACATCCCGCATAACTTGACATCACATGATTTGAACGTCCACTCCCGTTCTCTCCTTCCTCCGTCCTCCCCCCATCCCTCCACCCCGCACTCCTCATCACGCACACATATGCACCCACCATCATCCCCACCCTCCCAAAACATCTATTTAGTCTGCAATTAACAAAGGTTGTAGCTTACGTCAATGAAAGGATGATCGAACGTCAGTTAGCTTTACCTCCTTCAATTCGTCTCTTGCATCCAGCACTTTCGTCAGCTGGTCTCTAGGCACGTAAGGCAAGAAGAGAGATTTGCAGATGGACAGACTAGGTGCCACGTCACTGACCAGATACCTGATGACCCTTTCTGACCTGTCCAATTGCTTGACCGCCTTGCTGACTCTCTCGGCCAGTACGTCGTCTGCCGGCTTCCCGGGTGCCAGCGGGTGGCCCACGGCTTTGATTTCCCCGATGACGATGCCGTAATGGCGCACAAACAGCAAGACATCAACTTCACCACGAGAATACTTGGTGGCGGCGGTGTCCAGGTCGGAGGGTTTAGGCAAATACAACGTGGCGGGGGCCCAGCAGCTCTTCTCCAAGTATTCGCCGAAGTTGAACTGGGACAGGATGAACATGCCGACCTGCAACTGGTCTCCCAAAAACTGCAAGTTAGCCACCACGTGCTTCTGCGCGAAATCGTCAGCGAAGTCGCTCCCTGAACTCTTGGGCATTTTCCCCTGTGCAACACCCTTTAGTGATCCTAAGAGCACTTCAGGGGGGACGGGAGGCTTATCCTTCTTGTTCTTGCCTTTACTGGATCTGCGTTTGTGGGATGCGCGCGGCGGTGAGGATTTGCTTACTGCCTCTGCAGGCTGCTCTTCTTTTCCACCTTCTGTTAGTTTTGGTAGACATTGTTCTAGTTGTACACAGTCGTCTTCTCCGTGTCCACATTCTGGGTTTCCTTTATTGAAAACTGTGGGCTGCACTTTAGTGTTAAGCAGCAAAGCAGGGACGCTGGCTCCGGGGAGGACCATTTTCTGGCAAGGTGTTCGGTTGAAGTGATAAGGAGGTACGCTGTGGGTTCGGGTAGTGGGGTCAGGGTACAGGCGGACTATACTGTCCCTCATTTCGTCCAAAAGTTTGGTTTGAGTGTCGCTATCTTCCATGTTTATAAAGTGTAGCAATGGGGAAAATAATACACAACTCCTTTATTTTGGGAAAAAAATTAGGTGGTCAACTTTTCTTCTTCAAGTTCTTCAGGACAATGACGTGGTAGCGACGTTGCAAAAATAGTGACGTCATGTGAGCCATAATATTCTTTGCCCAATGGGCGTCATTTTCTATCACACCAAAGTGTAGAAAATGGAATGAACAAAAACAAGTTTTTGGCAAGTTCTTGAGGCAAAAGCTGCTATTGTCAAAATGAGAAACTTTATTCTCTCTATAAAAACGATATTGTTAATTTGTTACTTTGTTAAATTATGGCCAAGTACAACAAAAGCGAGCGGTTCTTTTCCTATTCAAAGGATCGGTTTCGGTTTCCCAATATTCCATGGTAGAGAGCAATATTGTGCCAAGTTAATGTCACGGAGGCCGGTTCAGTTAAACGGAGCGGAAGTTTACAGTACGGAAAAAAAAGTGTTGCGAAACTCATTGATTCATCCATGGCGATAATAATAATGTCTGTCAAAGTAAAGTACGATACGCAAGTTTGTACGCCTCATGAAGCAGAACCGTCCATCTTAGAACACGTGACTAGATATGATGTTAGAGCACGTGACTAGCTATGACTCCTGACAATGTTCTTTTTTTTGGCAGCTTCTGCGAAAAGAAAGACAAAGTATATAATTGTAGTTCAGTACACAATGTAACAACATACAGTCCTAGCATTACATTACATGGTTATTGCTTTAGGTCCAGCGGAATAGTCCTAGCTGGGTTATTAATCTGCTGTCAGTATTTCCTGCAAGCGCACCGAACATGCTATAAGCCAATATTATAACAATGTTCAACACATCTAACAAGAGATTAACATAATAAAGAACCAAACATTTCCTAGTTGCTATACCGGGTTGACTGGGCTTGCGGGTAATGCACTACTGCTATAATATTATTATAATTTTTCTTGGTAGCGCTTTATCAGCTTAAAAACTGTTCAAGGTGCTGCCTAAACATGATCTGTTACTACTACTACTACTACTACTACTACTACTACTACTACTACTACTACTACTACTACTACTACTATTACTGCTACTACTACTACAATCCTGGATGGAATATACTCGCTTTTTCCCAAATCAGTAATCAGGCTTCTTTTGTATGGCAGCGCAGTTCGCGGACGTAGTTAGGTGGTAAAAGGAAAAAAAGGTAAAGTTAGTTCCATAGCCTTGTGGCCGTAGGGGAGGGTGATGTTGGAGATCACATTTATCTTGGGCCAGCGTAATGAGGGTGATGCCCATCTCTTTCCCTCGCTGCTTTACCTTCCCCACCCTTAAGAGAGTAGGTGCTCAGTCACAGTTGAGTCAACTGGGGGCGTTGTTATTTGTCACTTCACGTTTTGCGGTCACCCATCCAAGTGCTAACCGCACTGGACGGTGCTTAACTTGCGACACAGTAGCAAGTGCTCCAACCACTGCGCTATCCGACACCCCGTAGTTAGGGGACGGACCATTAATGGGCCGCCGTCTTTTATGAAAGTCAAAATCAAATGAATCAGTAGATTTCTACCACTTTACCGGTAACAATACGTTTAGTGCCATTCATATGCAGTCTTGTTGACAAAACTTAGCCATGTCCAATAAGGAGTCAATTTTCAACCACTCAGGGTGAGAATATCCATTACATGTTTGAAGGGTTCCGAATTGCAGGACCGGTGTGACATCCTCACAGTTCCTAGTATCTTAGCTGGGCTGGGAGCGAATGGGAGCATTCTGATTGGTCGACGCGTTACAAAATTCGACGCATGCGCACAGTGCTATCATAGTCTTCGTAAGGGTTAGGGTTAGGGTTTGGGTTAGAGTTAAGAGTTTAGGGTTAGGGTTTGGGTTTGGGTTAGGGTTAGGGTTATGACGCCTAAGAACTTTGTGAAAAAGCCGGCCCGACATGACCTAGCGCATGCGCAAATGCGCTCGGATAAACTAGGACACCCGGAACTTGAAGGATGTGACACCGGTACCCTCTTCACATGCAGCACCGCAATGTACTGTGCTGTATCGCGATCACTTACACCCTGTGTAATCTGCTCAGAGCGCTTGCACAGAATAATGAACTAATTAAGCACCCTTCAGTGCTCTTAACAAGACCCCGATAACTCTTCAAAGAGTGTTGTAAGCATTTTGTTTTCAACCTTTTATATCACATGGTATGATCAGAGAGCATCATAGAGTGATTGAAAGCTTTGTCATAAATGGACAGGAAAACAAATCTGCCACTTATAAACACTAAAAACATGTAATACATTTAAACAATTAATGTACTTAAAAACGCTTAATACCCTCCAAACATTTAATAAATTTAAACCATCAATATCATTAAAACCTTTAATGCACTTTAAAAACATTAAAAACACTTAATATACTTAAAAGCATTACATAAATGTAATACATTTAAACAATTGATTTTTTTTTAAAATCGTAAAACACTTCATACACATGAAACACAAATGTAAAACTTCATGGTCAACACCAATATTTACATCATGCGAATGACGTACCTGGACTTGTGTGTAATAATTATTACAAACAATCAGGATTTCGACCCCCAAACTATTAGGGTAGCGATCATTTAAAAAGTATTCAGTATTTACCCAGCAATCGCTGTTTCTGCTGGGGGGTTTCCGGGTGTGACGTTAGCATGCCGTTGTTGTCTCAGTCAACGTCGTCGTCACGGATCACTGCAGGTAAAGAATGCGTGAGCTAAAACTTCTCAATGAATGAATGAATTCATGAAACATTTATAAAGCGCATAAATATCTCCACATAATCGCGGCGCTGGTGGGACGAGGGGTGGACACGAACGCGCGCTCACGCAAGAACGCTCGCCCGCACGCGCGGCCTTTAGGATCTAGAATCTAACGTGAACACATTTACTTGTTCGCTATATTATCACTCAAAACATTGTAACAAGCAGACGAGGCAATTAACATTCATGCTATCCTTTCACACAGTGACTTTGGCCCATGAAATGTGAGATCGGAATAGTGAAGCATACGGCTTAGCAAGTAGAAAACACGCGTTTTCAGATCTCCGCAACATGCGTCCACAGAAGAAAAGAGAGAAAAGGTAGCAGACTAAAACACATTGGCAATACCTGCATTTCGCTAACATTCTTCTTCAGCCCTCTTTATGCATTCTGTAAGACCGTTGCAGTGAATCTGAAAGACCTCTGGACATAACTCTTAGTCTTACAATGATTGGCCTCGGTGACAACGAGGAGATATTTACGAATACGATTGCTTTATTATCCAACAACAACAAAATTCCATTGTGGTGCTAACATGGTATACACAATTACTTAAAAATATACAAATATACACATCATGATAAATGCATTGAAAGACTCGGCACCTGAGCGGAGGCCGCGAGATGGTTGATACACATTTAAAAGTCGGGAAAATTTCAAGAATTATTGTCATCGAACAAAAAGTCAGTATTATTAAAGCTTGTAAGTCTAATGAAATTATTAATTAAACAAATGTAACGTTTTTATCCCATGTCAAAACTTAATATAGTTCTGATGTTGACAGGTTATGTGTAATAAAAACAATTTCAGTAGTTTGTCAATGATGTGTTTAGATTGAATTGTATTGTTAGTTATGATTCATAGTTGTTATCCCCAATCAAGTTCTTTTTTCTTCTTTTCCCCACTCAATACCTCCACCTGCCACCTCCCCCTCTCCCACGCTATCCAGCTGTATAAATAAATAGTTTTAATATTTTTTAAATGTAAAATGTTATATAAATAATTATTTTCCATGTTTGTATATATTATTTTAACCATGTCCATGTGCCCTTAATGGGTTTTTTCTGGAATAAATTTTGCCTTGCCTTTTTCCTTGCCTTGCCTTGCCTTGCCTTGCCTTGACTCAGGAACGTGCGCTTTAACCACGCGATATGAAATCTAAAACTAAAAACACGTAATGTCTTACTCCCGTTACACTTACGGTAGTACACACACAGCTTAGCTCACAGTCGACGAGGCCTTCTCACTTCAATTTCAATAATTCCTTTCCTATCCTATCCTATCTTATCCTATCCTATCCCGTAACTCGAAGGTCGTGGGGGCACCACAGATAATCGTTTAACCATCGACCTCCATCTTTCTCTGTTCTCAGCAACCCTCATGGCTTCCTTCAGTGTCAAGCCGGTCCATTCTCTAATGTTGTCCTCCCACCTCTTTTTCGGTCTCCCTCTTCTTCTACCTCCTTGCACCGTGCCTTGCAGGATGGCCTTTGCAAGGCCTGATGCTCTGCTGACGCGGGCAAACCATCGGAGTTTCCCTTTCTTCGCCACTGTGAGCATGTCATCGTGTTGTTCAAAGGCTTGTGTGATGGTCTGGCGGACTTCGTCCGTTGGCGATGTGCTGGGTTTAGGAAATGCCCAGAAGTCTTCTGTAGCACCTCATTTCCATGCTCTGTATTCTTCGTTGTAGATCTGCTGTGATGGTCCGTGTTTCGCAAGCGTATAGGAAGATTATTGTATTTGAAAGTCTCTTGACGTGCATGTGATGTTAGAGCGTTGCATTGACACGCATGGACATACAAGATTTTTTTTTTAAAAAAGCTGAACACAATTAAAAAGAATGACATGAGTACAAAAGTTTAGCTACGGCGGACGTGTAAATTAATCACACTATATTATTTCATGACTATGCAATAAAATGTCCAAGTCTTCTTCAATACAAACAGCAGTGGAGTCGGAACCGAGGAACAAGAAGGAGGACAGAGACAGTAGTCGACCTTTTCCTTCCTCTCCCCCATCATTTTGCCCTCCCTCCCCCCAATTCTCCGGGCACAGGCGCTTGTATCAGGGACAGTCAGCGCCTATGCCTGTGACGCGTCTCCCTTTGGTTATTTATAATACTTCGGGCGATGACAACAATAGAGAGACAGACAGACAGAAACAGACAGAGAGAGAGAGAGAGAGAGAGAGAGAGAGAGAGAGAGAGAGAGAGAGAGAGGGAGACGTAAGACATTTTATGGAATAAACAACACATTGTT
Source organism: Oncomelania hupensis (assembly GCA_036898135.1). Taxonomy (NCBI): domain Eukaryota; kingdom Metazoa; phylum Mollusca; class Gastropoda; order Littorinimorpha; family Pomatiopsidae; genus Oncomelania; species Oncomelania hupensis. The sequence continues at coordinate 59,041,097 of CM072523.1, read as the reverse complement.
CATTTCAAGGCCACAGGCCACATTAAAACCCAACAATGAAACGCCTCATAAATGTACAAACACAAAAGTGCGCGTCCCTAAAATCAGTCCATAATTTAAATGCGATTAAGAAAAAAACATTTCTGCCATTAAGTTAACATACAATAAATACGAAACACACACAAATGCCCTTTTAGTTTTATGCCACATCTATCATTCCTCATTTTCTCCCAAAAGCATGTTTTAATTCTTGCTGTTATTGAACTTTCTAGCATTGTTTTCCTCTCAAATATAATGTATATTCTCTCCCTTATTCTTAAATGCAACTACCTTAATTGCAACATTTTCTCACAAACATCTGCATCCTTACCCACAACTATCTGTCCATTCGCATCGTGTTCTCATAAACACCTGCTTTCTGACATCAATCTTTCCATCAACAAACATTTTATTAAGCACCTGCATTCTAACGCATATCTGTCAGTCTTGTATCATTTTCTCTCAAACACCTGGTCTGGCATAACATCTTGCTATCTTACAACCATTTTACCAAA
>CM072523.1:58888064-59035564 GCA_036898135.1 Oncomelania hupensis | reverse complement strand
TGTGTGTGCGGGGTGTGGGTGTGTGTGTGTGGGGGTGTGGTGTGTGTGTATGTGTGTGTGTTCCTTAAAGCAATTTCCACAAGTTATCAATAATGATATATTTAATGTAAATTTCATATTTCCTTTTTGTAAACGAGAACAATACAATATTATTGTCCTCGTGTACAAAACAACAACAACAACAACAACGGAAACTCCGATGGTATGGCCACGTCACCAGATCATCAGGTCTTGAAAAGACCAACCTGCAAGGCACAGTGCCAGGGGGTAGAAGAAGAGGGAGACCGAGAAAGAGGTGGGAGGACAACATTCTAGAAAGGACTGGTTTGACACTGAGCGAAACAACCAGGATTGCTGAGGACAGGAAAAGATGGAGTACGCTGGTTAAACGATCATCTGTGGTACCCTACGACCTCCGAGTTATGGGATAGGATCGGATAGGTGTACAAAAAGGAAATGGTACATGTGACATTACGAGCCGACAATGGCGGCAGGGAGAGGTTGTAAAACTCAACATACAGCACTTCACCTTGTTTTCTCTCCACACACGGACATCTCCTTGAGTTGTCTTTTAAAACAAACTACTATGTACATGCCCAGTGCACGCCGATACGCCATCAATGGGATATATTTCACTTGTGCATGATCAGACGTAATAGGAATATGAAAGGTATTTACAGTAATAAAACAGAGAGTAAACTATTGTGGTATCCAGACACAACACTAGCACTAGAGGGTTGAAGAAGCTAGAACTGTTATAGTTTATTTTGGTAGAACTGTTGTAGATTATTTTGGTAAGATTTCTGGTCTTCATTTAAATGCAGACAAAGGCAGTGCCGTTTGGCTTGGTAGTAAAAGGAATTCGCCTTTGCAGTTTATGCCCCATTTACGTATGGATTGGAAGCCAATAAAATTTAAGATATAAATTAATTGGTTTACTAACCGTTTGAAAGATTGTATAAAAGTACATTTTGATGAAAAGTTTAAAGAAATTAAATCTTCGTACAAAATATGGCTATAAGAGGAAGATACCTCAACTTGGAAGATTTGCAGTCTTAAAATAGTTGACCCTATTTGAACATGTGCGGGTGCGGCTGTTGTTACCAAATCACACAGATAATGTTATTAACTCTATTAATTTTTAAAAATCAGTCTTTCAGTTTAAACGGAATTTGAAAAGTGACAAAATCAGTCGGGCAACCTCAGTATAAAAAAAATGTATGTCAAAGTGGGATAGTTAGTTACTTATTCATGGTTTACATGCTCCAGCGGACTGCAAAGAGCTGAATCAGGACCACAAAATCAGGACCACAACTTGGTTAAAAGAGGACTCACCCCTGATCCATATAAAAGACTTGCTGAAAGAACGCTAGTGGTAACACTGAAGGCACTCCACCAGCCGGTCCCTTTACAATAAAGCATCCCATGCAGGGGACGCTGAGGCAATACTCTAATTTGTGAAACTCCCGTTTAAAAAAAGAGAATATAAGCTTCATTATAAAATAGTAACAAAGCACATTCATATAAAATTCTTACAATGCTAAATAATAACAACACCATAGAGAGCCCTAGTAACCATTTGGCAGAAAGCGTCCAATATCCCCAAGCTGACCCAACAGGAGGAGGTAAAGGAACGTTTTCCAGAAACAAGATATGTAACTGGTCTAGCGAAGGATAGTAGATTGATAGAACAGAGTAGGAAGGAGAAAGAACAAATGAGAATGACAGAAATAGTGGCCATTTAAAACACTCAATTTCTACAAACTGGGAATACAAATGCGTCCAAAGGCGGCCAGTAGGAGCCTCGGGCATCTTGAGTTACATTCTGTAACGGTCACGCCTTGAGCAGCTCTTGAGCAATACAAGCGCTATGTAAGAACCTTTAAATAAAGAAAGGAAGAACACCTCTTCGCATTCCTATGATAGTAGACCACTCCATTCTAACGCATGGACATGCAAACATACAATAAAATCTGTTCCGCCTAAAATTCATTGTTGAGTAAGCTGCAAAAACATTGACAGTAAAGCGATGACAATAGTACTCACTGTATTCAAGTACACTAAAGTCAAAGTCAAAGAAAATGATGACCAATAACACCAATGGCATCAACACGGACATCAAAGTCCAAGGCCAATCCCTCAACATAGTGCATAGCTTCAAATATTTAGGAGCCATTGTATCAGACAATGGGTCCCGACAGGAAGTCCTCTCCAGGATCGCACAAACAACTCCTGCCCTGGCGAGGTTAAAGCCCATTTGGAAAGACAGGACCATCAGTCTACATTCCAAGGTAAGGCTGCTGCGCTCCCTTGTCATCTCCATCTTCCTATAAGCTTGCGAAACATGGACCCTCACAGCAGATCTCCAACGAAGAATACAAAGCATGAAGATGAGGTGATACAGAAGACTTCTGGGCATTTCCTATACCCAGCACATCACCAACGACGAAGTCCCACAGACCATCACGCAAGCCATTGGACAACACGATTACCTGTTCACAGTGGTGAAAAAACGTAAACTCCGATAGTATGGCAACGTCACCAGATCATCAGGCCTTACAAAGACCATCCTGCAAGGCACAGTGAAAGGAGGTAGAAGAAGAGGAAGACCGAAAAAGAGGTGGGAGGACAACATTGGAGAATGGACTGGTTTGACACTGAGCGAAACAATCAGGGTTGCTAAGGACAGGGAAAGATGGAGTACGTTGGTTAAACGATCATCTGTGGTGCCCCTACGACCTCCGAGTAATAGGCTAGGCTAGGCTAGGATAGGATAGGATAGGATAGGATAGGATAGGATAGGATAGGATAGGAAAGTCAAAAGAATAAAACGTTTCCGTTATCCTTTTCCTGACAAAGAAAAAATTATCAGTTGCGAAATTTAGTCTGAAGTTTGTTCAATCTAAACTCTTCTTCAGAGGAGACATTTATTGAGTCTGACGTGGATTTGTTTTAAAACGAGCTAGGAATTTATCGTACCTCCAACCAATACAAAATAATCCTTTTTTTATTTTTTTTAACCCATTGTAATATTGACATTTCATTCATTTGTATTTTACGCAGTATTTCTCCAAGTGCGCAGTGAGAATATACACAAATAAAACAACTTGATATACTTGTGGAATATATCAATTCAACATTTAATATGTATTACTCAGAACAATGAAAACATGCATTTTGTTGTTACTCAAGTAAGTGACGCCCCGGTGATTATTAGCATAGGTCGTACTTGTATTGTTACAAAATTAATAGTTTCACATCTGTTGCCCGGGAACCACCGCCATGGCCCATTGCCCTGGCTCAGTGGTAGTGCGTTCGCCTGGCACAGCGATGACCCAGGTTCCAAGCTCGTGCTACTACTGCTACTACTGCTCTGCTACTTCTACTATTTCTACTGCTATTACTACTGCTACCACTGCTACTACTACTGCTGCTATTACTGCTACTATTGTTGCTACTACTACTATTACTACTGCTACTATTGCTGCTACTACTACTGTTATTACTACTACTACTGCTACTATTGCTGCTACTACTACTGTTATTACTACTACTGCTGCTAATACTGCTACTACTACTGCTACCATTGCTACTACTACTGCTGCTACTACTACTTACTACTACTACTGCAGCTACTACTACTACTGCTGCTGCTACTACTATTACTACTACTTCTACTACTACTGCTACTATTACTACTACTGCTACTACTACTACTACTGCAACTATTACTACTACTGCTACTACCACTACTACTACTACTACTACTACTACTACTACTACTACTACTAATAATAATAATAATAATAATAATAATAATAATAATAATAATAATAATAAAATTCCTTGAAATAAATGACACTGTCCCAATGTACGCACAACATTATTCTAAAAACAATCAAGTGAGTTTACAAATAATAAAACATTCTTCACTCAATACACTACTTTACCAACAACACAGTAAAGCTGCAACACTGTTTTTACCTGCTTGTGCAATAGCGACAGTGTAGGTCCAAAGGCCCTGTGCGTCGTTCAAAACTTGGTACTGACTCGGCCCCAAAAGAGTCCGCTGGACCTAAAACAATAACTGTTCAAGCTGCTTGCATTGGCCATGCATGGGCGTAGTCCAATAGCGGCGAAGGTTGATACCACGGACCTGTTTACAGGTCGGTGGTTGATACACAGAATGACTGTTCATAGCGTTCAAGCGTGCAGTTTCAAACAGCTAGTGAAGAGCGCTCTGCATGCTGTAGGCTTGAAGAGTAGCTTAATTGTGGGTACTAAACTAAACTCAAATAAATGTACGTAATGCAACTCCACACTATCGTCACTGCGGGAGGTAGTACCAATCTACACTGCATCTCACTGCAATTTCCTGTGGAAGAAACGCAGTATCCACGGTATACTTACTGTCTAAAAGAAGTTAACGATGAGCAGACGACCAAGTTATTTATAATTATATCCCACTGGCTGGGTCTGGATTCAATGGGATTTATGGGAAATGCGACAAGCTAGGCAGGCCTATGATACTCTAAATATAGACGAGGAGGAAAGTCAAGAATAGAAGACAGCTTAGGGCTTAAAGCCAGGTTATTGAGCTGGGTTTTTTGTTGTTGCTGTTGTTGTTGTGGTGTAACTTCGTCTATCTTTAATTATTGATTTTTGTCAGTATTTGTTGAGTTTAGTTTATGGATTTGCTTAATTAATAATTTGTTTACGTGTTGATTGCATTGCGAGCGTAGCAAATGTATGTTCATGGGTCAGTTTGTGTGGGTACGGATGTGTGTGCATGGATAGTGCGAGAGGGAGAGAGAATGGAAAGAGAGAGAGAGAGAGAGAGAGAGAGAGAGAGAGAGAGAGAGAGAGAGAGAGAGAGAGAGAGAGATTTGATTTCTTTATTTCCCATATCACACCCCTTTAGGAAGGAGTATGTGAACCGTTACAGTGACAATCCAAAGATTGCATCAAACAGCAAAACCTGTATCGACTTCCTTAATGAAAGTACTATGTCTCTCCATTTGAAAGCCTTGTATAGATTATGCTAATGACTTCAATCATTAATTGATGCACGGTAAATGAAAAAGCGTTATGGTGAAAAAAATCATACACAATCTCCCCCTGTTTGAATTTACTTAACAGTAAACTACTATTATTTACATTTCAGTGATATAGTTAACAGTAAACGACTATTGTTTACAGTCAGTGATATAGTTAACAGTAAACGACATTTGTTTACATTCAGTGATATAGTTAACAGTCAACGACTATTGTTTACATTCAGTTTTATATAGTTAACAGTCAACGACTATTGTTTACATTCAGTTATATATAGTTAACAGTCAACTATTATTGTTTACATTCAGTTATATATTGTTAACAGTCAAGTACTATTGTTTACATTCAGTTATATATAGTTAACAGTCAACTACTATTGTTTACTATCAGTTATATATAGTTAACAGTCAACTACTATTGTTTACTATCAGTTATATATAGTTAACAGTCAACTACTATTGTTTACTATCAGTTATATATAGTTAACAGTCAACTACTATTGTTTACATTCAGTTATATATAGCTAACAGTCAACGACTATTGTTTACATTCAGTTATATATAGTTAACAGTCAACGACTATTGTTTACATTCAGTTATATAGTTAACAGTCAACGACTATTGTTTACATTCAGTAATATATAGTTAACAGTCAACTGCTATTGTTTACATTTAGTAATATATAGTTAACAGTCAACTACTATTGTTTACATTCAGTTATATATAGTTAACAGTCAACTACTATTGTTTACATTCAGTTATATAGTTAACAGTCAACTACTATTGTTTACATTCAGTTATATGGTTAACAGTCAACTACTAATGTTTACATTCAGTTATATAGTTAACAGTCAACTACTATTGTCTACATTCAGTTATATAGTTAACAGTCAACTACTATTGTTTACATTCAGTTATATATAGTTAACAGTCAACTACAAATGTTTACATTCAGTTATATATATAGTTAACAGTCAACTACTATTGTTTACATTCAGTTATATAGTTAACAGTCAACTACTATTGTTTACATTCAGTTACATAGTTAACAGTCAACGACTATTGTTTACATTCAGTGATATAGTTAACAGTCAACTACTATTGTTTACATTCAGTTATATATAGTTAACAGTCAACTACTATTGTTTACATTCAGTTATATATGGTTAACAGTCAACTACTATTGTCTACATTCAGTTATATAGTTAACAGTCAACTACTATTGTTTACATTCAGTTGTATGGTTAACAGTCAACTACTATTGTTTAGTATCAGTTATATATAGTTAACAGTTAACTACTATTGTTTACATTCAGTTATATATAGTTAACAGTCAAATACTATTGTTTACATTCAGTGATATAGTTAGCAGTTAACTACTTTTGTTTACATTCAGTTATATATAGTTAACAGTCAACTGCTATTGTTTACATTCAGTGATATAGTTAACAGTCAACTACTATTGTTTACATTCAGGTATACAGTTAACAGTCAACTACTATTGTTTACATTCAGTTATATGTAGTTAACACTCAACTACTATTGTTTACATTCAGTTATATATAGTTAACAGTCAACTACTATTGTTTACATTCAGTTATAGTCAACTACTATTGTTTACAGTTAGTTATATAGTTAACAGTCAACTACTATTAATATTATATGGTTAACAGTAAACTACTAATGTTTACATTCAGTTATATGGTTAACAGTCAACTACTATTGTTTACATTCAGATATATAGTTAACAGTCAACTACTATTGTTTACATTCAGTTACATATAGTTAACAGTCAACTACTATTGTTTACATTCAGTTATATATATACAATACACCACTACACAATACACCACTACACAATACACCACTACACAATACACCACTACACAATACAACACTACACAATACAACATTACACAATACAATCCTACACAATACAACACTAAACAATACACCATTATACAATACACCACTACACAATACACCACTGCACAATACAACACTACACAATACACCACTACATAATACACCACTACACAATACATACAACACTACACAATACACCACTACACAATACAATACTACACAATACAACACTACACAATACAACACTACACAATACACCACTACACAATACAACACTACACAATACACCACTACACAATACATCACTACACAATACAACACTACACAATACAACACTACACAACAGCACTTTATTACCCAAAAGGATTTACAGCAGAGGCAGAATCACAGTTTAAATACATGTACATTAAAAAAATCACATATAATTAAAGCATGAAACAAGGCTCATAGCCCAGGGGGGCATTTTAGCCAAAAAAGGGGAAAAGGGGGGATGGGAAATTACATTAAAAAACAATGAACGGCACAAAAAAAGCTGCTCCATAGTCATCACAAGATAAACCTCTGAGATGTCAAACAATACAAGATTATTGCTTTAGGTCCAGCGGACTCTTCCGAGCCAAATCAGGACCAGAGATGTCAAACACCCGTTTTAAGTTTTATGTTGGGTCAACATGGAAAGCACAATAATCCACTTTTCTCCACATCACACTCAGCATAAACATCAATCCAACTCTCTCTCTCTCTCTCTCTCTCTCTCTCTCTCTCTCTCTCTCTCTCTCTCTCTCCCTCCCTCTCTCTTTCTCTCTCTCTCTCTCTCTCTCTCTCTCTCTCTTTCCCACACACACCAACACACACACCCTCGCACACACACACCCACACACACACACACCCACACACACACACACACACACACACACACACTACAAACAATATTCTTGCATGGAAGACTTCCTGCAAGTTCGTCAGTGAAATATTATTAAACAGGACAATCAATGCAACCACCGTTGTCACGTAGCAGTTTCAATTCCTCCTTGTTTAAAGGGTCCATATTCGAGGGTTTTCTTTAATTTTGGCGAAAATGAATTTAGCTTGAATTGGCGTTGTTGTTACATAAAACAAAGATCAAATGGACGGCATAGCCCAAACAAACCTCTAAATTTAGAATTTTCCATTTCAATCCTGACAGAGGTTGATCTCCCCTGTCTAACAGTACACCATTGCGCTCTACGATCTACTTAATACTATTTTTAGCGCTAGAAAGATATAGCCAGCGTTGCTATTTAAAGGCACAAAAACTACAGAACGTATTGATTGTGTTAAGAACTATATGTTCCAAAGAGTTGTTTGCAGCAAGCTCTTTTTTTTTAATCTAGGCAAAATTCACTGTGAATGTTAAACAGATCCGTGGACCTGGCGTGGTCAAGGTTGGTCGGACTTTCAATGAGTTAGCGCGATAAACACGATGACCTGCTCACAGTGGTGAAGAAACGGAAACTCCGATAGTATGGCCACGTCACCAGATCATCAGGTCTTGCAAAGGCCATCCTGCAAGGCACAGTGCAAGGAGGTAGAAGAAGAGGGAGACCGAAAAAGAGGTGGGAGGACAACATTCGAGAATGGACTGGTTTGACACTGAACGAAGCCATCAAGGTTGCTGTGGACAGAGAACGATGGAGTACGCTGGTTAAACGATAATTTGTGGTGCCCCTACGACCTCCGAGTTAGGGGATAGGATAGGAGGATAGGATAGCGCGATAAATCATGATAGAAAATGTTCAGCTGGCCATGATAGAAACAACTTTGGCCGGCTTGCCCGCACGTTGCGCCAAGAGTTGTCCTACTTTAGGCGGACATTCTTTTGCAAATGAAAATAGTTTCTCGCCTACAATTTCTGCTCTGTCTTTCATCAAACCTTACGAATCTTTCGGCTGATTTCAGTTGCCGTCCTGGCTAGCTCCGCTAGTTCGGCCTTGCAATGCCCTGCATCCATCCCCAACCCCCATAATCCCCCTCAACTATCCCGAAGAAAAGCTTGCAGCTAGCTCGGGGTAGCTTTCCTAGTGTTCTGGGACCACATGTTCTGATGCTGTCCGACCGCATAACTCTAGGTAACTAAAAACAAAACAAAAGGACAAGTTACTTCCCATTTCCCAATAAATCCCGATGTTTTTCACGCCTCACTTTTTTTCACGAGATAATATGATCATACAAGTGATTATTAATCCACTTTATTGCAGTCAACGATCTCCGATAGGCGTATATTGTACAGTTGTCTCAGTGGTGTACAAGAGGAGACCTTCACCCTCGCTCAACACTGCCGTGCTGTGCCCTTTTTTTTCAATGCTTTAAAAAAAATATTATTATTTATTTTTGACACCCTCTCCCTTCCACCCACATCCCCGGTTCCAAACGCACGGATGATATTCACATTGAAGAGTTCAAACATTTATTCCTCTATTGGCTACTTACCCAAATCACTACGAGAGACAACTGCGGTTGATGTAAACGCTAGGGTAACTTTTTGAGCCTCGGTTATCTCCCTGTAATTATGATTGATAGGGATGATGTCCACTTGAACCACGCGCGCGTTTATCTATCCAAATCGAATGCTCGGGGCGCACAGGGAGGATGTGAACAAAACAAATCAAATGACAGGAAAGAAAAATGAGAGGATGAGGGGATTCGAGATAGGGAAGACAGTGAGAATTGCTTCATTTACTTCTTAGTTGTACGTTTTTTATAACAACGAACCAACTTTGTGAAACGTCAACGGCATGCCTACCAATTATTCCGCTAAGTGCTTTAAAACACAAAAACCGTTGGCGACCATCTTATTTCAGAACCCTGTGTTTTCCATTAATTATGGTGTTGTTCAGTTAAAGTGGATCTGACCTATATTTTTTAAGCAAATTTACCCGTTTGTGGTTCTTGTCAGTGAAAGTATTTTTTATGGTTAAGACGGCCGACAACCGTCTCAATAACACCGTTAGCGAGACCCCCAATGTAAGCGTCTATGACCAAAAGTTAACTCGGGACGTAGGGAACAAGGAGATTAGTTAGGTCTCCTTGATGGACAAGAAGCCCAAGACGTGTGGAATGTTCGCTGCCTGTGGGTGTGGACTGTCATCCAGTCACAAGATATGGCAGTAGCATGCAGTATAGGTGTGGACTATCATCCAGTTACAAGATATGGCAGTAGCATGCAGTATAGGTGTGGACTGTCATCCAGTCACAAGATATGGCAGTAGCATGCAGTATAGGTGTGGACTGTCATCCAGTTACAAGATATGGCAGTAGCATGCACTATAGGTGTGGACTGTCATCCAGTTACAAGATATGGCAGTAGCATGCAGTATAGGTGTGGACTGTCATCCAGTCACAAGATATGGCAGTAGCAAGCACTATGGGTGTGGACTGTCATCCAGTCACAAGATATGGCAGTAGCATGCAGTATAGGTGTGGACTGTCATCCAGTCACAAGATATGGCAGTAGCATGCAGTATAGGTGTGGACTGTCATCCAGTCACAAGATATGGCAGTAGCATGCAGTATAAGTGTGGACTGTCATCCAGTCACAAGATATGGCAGTAGCAAGCACTATGGGTGTGGACTGTCATCCAGTCACAAGATATGGCAGTAGCATGCACTATAGGTGTGGACTGTCATCCAGTTACAAGATATGGCAGTAGCATGCACTATAGGTGTGGACTGTCATCCAGTCACAAGATATGGCAGTAGCATGCACTATAGGTGTGGACTGTCATCCAGTCACAAGATATGGCAGTAGCATGCACTATAGGTGTGGACTGTCATCCAGTCACAAGATATGGCAGTAGCATGCGCTATGGGTGTGGACTGTCATTCAGTCACAAGATATGGCAGTAGCATGCGCTATGGGTGTGGACTGTCAACCAGTCACAAGATATGGCAGTAGCAGGCAGTATAGGTGTGGACTGTCATCCAGTCACAAGATATGGCAGTAGCATGCGCTATAGGTGTGGACTGTCATCCAGTCACAAGATATGGCAGTAGCATGCGCTATGGGTGTGGACTGTCAACCAGTCACAACATATGGCAGTAGCAAGCACTATGGGTGTGGACTGTCATCCAGTCGCAAGATATGGCAGTAGCATGCAGTATAGGTGTGGACTGTCATCCAGTCACAAGATATGGCAGTAGCATGCAGTATGGGTGTGGACTGTCATCCAGTCACAACATATGGCAGTAGCATGCAGTATGGGTGTGGACTGTCATCCAGTCACAACATATGGCAGTAGCAAGCACTATGGGTGTGGACTGTCATCCAGTCACAAGATATGGCAGTAGCATGCACTATAGGTGTGGACTGTCATCCAGTCACAAGATATGGCAGTAGCATGTACTATAGGTGTGGACTGTCATCCAGTCACAAGGTATGGCAGTAGCATGCAGTATAGGTGTGGACTGTCATCCAGTCACAAGATATGGCAGTAGCATGCAGTATAGGTGTGGACTGTCATCCAGTCACAAGGTATGGCAGTAGCATGTACTATAGGTGTGGACTGTCATCCAGTCACAAGATATGGCAGTAGCATGCAGTATAGGTGTGGACTGTCATCCAGTCACAAGATATGGCAGTAGCATGCAGTATAGGTGTGGACTGTCATCCAGTCACAAGATATGGCAGTAGCATGCAGTATGGGTGTGGACTGTCATCCAGTCACAAGATATGGCAGTAGCATGCAGTATGGGTGTGGACTGTCATCCAGTCACAACATATGGCAGTAGCATGCAGTATGGGTGTGGACTGTCATCCAGTCACAAGATATGGCAGTAGCATGCAGTATGGATGTGGACTGTCATCCAGTCACAAGATATGGCAGTAGCATGCGCTATGGGTGTGGACTGTCATCCAGTCACAAGATATGGCAGTAGCATGCACTATAGGTGTGGACTGTCATCCAGTCACAAGATATGGCAGTAGCATGCACTATAGGTGTGGACTGTCATCCAGTCACAAGATATGGCAGTAGCATGCGCTATGGGTGTGGACTGTCATTCAGTCACAAGATATGGCAGTAGCATGCGCTATGGGTGTGGACTGTCAACCAGTCACAAGATATGGCAGTAGCAGGCAGTATAGGTGTGGACTGTCATCCAGTCACAAGATATGGCAGTAGCATGCGCTATAGGTGTGGACTGTCATCCAGTCACAAGATATGGCAGTAGCATGCGCTATGGGTGTGGACTGTCAACCAGTCACAACATATGGCAGTAGCAAGCACTATGGGTGTGGACTGTCATCCAGTCGCAAGATATGGCAGTAGCATGCAGTATAGGTGTGGACTGTCATCCAGTCACAAGATATGGCAGTAGCATGCAGTATGGGTGTGGACTGTCATCCAGTCACAAGATATGGCAGTAGCATGCAGTATAGGTGTGGACTGTCATCCAGTCACAAGATATGGCAGTAGCATGCAGTATAGGTGTGGACTGTCATCCAGTCACAAGATATGGCAGTAGCATGCAGTATAGGTGTGGACTGTCATCCAGTCACAAGAAATGGCAGTAGCATGCAGTATGGGTGTGGACTGTCATCCAGTCACAAGATATGGCAGTAGCATGCAGTATGGGTGTGGACTGTCATCCAGTCACAAGATATGGCAGTAGCATGCAGTATAGGTGTGGACTGTCATCCAGTCACAAGATATGGCAGTAGCATGCAGTATAGGTGTGGACTGTCATCCAGTCACAAGATATGGCAGTAGCATGCAGTATAGGTGTGGACTGTCATCCAGTCACAAGATATGGCAGTAGCATGCAGTATGGATGTGGACTGTCATCCAGTCACAAGATATGGCAGTAGCATGTACTATGGGTGTAGACTGTCATCCAGTCACAAGATATGGCAGTAGCATGCAGTATGGGTGTGGACTGTCATCCAGTCACAAGATATGGCAGTAGCATGCAGTATAGGTGTGGACTGTCATCCAGTAACAAGATATGGCAGTAGCATGCACTATAGGTGTGGACTGTCATCCAGTCACAAGATATGGCAGTAGCATGCAGTATGGGTGTGAACTATCATCCAGTCACAAGATATGGCAGTAGCATGCACTATAGGTGTGGACTGTCATCCAGTCACAAGATATGGCAGTAGCATGCAGTATGGGTGTGAACTATCATCCAGTCACAAGATATGGCAGTAGCATGCAGTATAGGTGTGAACTATCATCCAGTAACAAGATATGGCAGTAGCATGCACTATAGGTGTGGACTGTCATCCAGTCACAAGATATGGCAGTAGCATGCAGTATAGGTGTGAACTATCATCCAGTCACAAGATATGGCAGTAGCATGCAGTATAGGTGTGGACTGTCATCCAGTCACAAGATATGGCAGTAGCATGCAGTATAGGTGTGGGCTGTCATCCAGTAACAAGATATGGCAGTAGCATGCAGTATAGGTGTGGGCTGTCATCCAGTCACAAGATATGGCAGTAGCATGCAGTATAGGTGTGGACTGTCATCCAGTCACAAGATATGGCAGTAGCATGCAGTATAGGTGTGGACTGTCATCCAGTAACAAGATATGGCAGTAGCATGCAGTATAGGTGTGGACTGTCATCCAGTAACAAGATATGGCAGTAGCATGCAGTATAGGTGTGGACTGTCATCCAGTCACAAGATATGGCAGTAGCATGCAGTATGGGTGTGGACTGTCATCCAGTCACAAGATATGGCAGTAGCATGCAGTATGGGTGTGGACTGTCATCCAGTCACAAGATATGGCAGTAGCATGCAGTATAGATGTGGACTGTCATCCAGTCACAAGATATGGCAGTAGCATGCAGTATGGGTGTGGACTGTCATCCAGTCACAAGATATGGCAGTAGCATGCAGTATAGGTGTGGACTATCAACCAGTCACAAGATATGGCAGTAGCATGCAGTATAGGTGTGGACTGTCATCCAGTCACAAGATATGGCAGTAGCATGCAGTATAAGTGTGGACTGTCATCCAGTCACAAGATATGGCAGTAGCATGCAGTATAGGTGTGGACTGTCATCCAATCACAAGATATGGCAGTAGCATGCAGTATAGGTGTGGACTGTCATCCAGTCACAAGATATGGCAGTAGCATGCAGTATGGGTGTGGACTGTCATCCAATCACAAGATATGGCAGTAGCATGCAGTATAAGTGTGGGCTGTCATCCAGTCACAAGATATGGCAGTAGCATGCAGTATAGGTGTGGACTGTCATCCAGTCACAAGATATGGCAGTAGCATGCAGTATGGGTGTGGACTGTCATCCAGTCACAAGATATGGCAGTAGCATGCAGTATAGGTGTGGGCTGTCAACCAGTCACAAGATATGGCAGTAGCATGCAGTATGGATGTGGACTGTCATCCAGTCACAAGATATGGCAGTAGCATGCAGTATAGGTGTGGACTGTCATCCAGTCACAAGATATGGCAGTAGCATGCAGTATAGGTGTGGGCTGTCATCCAGTCACAAGATATGGCAGTAGCATGCAGTATAGGTGTGGGCTGTCATCCAGTCACAAGATATGGCAGTAGCATGCAGTATAGGTGTGGGCTGTCATCCAGTCACAAGATATGGCAGTAGCATGCAGTATGGATGTGGACTGTCAACCAGTCACAAGATATGGCAGTAGCATGCAGTATAAGTGTGGACTGTCATCCAGTCACAAGATATGGCAGTAGCATGCAGTATAGGTGTGGACTGTCATCCAGTCACAAGATATGGCAGTAGCATGCAGTATGGGTGTGGACTGTCATCCATCACAAGATATGGCAGTAGCATGCAGTATAGGTGTGGACTTTCATCCAGTCACAAGATATGGCAGTAGCATGCAGTATAAGTGTGGACTGTCATCCAGTCACAACATATGGCAGTAGCATGCAGTATGGGTGTGGACTGTCATCCAGTCACAAGATATGGCAGTAGCATGCAGTATAGATGTGGACTGTCATCCAGTCACAAGATATGGCAGTAGCATGCACTATGGGTGTGGACTGTCATCCAGTCACAACATATGGCAGTAGCATGCAGTATGGGTGTGGACTGTCATCCAGTCACAAGATATGGCAGTAGCATGCACTATGGGTGTGGACTGTCAACCAGTCACAAGATATGGCAGTAGCATGCAGTATGGGTGTGGACTGTCAACCAGTCACAAGATATGGCAGTAGCATGCAGTATGGGTGTGGACTGTCATCCAGTCACAAGATATGGCAGTAGCATGCAGTATAGGTGTGGACTGTCATCCAGTAACAAGATATGGCAGTAGCATGCAGTATAGGTGTGGACTGTCATCCAGTCACAAGATATGGCAGTAGCATGCAGTATAAGTGTGGACTGTCATCCAGTCACAAGATATGGCAGTAGCATGCAGTATGGGTGTGGACTGTCATCCAGTCACAAGATATGGCAGTAGCATGCAGTATGGGTGTGGACTGTCATCCAGTCACAAGATATGGCAGTAGCATGCAGTATAGGTGTGGACTGTCATCCAGTCACAAGATATGGCAGTAGCATGCAGTATAGGTGTGGACTGTCATCCAGTCACAAGATATGGCAGTAGCATGCAGTATAGACGCTGTATCCCTGACCTCATCAGTGTTGGGCAATCTGTGATTCCATTCTCGTCCACTGTCAGAGACCTCGGCATCATGATCG
Organism: Oncomelania hupensis; assembly: GCA_036898135.1. Classification (NCBI taxonomy): domain Eukaryota; kingdom Metazoa; phylum Mollusca; class Gastropoda; order Littorinimorpha; family Pomatiopsidae; genus Oncomelania; species Oncomelania hupensis. The sequence continues at coordinate 59,019,961 of CM072523.1, read as the reverse complement.
ATGCCAACCTCACAATGGAGGATCACGTTGGTGCCGTGGTTAAGGGGTGCTACTTCCATCTCCGCTCTCTGGGTAAACTGCGAGGTGTTTTCACAAAAAAGGCTGCTATCACCATTGCCGTCACTTTGGTGATATCCAGGTTAGACTATGCAAACAGTTGTCTGTGGGGCCTTCCTGACCATCAGCTTGATTGTCTCCAACGTGTTCAGAACACGGCCGCCAGGATTGTCACCCGCAGCAAGAAGACCGACCATATCACTCCGGTTCTCCGACAACTTCATTGGCTACCAGTCAAGAAGAGAATTGACCACAAAGTCCTCTCCTTGTGCTACAAGTGTGTTCATGACCCCACCTCTCCCCGGTACTTGAGAGACATTGTCCCTACCCACAAGCCCTCAAGGCGCCTTCGCTCCTCTTCCCAGTTTATGTTGTCCGTTACAAAATCTTCCAGCACCCGAGGGTCAACGGAGGGAAACCACTACGTCAAGTCTTGGTACCGCTACCCATAAGGCGCCAAGTGATGGAAGTAGCTCACGACTCTATCATGGGAGATCACCTAGGCATCAAGAAGACGTCAGACAGAATCCAGGCGGTGTTCTACTGGCCAGGACTTCATGCGGACGTCAGCCGTTTCTGCCGATCATGTGACATTTGCCAGAAGACCATACCTCGAGGAAGGGTCCCGAAAGTACCTATGCAGAGGATGCCTCTGATCGACCGACCTTTCAAGAGGGTGGCCTTAGACTTAATCGGCGAAATAAGACCTCCGATTGAAGAAGGTCATCGGTGGGTACTGACTTTAGTGGACTATGCGACTCGGTACCCAGAAGCAGTCCCTCTGAAGAAGATTGACACTGAGACTGTGGCAGAGGCAATGGTGGACATGTTCAGCAGACTTGGAGTGCCTGAAGAGATCCTGACCGACCTCGGGACACAGTTCGTCTTACTGTTCGCCTACAGAGAAGTACCGCAGGAGTCCACTGGCTTTTCTCCGTTCGAGCTGCTGTACGGAAGAACCATCAGAGGACCGATGCACATCCTGAAAGAACTGTGGACGAAAGAAGTAGAGACCCCAGAGGTAAAGAACAGCTACCAGTATGTGTTTAAGCTACGGGAGAAGCTGGAGCAGACTCTCGAGATAGCCAGAGAAAACCTGAAGAAGTCCCAGGACTGTGGAAAGCACTACTATGACCCTATGCCCTGTGAACAGGAAGTTCAAACCTGGCAACAAAGTGCTGGTGCTACTGCCTACCGATCACAATACGTTGCTGATGCAGTGGAAAGGCCCGTACGAAGTGGAGACCGTGGTGGGAATCAACGATTACAAGGTGAAGGTCGGCCAGCATTCCAAGATATACCACGCCAACCTCCTTAAGCTGTACGTGGAAAGGCCATCAGAGACTGTACACGCAGCAACAGCAGCTGAGATCGACGATAGCTTTGACAGCGAGGAACTGTTGGAGCTTGGAGACTTCCACAGCAAAGAAGGCATCAATGATGTTAAGCTAGGACCAAGCTTGACGGAAGGTCAAAAGATGGAGCTTAAGGACCTTATGGGCGAGTTTCCCCGTAACTTCAGCGATGTCCCAGGCTCTACAACTTTGGTCGAACATGAAGTCCACCTGACTTCAGATATCCCCGTTCGATCCAAACCCTTCCCGATCCCTATTAAGGCCCGTGAATCCTTGAAGAGAGACATCGACGAGATGCTGAAGATGGGCATCATCAGGGAGTCCAGTTCTCCCTACGCATCCCCTGTCGTGGTCGTGAAGAAGAAGGACGGAAGCAACAGAGTATGCATCGACTACAGGGAGTTTAACAAGATCACCGTCTTCGACCCTGAGCCGATGCCTACTGCAGCAGATCTCTTCCGCCAATTATCGGGGCATAAAATCTTCTCAAAGATTGACCTCAGCAAGGGTTATTGGCAAGTCCCCGTGCGTCAACAGGACATACCAAAGACTGCTTTTATAACTCCTGATGGGACGTACGAGTGCCTAAGGATGCCCTTTGGCATGGTCAACAGCGGCGCTACCCTGAAGAGAGGAATGAAGAAGAATAATGGGATGGACAACGTCGTGTGTTACTGGGACGACCTGCTAGTCTACACCAAGACCAGAGCTGCGTTTCTTTAGCCAAGCAAATCAAGTTGAGACAAGAAAAACAAGGCAAGCGCGTTTCTTAGCGCCCGCTTGCGGCAAGCAAAACAAGAGGCTTTGCAAGCAAAGCCAAGCATATAATTTCGACATACTTACTTCAAGCACAAACATGGCGACTGTCACGCATGGATCTGCGTTTGACGACGAGTCTTTCTGTAATGTAGACACGGAGGCGTCATTTTGGAAAAAACCTTCAGCACTGTAAGTAATATTTATGTATATTCTTGAATATTGCATGCAGTTTTGTATAATTGAAGGTATATTTTATCCAGGAAAGCATGCAAGTTCCTCGGAATTCTCGATCGTTTTGTTGTTGTTGTTGTTGTTGTTGTTGTTGTTCCAATTTACGAGGAGGTAGAGATCTTATTTTGTTACCCTAATTTGGCTTAGTTGAACTTTTCGTACCAGTTTTCGTTGTGGCTTGATATTTTCTTCTTTTGATTGGCAGGCACCAAACAATTTGTTGAGGAACCGACGCCGCCTATCAATTTTTTAAATTAAAAAACAACAACAAAACCACAAGGAACAGGATAAATTTAATTTGATCTGTACACAAGGGTGCAAATTCAATGTGCACCATTACCGGGCTGATCTAAATGTGAACCTTCAAGTAGGCTACAAGCTCTTAGTAATAGATTCATAATCATTTAATAAAGTAATACTTGTGAGAGTTACAATGACATAAAGCGAGCGTTGTGACCGAGTGGTCTAATACGGGACTAATTTTTTGCCTTGCCCACAGGCTAGAAAGAAATGGTGCCTGACAAATGCGGGATCGATCCAGCATCTGGGCATTATGTTTCTCCGAATATTATTTACTTTCGATTCGGGCAACGTCTCTGGGGTTTTCTCCGGGTACTCCGATTTGCTCCCCCATCAACATTTGAGAACATAGATAGGTTGGGTTTGGGCACGCAATAGGCTGCATCTACGCATTCCGCAGGGGAGGCCGGCCGATAATTTCCCGATACAAATGGACAATGAAGTGTAAAAAAAAAACGTTTTCTTCTTCTTGGAGAAAATCTAACCTATATGGGCCTATATATTTCATTATAAATGTTATCAATGGTGAGTGATTCCATGGATCTTTAGGTATGCCTACTATCACACGTTGTTTTGGCAGGACAAGAGGGGGACCTTCAGGGTTATGCTGGTGAGCTGGCCAATGTTGTGCTGGTGAAGGAAGGAGGTATGCATTTAGATGTGGCTGGCGTGCAGAAAAGCCAAATCTACAAGATGCAAGACCCTCCTGCCACCAAAGAAAAGATACCTCCCGAGTCTGAAGGCGGAGACGTGTGCGTGACTGCTGCGACTTCTTTACCACCCCTCCAGGCATAGCATGTCTGTGTGTGCGCGTGTCACACGCGTGTGTGTATGTGTCTGTAACGGATATTTCTCATAAAATAAAGGACGGATTTAGTTTACTCCTATTTTGTTACTATATAGAATTTTATAATAATATAAGCCTCAAACAAAGTTTATTTATTTGGATTGACCTCATCATGTTTGTTTCAATATAGAGTTAGTACAGATGCGTGGTGGCTGGTGCAAAGCAAATTATGATGCTATTACTAGATACGCCTTTCGGGTGTGGTGTGTGGTGGCTGTAGCACAGTGAGGGTTCCTACTTATTTTGTTCATTTGTATGAGCTAAACAGGCTTTATTTATATTTCACAATTTGTCCCAAGGGGTAAACAAAATGTGCCAGTCAGAACATTTTATTTTTTAGTCATTTTTATGCACTGGGTATTTGTGTGTGTTAGTATAGTGTATTTGTGTGTTAGTATAGTGTATTTTGCTTGCCAAATTTTAAGTTTTGTATTATTCTCAGTTATTAGTTTATCAGAATTGTCATGCAACTTATATTTGATTGTCACATGTAAAGCCGCAAGTATTGCCCGACTTAGTGAATGCATCGTTGCCAACTCAGTGTAAAACTTTTATATTTTCACGTTGATTAAAATGACGAGGACGTCATTTTGTTGGCAGGAGCGAATGTGGTAGTCATGTTTATGAGTCGTGTGTATGTGTTGGTGTGTATCCTATCCTATCCTATCCTATCTTATCCTGTCCAGTAACCTGGAGGTCGTAGGGGCAACACAGATGATCGTTTAACCAGCATACTCCATCTTTCTCTGTCCTCGGCAGCCCTGATGGCTTCGCTCAGTGTCAAACCAGTCCATTCTCGAATGTTGTCCTCCCACCTCTTTTTCGGTCTCCCTCTTCTTCTACCTCCTTGCACTGTGCCTTGCAGAATAGTCTTTGCAAGGCCTTGGTGTGTATACTTTTGTCAATTCATGCATGTCGTTTTTAAAATGTGTGTGAAGTTTGTACAATAAATAAATGTTATGGGCATTGAAATGTTGCTTCCTTGTTTTCTTTTGGTAACCATCCCCTCAAGTTGAAATTAAGGAAACCGGTGCTTAGAGCTATAACTGCAAAGCAGTTGATGTGTGCTTTGAACATTCGTACACATCGCTTGCATGCTCTAGTCACAGATGTCATATTATTTATTTATTTATTTAATCGTTCTTATATAGCGCTTTTCCAGCTCAAGAGCTGCTCAAGGCGCTGGCCGATACAGGATCTAACTCAAGCCGCCCAAGACGCCCACCCGCAGCCTTTGGGCGCATGGTCTGACACCCGGACAACTGAGCACAATCCTGGGCAGCCAGGGATGGGGGAGAAGGACCTAGGTGCATGCAGGGTGTTTTCTTGTCACCGGCACTCACCCGTCTAGGACATGAGCGTCAGGATCTTTAAAGTCCGTTATGATGGAATGTATGCGACACAGACTAGACCTCGGTTTATACTCTCATCCGAAGGAGTAGGAAAACAGGAGTAAAGTGTCTTTCCCAGGGACATAACACAATGGCCCGGCCAGGGCTCGAACCCGGGACCTTCCGATCCGCAAGCCGAAGCACTACCATTAGACCACAGTGCCTCCTAGACATATACACAGATCAATACACCTTACACTCATTGACAACAACAAAATAATGTGATAACTATAAATTTTGCACGGGCTCCACACGACACGGTTGTTTTGTTTGCCGTCTCCAAATAACTAAGCTGCCAGGCAAAATACTATCTGCACAGGCGACATGACAGTTTGTCATTATTTTCCTTCCACCTATTCAAATGAATGAATTAGATCTGCATTGCAAAATCATAGTTCGCGCGTGTGTGAGTGCTCGTGAGTGAGTATATGTGTGTGGGTGCGTGCGTGTGTGTGTGTTTAGTTTGAGAGTCATTAGTTTTTGTTTATAAGCTTGCTGTTAATAGTTCATGAGGTTTCTTCGTTCTGTTTTATAGTTAAAGTTGTTCTTATTCAAGTAAGCGCCTAGAACTTGGTCTAGATTAGATTAGGCGCATAAATACTACTACTACTACTACTACTACTACTACTACTACTACTACTACTACTACTACTACTAATAATAATAATAATAATAATAATAATAAGGTATGCCTTCTCTTGAGACGTTCCCACTGTACCTTCCCCTTAGTTAGTTAGTTAGTTAAAATAGATTAACGTCCCCGGACACATAAGCGTATAGGGGACGATAAACCTTCCCCGAGTGTGTGTGTGTGGTTTTTTTTTTTTTGAGTAAATTTACGTCCCCGGACACATTAAGCGTATAGGGGACGGGTGAAACACCACTTTCTCACCGAGTGGTTTTTTTTTTTTTTTTTTTTTTTTTTTTTTTTTTTGAGTACATTTACGTCCCCGGACCGAGTGTGTGAAAAAAAAATCATGAAACTATTTCTTGAAACAGAGTGTACGATTCCACTGGCATTTTTTTTTTAATCAGTTTATAGTCCCCTCTCTTCCCGATAAGGATTTTCAGAGAGGAGACTTTGATCCACTGGCATGTTTGTTTGTTTTTTTTTTATCAGTTTATGGTCCCCTCTCTTCCCGATAAGGATTTTCAGAGAGGAGACCTTATACTGGCATGCGATTATTTAAATTAACGTCCCCGGACACAGAGCGTATAGGGGACTGGCATCGGACAAACGATGCTTAACGTCCTATTGCATGAGCGTTAAGGACGATCACCACGTCGCCACCCTGACAACAATGACCATCATCATCATATCAAAAATGAGATCCAACGGATCTTCTTAAATTATGTTGTTGTTGTTGTTTGTAGATTATAGTCACACGACACTTTCGCATATAGGTGACTACTGGACCGATTTATACTGACACCAGCGGGCCAGTTGTTGGTAAAGGGGAAAATAATATGATCACACGTTGACCAATCCGGGATTCGAACCAGCGACCTTTCGGTTATTAGCAAGACGCTCTTGCCAACTGAGCTACCCGGCCCCTCCTTAAATTATGTAGTGTGTGTGTTTATGTTTGAGGTGAATAGATTACCGTCCGTGTGTATCAGTTTATAGTCCCCTCTCTTCCCGATAAGGATTTTCAGAGAGGAGACTTTTTACCGTCCGTAGTGTGTGTGTTATGTTATATCAGTTTATAGTCCCCTCTCTTCCCGATAAGGATTTTCAGAGATTTTGGGGGCGCCAGCCGCACCGACAGTGCTGCTTAGGCCTGCCGCGCGACACAAAATGCTTGCCTCTCTGGCTAATTTGTTTTAGTTGCTTTTATTAATTTTACGTATAATGCTTGAAACGCAAACGAATACTAAACAAATTATATATGGGCGGAAACGCGGAAATACGACCTTTCCACTGCTATAAGAATCTCGGACCTATCTGCTACGAAATAAAAATAATACGCAATTTAAGAGGGAGTAGGCTGCTGCTCTTAAGCATTTCACAACTCTAAACTCATAACAACTCTTTAATTTAATACAATTGTAAATAATAATAATAATGACAAAGAAAGAACAACGTCTCCCCTTTCCAACGATATATAATATGACATGGTTATTATTCTGGGTTCCGAATTTGACGGACTAAAATTGGCAATCAACTAACACAACAACAATTATTTACATCTAACCTCTTTGTACAACTTTTCCTCTGTTTGTCTTCCGATGTATGTCCCTATAAAACTAATATTTAATTGAAGTATATACTATTAGAGAATGTGGTGAACAAACCACTTTTCCTCTGTTTGTCTTCCTATGTATGTCCCTATAAAACTAATATTTAATTGAAGTATATACTATTACAGAATGTGGTGAACAAACAACTTTTCCTCTGTTTGTCTTCCGATGTATGTCCCTATAAAACTAATATTTAATTGAAGTATATACTATTACAGAATGTGGTGAACAAACGGACACTCCGATGGTATGGCCATGTCACCACATCATCAGGCCTTGCAAAGACTATTCTGCAAGGCACAGTGCAAGGAGGTAGAAGAAGAGGGAGACCGAAAAAGAGGTGGGAGGACAACATTCGAGAATGGACTGGTTTGACACCGAGCGAAGCCATCAGGGCTGCTGAGGACAGAGAAAGATGGATCATGCTGGTTAAACGATCATCTGTGGTGACCCTACGACCTTCGGGTTACGGGACAGGATAGGATAGGATTAGAGAATGAACTATCTAAGGCATCGAAAAATATCACATTTAAGGTGTTACAGTGGAAAATCTTTGCTATCGCCATCATCGACAGTTATGTTCTTATCATGTGCTAATCTACTAGGCGGGAAGGGAGTTAGACCGGTCAACACACAGGCTGGGTTCGGGAAAGACAAGTCCTGTACGGACCAGATAGCAACACTCCGTATTATCATAGAACAATCCGTGGAATGGCAGTCAACGTTGTACCTCAACTTCGTCGACTTCCGACAGGCGTTCGATAGTATAGACCGAGAAACCATCTGGCGGCTGCTCCATCACTACGGAATCCCCCAAACCTTCATAACCCTGATCCAGGATCTGTATGAAGATGCCACCTGCCAAGTCATCCATAACGGCAAACTGACTGCGGACTTCGAAGTGACCACAGGCGTTCGTCAAGGATGCACGCCATCCCCAACGATCTTCTTGCTAGTGGTCGACTGGGTGATGCGACAGACAACCAGGCAAGTAAGAACCGGAATCCAGTGGTCCTTGACCCAGTTCCTTGAGAACCTAGGCTTCGCCGATGACTTGTGCCTGATGTCTCAGACACGCCAGCACATGCAGCAAAAAACGGACAACCTTGCTCAAGAAGCCCTGAAAACTGGACTTCAGATCAACCTGGAGAAAACTGAAACCATGGCCCTGTTTAAAAGACAGCAGCAACCAATCACCATTGGAGAAAGCAACCTAACAGAAGTTACCTCCTTCACCTACCTGGGTAGCATTGTAACAGCAACAGGTGGTTCTGACGAGGACATCAAAGCCAGAATTGGGAAAGTAAGATTCGCATTTGTCACCTTGAAACCACTTTGGAGATCTACATCTTTCTCTCTCCGGACCAAACTGCGGATCTTCAACAGCAATGTGAAGTCCGTTCTCCTTTACGGCTCAGAGTCCTGGAGAGTCACCAACACCTTGACAAAGAAGCTCCAAGTGTTCATCAATGGTTGTCTTCGGAACATCCTGAAGATCAGATGGACGGACAAAGTAAAGAACACGGACCTGTGGCAGCGGACGAATCAAGACCCCATCGACCGGCAGATTGCCAGGAGGAAGTGGCGCTGGGTGGGACACACTTTGCGGAAACCCCAACGGGACATCACACGGCATGCCCTACAGTAGAATCCTCAGAAGAAGAGGAAGGTTGGTCGTCCCAAGACGACCTGGAGGCGTTCCTGTGAGGAGGAGATGAAGAGCTGCAACCTGTCATGGGGTGAACTGAAAAAGGCTGCCCAGAACCGAGTGCGCTGGAGAACTGTTGTGGAGGCCCTTTGTTCCACGCGGAATTCAAGGAATTAAGCAGCAAGTACTAAAATATTGACCATAAAAAAAGAAAAACAAATGACGACGACGACGACGATGATGATGATGACGATGATGATGATGATGTTGATGATGATGACGATGTTGCAGGCAGTATCTGTGCGAGCCCAGATGTGATTTTGGGATGTGCAGCACGTATTATAGAGCGGCTGCTGAGATTATCGAGGAATCACCGGATTTCTACCGTTATAACTACTCCAAGGTAGCGCTGACATTTTCATTGCAATTAATTGATTTTATTATTATTATTATTATTATTATTATTATTATTATTATTATTATTATTATTATTATTATTATTATTATTATTATTATTATTATTGTAGAGCTTACAGTTGAAAGTGCTGAGGGAGCATAGGATATACAATGAATACAGTAACAAGTTACAAAACAAAATCAGTGCCAGTAGTAAATACGTCAGTCTTAAGCAGACGCTGACATGATTCCTTCCCTTAGTGTCACGTTTCGCCACTGACTGTGGAAGGTAATTCTGTAGGCCGGGTGTTGCACGGTTCAATAATATAACACCTTTTGCTCGCAACGCCAACCATCCCGAAACCGACCCTGTGAGGCGGACGCGGCGCCCACGAGAAAGAATATGGCAGTATAGAGGAGATGAGATCGCTCCTGTGGATACTACAACGCTGTCAGTGCAGCCTTACACGCTCCTGTAGATACTACAACGCTGTCAGTGCAGCCTTACACGCTCCTGTAGATACTACAACGCTGTCAGTGCAGCCTTATACGAGCGATAGCACTTTGTGGTCAATTCTCTTCTGCACAGAAACCCAAATGCGAAAGCGGATTGACGTAATTATTATCTGTTTCAATAAATAAATTGAACGGACTATTTAGACCGTATAATTTGTATCGGGTAGGCTTAATATGTAACCTATCTGTTTGTGCAAATCAACTGCCGCTGTCCCGGCCACAACGAGCCCATTGCGACGCGGCCCGGTGTGTTCCAAAGGTCCACAACCTTCTACCAGATGCACTTTAACAACACTATAGGCGTCACCTCCATTTTGTACTTATGCGCCGGAGGTACAGTTTGACACGTCAGGCGGGAGTGGTGTAAGGTTGGGGGGATTGGGCAGGGGGTGTGGGTGAATGAGGGTTGTTTGCATAATGATGGAGGACGCTAGTTTTATTCCTGATGGAATTTTCAAGGAAATGTCATTAGCATCATCATCGTCGTCATCATTATCTTTCTCGTCGTCATTATCATCATCATCATCATTATCATCACGATCTCAAGCACCATCACCTTCATAGTAATCATCGCCTATCACATCACACTTCTCCTTTTCATCCTCCTCACCATCATCACCCCCATCAGCATTATAGTAATTATCATCATCATCATCATTGTCGTCGTCAGCATCATCGTCATAATAAATGCCATCATCTTTATAGTCATCATCATCATCATCATCATCATCATTGTCGTCGTCAGCATCATCGTCATCATAAATACCATCATCATTGTGACGACACGAGTTTCAGCAGTACAGAGAAAGCTATATTTTGTGCGAAGTTGCACTTCTCTGTTATGTAGTGTACAGAGTGCAGGAGCCGTAAAGTCCGTGCGTATCGTAGAAGGGAGGGGTAGGCCAAATACAGAAACAGGGGTATGCATAATAAGAAATATGGATACTGAGGAGAACTCGACTGTTTTGCTTGTGGCCTGGGTGCATTTGGTAGGGCAGAGTGATTTGGGTGCTTTTGCGAGAGGTCGACTCTAACCAGGCAGTGACTCTGTGACAGTGTGTCATATACTAGAACTAGGTGTCAGTTTGGAAGGGTGTTGTAATTGTTGATACAAGCCACCCAAGGTCTTACGCCCTCGTCGGGGTAAGAATGCTTAGAGTTGGAGAGAGGAGGGATGTAACTGCCATTTATAAGTAAATGTAGGGTTCATTTCCTAAGGTGTGTGTGGTTCTCTATTGAACACCTACCGAGACTCAAGTTCTGTTACAGAATTGAGGTGTCCTCGTCCTCATTATCAGTGTTATTATTGAGTGAGAATAACCAGCAATAGCCAGACACGAAGTGTCACGTGGGGTTTATGGGCTCTGCACAATGGAATTATGGACCCTCACGTTTATTCGGTGGGAACTGCTAGTAAGTCACCCTATGAATTACTTTAATAAATTTATTTGTTTAGCTCGTTCTGTGTTAAGGTTGGGGTACAGAAATAGATAGAAAAATGTTAAAAGATTACTGTCACACTAGCTTTCACACGGCTATGAATCATATGTAGACCAGCCACTTGATAACAGTTAAAATCACACATTTATTTCTTCTACACTATACAAGATTCTCTAAGTACTAATCTAACTTAAAAAGTCTCTTTCAATGCTAATAGTTCGATCGCTGATAGTCTAGGCAGCTGTTATATCTTCCTTGGGCACTTGCTATTATATTTCATGTAGATTTGGACTACTGTGGTCCGTTTTACAGTTTCTGAAGAGTTGGACTACTGTGGTCCTGTTATGATCAGTTTAAGTGCACCTTCGCCTTATGCACTTAACTCATGTGTGGGGTGTTCGAAGTCCTTCTGTGAGGTAGCTTCTGGTCCACCTGTGTCGTTGTGTAGTTGGGTTCCCTTGCCACGCTGTGGGGTCTGACAGGGTGTTTTACCGGGTAGCTCTTTCCGACTTGTGCGGTAGAGGTTCCTCAACCAACTTGTCGTTTCTGTGGAGTGGGGTGCACAGGATAGCTCGGGATAGCTCGGGATAGCTCGCCTGCTCGTCTGTTTGACAAGTTCAGGCCCGTGATGACTTGAGAGAATTCTAAGATTCTAAAGTCCTGCTTCCTGGTCTATGAGTGAAGAGATTTCTCTAACTGTGGAGATGTTGACTCTTCCTCGTCTCACACACGACTGATTCAAACTGTGTTAGGCTCTGACACAGTCAGAACTGCTCTACCCGCTTGGCTGAGCTCTCATTGGTTAAAAACGGGCAGATTCAAAGCTCAAGTGCTGACTCACTGCGTTGTGTGTGGCTAGCTCGCTGTGTGTGGCCTTTAATTGCTGCTGTGTAATCTACTGACTCTCTACTGTTACAAAGACTACACATGGCTAAATAGTCAACAAGCAGAGTTAAAACTAGCCAGTTCATGACAGGCTCCCTCAACTGAAAAAAGGCGATGACTACTGGATTCGACCTTTTTTCTACTACAGAGCCTAGTTTAACACTGCACTATCCTAGGGTCCTATTTACAAACTAAGTAAGTTGCTCTACCTGAGCTGCAATGCTATGCCAGGTAGCTATGGACACTAGTGACAGGGTTTTACTGGACGGGGACGAATTCTGGTGCTGTGGCCCTTAGTTGTGTTGGGTGGGCGACAGCTGCTGTGTCCTCCACGAGATGGCGACTGAGGTAGTCGGCTCCGTGGTTTTCTTTGCCGGGGATGTACTCGATTTGGAATGAGTATGCCTGAAGGGTGAGTGCCCATCTCATCAGGCGAGAGTTCAGAGACTTGGAGGCTGCCAGGAACCATAGGGGTTGGTGGTCCACCTGAACTGTGAAGTGGGTCCCATACAGGTAGAGTTGGAATTTCTGTATGGCCCAGACTAGTCCAAGACATTCTTTCTCCGACGTGGCGTAGTGGGTCTCGGCGGGTCTCAATTTTCTGCTGGCGTAGGCGACAGGGAATAGCGTCTCTGCATTCTTGGGGTCGCGCTGTAGCAGTACTGCTCCGAGGCCTAAGTCGCTTGCGTCGGTGCGTAGAACGAATGGCTGAGTCAAATCGGGTAGGTGGAGTACTGGCGCCGATGTCATTCTGTCCTTGAGTGTTTGGAATGCTGTCTCGCATTCGGCTGTCCATACGACTTTGTCCGGGGCGATTTTCCGGGTTCCATTTGTCAGTGGTACGGCGATGCTGTTGTAGTTGTGGATGAGCTTCTTCAGCGATGGCGATGGCCATCCATGTGTGTGTGCTGGGGGTCGCTGGTCTGTCGATGTATTTCTTGAGGAGATTGATGTGGTGGTATCGGGCTCTCCCGTTCACCTCTACTTGGTAGACTGTCTTGGATTTCTTGGCAGTCACCCGATACGGTCATCTCCAAGCGATGTCCAGCTTGTTGGTTCCACTTGGAAGTAAGAGTAGCACTTGATCGCCGACTTGCAGTTCTCTGTCCTTCGCGTGGCGGTTGTAGTACTTCGCCTGACGGGCTCTTGCCTTCTTCAGTGCTTCACCAGCTTTCTTCCACGTTGCTTTGAGGGTTTCCTGCAGGTCTGCGACGTACTTGGTGGCACCTCTTGGTGTGTCGTCTATGTTGGCTTCCGTCCAACTTCTGCGTAGGGCTTCTAGCGGTCCTGCGAGAGGTCTGCCGAAAAGCAAAGTTGACGGGGTGTAGCCTGTGGCTGCATGGGGCGTTTCTCTATACGCGAACAGTGCCGCATTCACGTAGGTGTCCCACGCTTCTGGGTTGTCGTCGGCGACTTTCCTGAGTATGGTGAGAAGGGTTCCATTCAGTCTTTCTACTTGTCCGTTGCTGGCGGGGTGGTATGGTGGTGTGCGAATGTGATGAACTTGTATCAACTCGAACACGTCTTGCATCAGGCGGCCGGTGAACTGAGATCCGTTGTCCGTTCTAATGCTGTCCGGGAATCCGACTCTGGTAAAGATGGCGATGAGTGCATCTGCAATCTTCTTGGTGTCGATCGCTGGCAACGGGACTGCTTCGCACCACATCGTACATGCGTCGACGAGTGTGAGTAGAAATCTGTTCCGCTTCTTGGTCATGGGCAGTGGTCCTACTATGTCTACTGAGACTTGCTGGAATGGCACGCCGACTACTACCGATGGTCCTAAGGTAACTGGTACGGTGTGATGTCGCGGGGAATATCGTTGACATTGGTGGCAAGATTTCACGTAGCGCTTGACATCCTCCGTGATTCCTGGCCAATAGTAGTGTGCGCTGATTCTCTGCACTGTGGCTCCAATTCCCATGTGTCCGCTGAGTGGCATGCTGTGGCCTAGTTCTAGTACTTGGGCTCGAAGGGTGGCTGGTAGTACTAGTTGGGTGTGATCTCCATCTCCTTGTCGATGAAGAATTCCCTCTTCCATGTAGAAGTCTCCCTTGTGCGGGGGTGTGTGCGCCTTGGGTAGCTTCTGGAAGCACTTCGCTATCGAGGTGTCTTCTTTCTGTGCTGTTTTGATCTCTTCGAGTCCTGGATTCGGAGCGAACTCGGGCTGGGGTGGTTGGGTTTTAGCTTGGGCCCTGGTTTGCACTGCAGCTATCTCTACAGTTTTAGGGGGCGTGCCTAAGAACACATACCTACAACCTAGCACTAGATCATACAGGGGTTTCTGTAAAACAGCTGCTTGGATTCGTCCTGTGACGTACCTACTCTCTACTTCTATCCAAGCTATTGGGCAAGTAGTCGTCGGTTTTGTCAAGTCTGCTCCTTGTAGTTCGACTGTCTTGTCTGTCAAGTCCGCGCGCGATACAAGAGATTCGCTAACTATCGCGTCGTATGATAGACCTGTGTCATACAGACAGTTCGCTTCTTTTCCGTTGACCTTGACCGTGTCTGTCACCGATGGGTGATCTCCGATAGTGTGTGGCTTGTTACCGCTGCTTTGAGTTAGAACTCTGTGCGCTGGCCGGATTTCGCGCTCTTCCCTACGTTGTGCGGCCAACTTGAAACATTCTGCGGTGGAGTGATTGTTTCTGTTGCAGAACGAACAATACCGTCTCTGTTCTGCGGGACCTCTTTTCCCGAATTCCGTGTTGGGTCCTTTATTCTGCCCAGGTCTGGGGTTATTCGGCTTATTCGCGGTGCGCTCTTCCCGGTTAGGGCTTCGTTTCTGTGCCTCTTTCCCGTTAGGCTTTAGGTCTCGCCTGAAGCTCTTGGCTTCTCCGTGTGCGGCCACGTACCTATCTGCGACCTTGACCAGATCTTCCAGTCTTTCCGCGCCCTGTTCTACTGAGAATGTCCTCAGCTCGGGGGTCATGGTTTCCCGTAGCTGTTCCCATACTAACAGTTCTGTCAGTCCATCATACGTCTTAGCCGTGGCTGACTGGCTAATCCACTTATCCAGCGTTGTGGACAACCTATCCGCGAACTGCGCATAGCTCTCTCCTTTCACTCTCCGATTGGTGCGGAACTTTTGCCGGTAGCATTCTCCTGTTAGTTCGAATCCCGTTAGGAGTGCCTCTTTTACTTTGTGATAGTCAGTCACTCGGTCAGTCGGTAGCTTACTGTAGATGTCATAAGCCTTTCCTCTAAGCCCTTGACTAAGCTTGAAAGACCAATGAGTGGGATCTAGTTTATACTCTGTTGCTAGACGCTCAAACCTAGTCAGATAGAGATCTAGACCTTCCTCTATCCTATCCTATCCTATCCCATAACCCGAAGGTCGTAGGGGCACCACAGATGATCGCTTAACCAGCATACTCCATCTTTCTCTGTCCTCAGCAGCCCTCATGGCTTCGCTCAGTGTCAAACCAGTCCATTCTCGAATGTTGTCCTCCCACCTCTTTTTCGGTCTTCCCCTTCTTCTACCTCCTTGGACTGTGCCTTGCAGAATGGTCTTTGCAAGGCCTGATGATCTGGTGACGTGGCCATACCATCGGAGTTTCCGTTTCTTCACCACTGTGAGCAGGTCATCGTGTTGTCCAATGGCTTGTGTGATGGTCTGTCGGACTTCAACGTTGGTGATGTGTTGGGTATAGGAAATGCACAGAAGTCTTCTGTAGCACCTCATCTCCATGCTTTGTATTCTTCGTTGGAGATCTGCTGTGAGGGTCCATGCTTCGCAAGCATATAGGAAGATGGAGATGACCAGAGAGCGCAGCAGTCTTACTTTGGAATGTAGACTGATGGTTCTGTCTTTCCAAATGGGCTTCAACCTTGTCAGGGCAGCAGTTGTTTGTGCGATCCTGGAGAGGACTTCCTGTCGAGACCCATTGTCTGACACAATGGCTCCTAAATATTTGAAGCTGTGCACTGTGTTGAGGAATTGGCCTTGTACTTTGATGTCCGTGTTGATGCCATTGGTGTTGTTGATCATCATTTTGGTCTTCTCTGCACTTATTTCCATTCCATAAGCTCTGGAGGTGGTGTCAAGCCTCTGTACAAGCTGTTCAAGTTCTTGTTCCTCTCCAGCCAATCCATCAATATCATCCGCAAAACGAAGATTGGAGATTGCTCTGCCCCCTATGCTGACTGTGCCTTCGTGATCTGCAAGAGCATCTGACATGATGCGCTCTAGGAAGATGTTGAAGAGTGTTGGAGAGAGTATGCATCCTTGACGCACACCGATTGTTGTTCTGAACCAATTCCCGATGACGCTGTTATGGAGGACTGCACTGGTAGCCTTGTCATACAGGCTTTTGATGACTTTTATAATTTTAGGGCTGATGTTGTACACTTTCATGGTTGCCCATAGAGCTGCATGCCAGACTCGGTCAAATGCCTTCTTGAAGTCTATGAACACATGATATAGATGTTGTTGGTGCTGTAGGTATTTCTCACAGATTATTCTGAGGTTGAAAATCTGTTCAGTGGTACTTCGCCCTGCCATGAATCCTGCTTGTTCTTCAGCTATGATTTGTTCAGCTTGTGGTTTCAACCTGTTGAGTATTATTTTCAGGAGGACCTTGCTGGGATGGCTGATGAGGCTGATGGTGCGGTAATTTTCACACTCCTGAAGGTTACCTTTTTTGGGAAGAGTGATGACAAGCGACTGGGTCCATGGTGTAGGCCATTCCCCACTCTGCCAGATCTTGTTACAGATAATGGTGAGAGCATCAGTCATCGCTTCTCCTCCTGCTTGTAGCAGTTCCGCTGGTATGTTGTCCACTCCCGCTGACTTCCCTTTCTTCAGCGATTGCACTGCTGCCTCAACTTCTTCCCGGAGAATTGGGAGGATTTCTTCTTCTTCTCTGCTCTCGGTACATGCTAGAACTGATGGGTCTCCATTTGGTGTATGGTTGTAAAGGTCAGAGCAGTACTCTGTCCATCTGTCCAAGACTTCTTGTTCTTCTGTAAGGTAAATGCCAGACTTGCTTTGGATAGTGGAGACTTTGGGCTGTTTAACACTTGTCAGCCGCTTCACAGTCTGGTAGGCCTTCTTGCTGTTGTTCTTGTTCAGATTGTTCTCTATTTCCTGGCAATGATATTCTATCCAGTTCTCCTTTGCTGTGCGCATGCCTTTTCGGATGTCATTGTTGATTTTTCGGTAGACATCAGCTCCCTGTGAGGCGTTCTTTTTCTTTTTTAACTCTCTTCGTTTATCACACAGATCCAAAAGTTCAGGTGTGATCCACGGCTTCTTCTTTGGTCGGTGCTTGCCAAGGATCTCAGTGGCGGCATCTGTTACAGCTGAGTTGAAGGTATTGGTCATGGTGTTGACATCTACTTCGCCTGCCCCCAAAATAAGCAGTGGTGCAAATTTCCCTCCAATTGTGGCCTGAAATATTTTTGCCACCTCCGGGTCTTGCAGTTTGTCCAGGTCGAACTTCAGCCTAGTGCACTTTGCTGTATTTACTCTCTTCAAATGGAGCCGGAAAGACATCATCACGAGATCGTGGTCACTTCCAATGTCTGCTCCTGGAAAAGTGCGTGTCCTGCCAATGTTGATGCTTGATCTGAAGCGTTTTTTGACCATGATGTAGTCGATCTGGTTGTGATGTTCCCCGCCGGGACTGTGCCATGTCCATCGTCTGGATTTTTTGTGGAGACCAAGCGTATTTGCCAGTACCAGATTGTTGTATCTGGCAAACTCCAATAGCCTCAGACCCCTGTCATTTGTCTCGTTGTTGCAGTGGGGTCCGCATGTGTCTCCCCAGTTGTGGTGCGCATCTTGGCCAACCTTGGCATTCCAGTCGCCTTGCACTATGACTATGTCCTTCTTCGGCACTTGGTCAAGGACCGCCTGTATATTTTCATAAAAATCCTCCACTTCGCTGTCTTCATAGTCTGATGTTGGGGCATAGGCCTGGATGATGGTAATGTTGAAAGGGGTTGCTCTCAGACGGATGGTAATGAGTCTACTGGAGACTGGGCGGCAACCCATGACAGTGGCTAGAATGTTCTTGTGGACCAAGAATCCAACGCCGTGTTCGTGCCTGTCATCTCTACCGCTGAAATAGAGCTTGTGGCCTTTGTCAGTCGTTGTTTCACCTAGGCCTTTCCAGCGCAGTTCGCTGATACCTAGAACGTTCCATCGATAGTGGTCCAGCTCGTGGGCCAGTTCTTCTAATTTTCCTTCCGCAGTTAGGGTCCTGACATTCCAGGTTCCTATGACGATGTTGTTTCTCGTGCGGATCTTGCTAATTTGTCCATCAGTAGCATACTTTTCACCTCCGTCCTGGTGGCCAACGGAAGGCGCGGTCTCTCTCATTGAATGTTCCCAGTGGAAATGACATTCCTTGTACAGGGTTGGATGCTACCTCTAGCTGATCTGAGTGGGGAGGGGTTGAGGAAGAACTTGAAGCTCCTGATCCCAATGTTCTTAGCTCTAACTCATGCTGTCTGTCTTTTTCCTTTTCTGCCCTCTCATACTCCCATCTCCTACTTTCTGCATCTCTCTCTGCTGCTAACGCTGCCTTCTTCTGTTCTCTTTCTGCCTCTAGCTCTAATTTCCTCTGCTCTCTTGCTGCTTCTAACTCTGCTTTCTTTTGCTCTGCTTCTAATGCTAGCTTCTTCTGCTCTGCTTCTAGTTCTGCTTTTTTCTGTTCTCTCTCTGCAGCTCTCTCTGCCGCTTCGAGTTTCTTCGCCTCTCTCTCTGCTGCTCTCTCTGCCTTAGCCTCCTGTTTCTCTACCTCTGCATTGATATACGCAATTAGGTCTCCCCCTGCTAAGTGTAAAGCTTCCCCTAATTCCTTGAAGCGCAATCTCAAGGCCACTGGGTCCGACATTGCCAAACGTGTCTATGAACAACCTCTGAATCACGTGGAATACCAAAACACTAGCAATATTGCAAGTCAATAACAACAATGCAAAGACCATACAATTCGGAATCAATAATAGAATAAAACAAGAGTCAAATGGCATACAACAGTTATTTAAGCAAAACCTGCAAAAGAACAATGCAACATACAGGCACAAAAATATTTGAAGCAAAAAAGTTTTTAACTAAAGAATAGTGCACCCAACTGATCAGTGTTATACCCTTACACTATTCTAAGTTATTCTACTACTCCTACTGTTATCTAATTTTATTGTACTTAGGTCCGGTTATACCCAATTCCTATTATACACAGATCCTGGCAGGCTCGCCAATTCAAGTGTCACGTGGGGTTTATGGGCTCTGCACAATGGAATTATGGACCCTCACGTTTATTCGGTGGGAACTGCTAGTAAGTCACCCTATGAATTACTTTAATAAATTTATTTGTTTAGCTCGTTCTGTGTTAAGGTTGGGGTACAGAAATAGATAGAAAAATGTTAAAAGATTACTGTCACACTAGCTTTCACACGGCTATGAATCATATGTAGACCAGCCACTTGATAACAGTTAAAATCACACCTTTATTTCTTCTACTCTATACAAGATTCTCTAAGTACTAATCTAACTTAAAAAGTCTCTTTCAATGCTAATAGTTTGATTGCTGATAGTCTAGGCAGCTGTTATATCTTCCTTGGGCACTTGCTATTATATTTCATGTAGATTTGGACTACTGTGGTCCGTTTTACAGTTTCTGAAGAGTTGGACTACTGTGGTCCTGTTATGATCAGTTTAAGTGCACCTTCGCCTTATGCACTTAACTCATGTGTGGGGTGTTCGAAGTCCTTCTGTGAGGTAGCTTCTGGTCCACCTGTGTCGTTGTGTAGTTGGGTTCCCTTGCCACGCTGTGGGGTCTGACAGGGTGTTTTACCGGGTAGCTCTTTCCGACTTGTGCGGTAGAGGTTCCTCAACCAACTTGTCGTTTCTGTGGAGTGGGGTGCACAGGATAGCTCGGGATAGCTCGGGATAGCTCGCCTGCTCGTCTGTTTGACAAGTTCAGGCCCGTGATGACTTGAGAGAATTCTAAGATTCTAAAGTCCTGCTTCCTGGTCTATGAGTGAAGAGATTTCTCTAACTGTGGAGATGTTGACTCTTCCTCGTCTCACACACGACTGATTCAAACTGTGTTAGGCTCTGACACAGTCAGAACTGCTCTACCCGCTTGGCTGAGCTCTCATTGGTTAAAAACGGGCAGATTCAAAGCTCAAGTGCTGACTCACTGCGTTGTGTGTGGCTAGCTCGCTGTGTGTGGCCTTTAATTGCTGCTGTGTAATCTACTGACTCTCTACTGTTACAAAGACTACACATGGCTAAATAGTCAACAAGCAGAGTTAAAACTAGCCAGTTCATGACACGAAGTAACTCTCAAAGACTAACCAGTGTGTTGTAACAGTGTTGTGTTGTACTTAATAATACTTAATACAGGATGCTATGTACGCGCCTTTCCCCTACTGTGTTGGGGAAGAAGGAGGTGTGTCACAAGTCGAGGCCGAGACGGTGAGTAAACCCTGTAATTCAATTTCTTAGTGGCAGCACTCCGAGACTGCGTACGCGAATGAATGGTGACGAATGAGGGGAAAGGGGATGTATTTTTGATGCATAATGATTTTATTGATTTTGTATGATTTTCATATGATTTTCTTAGTATGTATATGAATGGAAAATGTCGTTGCTGTTGTTGTTGTAAAAGTGGGTCGACGGCGACGATGGGGATGCCAGCGTCAGCATATACACGCATAGTCCCCCACTGACTTTCTACCTAGTCTGGTCCACCAAAACCGGGTAGAACTAGTATACCTGAGCGCCCTCTGGCCAGGGGTGAATACGTCAGCTCAATGAAGTCATTGCCTAACTGAGCCAGCACCAGCATATACACGCATAGTCCCCCACTGACTTTCGTCGTCTGCTGCACGCCAACGTTAATTTACATAGGCTAGTAGGCTGACTATTCAATGCGAGTATACATAGTGCTGATTAAAGCTAGTCTCTCGCGACACTAGCATTGATCTATCCAGTTCTCCTTTGCTGTGTGCATGCCTTTTCGGATGTCATAGTTGATTTTTCGGTAGGCATCAGCTCCCTGTGGGGTGTTCTTTTTCTTTTTTTTTTTTTTTTATCTCTCTTCGTTTATCACACAGGTCCAAAAGTTCAGGTATGATCCACAGCTTCTTCTTTGGCCGGTGCTTTCCATGGCGGCGGCACCTGTCACAGCTGAGTTGAAGGTGGTGGTCGTGGTGTTGACATCTACTTCACCAGCTCCCAAAATGAGCAGTGGTGCAAATTTCCCTCCAATTGTGTCCTACCAGACTGTGAAGCGGCTGACAAGCGTTAAACAGCCCAAGGTCTCAAAGGTAAGACTGCTGCGCTCCCTTGTCATCTCCATCTTCCTAAATGCTTGTGAAACATGGACCCTCGCAGCAGATCTACAACGAGGGGGTCACTTCCGGTCTCAATATGGCAACAACTGTCGAAATTTAGCTATCAAATTTTTTCTGGTTTTCTGTAAACTCAGCAGTGCTAAAAAAAAAAATGACAGCGCAGAGATCAGTGAGAAAAAGAAGGCAGAATAAGAAAGTGGAGCAGGGTTCCCAGGGATTAGGCATGTGACAATAAAAGGACCTTAAAAGGACCTCAAAAGGACCTTACACATTTTTAAAAGGACCATACACGCAATATTTACACACAGCAAAATGGTAATAAATCAGAACGCATCTGGAAAATAATTGTTGATATGCAAAACTAAACACTGTGGGTTACATTACTATAAATAGAGATATAGAAGAACAAAGGTCAAACAGCTGCACTCTCAAATATAATAACTACAACTTGCACACTGACACATGCTTTCCCCATCCATTATGCCATTTTCTTTAAGGTTTCCTCCATTGCTGCCAGATCAGCTGCCAAAGTAGATGCTTCAGCCTCTTTGTCTTTTGAAGTGAGTCTCAACACATTTGCTCGATCAAGCAACGTAAAACTTCGCTGTTCCTGTGCCTTCATGCAAAGGCTGTCAGCTTCAACAATCAGGTGCTTGGCACTGTCTTCTGCAATTTTCTTTTTCTTTCTTAAAGACTGCACTCCCTCCTCCAGGCTCTTGCGCTTAAGCTGCTGCTCTGCTGACTCTCTGGCATTGCGCTGGTCACTCAGATACCTGAAGACACACAAACAACAACATTTTCTTAGATTTCTTCTCCCACTTTTTAGTTAAGAATTAATAGAATGTATCTCAATAAAATAACTAGAGCAGGCACATGTTGGCAGCCTTCTGTGTTTTCTTCCATCTATTTCAATGGACTTGTTTTCTTTTGTGATTATTTTCCAACATTAAGCTATCAAAATTACAGTATTACATTTGAATATATATTATATTTAATTAGTTATTTATATATTTTTCAAAATATTGCACAAAGAATAAAGGTTATCTTGTGTTGTAATATTTCACCCACCTCTCATATTTAGACCACGCAGACCCTGCTGATACTAGCAGTGGCTTGTCAATGGAGACATTGAGAGCACCCCCAACTTCATGTATACCATCCAGCACTGTTCTTCTGGCTCTTAAGGTGATGTGGCTAAGGTTGTCAACAGTCACCTCCTTGTTGTAGCTAAATCCTCTTTCCACTGTTGCTTGTCCATGCGACAAAAGCAGCACCTTCTTGATGAAACTAAAAAGATTAGCAAAGTTTTGCTTGTTTGACAAAGCTTCAAACCACCATCTGTCTAGGCGGTCAGAATTTCTGTCAAAAGATGGTAGGATTGTGACATCCAGCAACTCTGAGTATTCTCTGAAGCAGTTGTCTGCTTCTTCATGAGCCAGTCTCTTGCTGTCAATCACAGTCTCAATGAGCCTTTTCATCTTTTTCCTGCACTCTTCCTTTTGGTGTAGCTTGGAGGGGTCAAGGCAAGGCAGGCACCGAACAATCTCATATGACAAGGGGCATTTTATTCTTAGGTTTCTCACCACTTCCAGCAAGAACTCTTTGCATTGACGGAAAAAGTCGTTAACCATTTTGTCTGTTACAGTTGATATTTTCTTTGCCTGAGCAAGCAGGCTAGCAGTCTTAAAATCCAGATCCACCCTGTGTCGTTGACTGTTGACATCTTCAATGTCCATGTTAACAACTTTTTGTAGAGAGCTGCATCCCTTCATTGCCTCTTCAGTCATAAATCTCTTCATGAGATTCTTGATCATGGAGTGCAGATCAGTAGCCAGAAAGGGAAGAAGTGGGCTGTCAGACTGAAACTTTGTCAAAAATGCTTCAAAATCTGAGGCAACAGCTGCAAAAAAAGACAGCTGGCATGCAAGAAGAGGGTCTCGTAGACCACGCTTAACTGCATCACAGGTTGCATTCTGAGGCAGTGATGCCGTCTTCACATATTCTCTCAGGCTAGGCATCAATTCAATGACACGTCTGGCTGGGTAACAATTTTCCAGCCAGCGATGTGAGCAAAACTTCAGTGGAAGTACTGACGACTTAGAGGCAGTGTAGAAATCTTCTATTCGAGCTGGTGAATCTTGAAAGATCCTGTATGTGGCTGACAAAAACTGTTCTATCTCCCACGTGGACTTGTCACATCCTCTGCGGAAGGCATTGTGAATTGTATGCAGACTGCAACTACCTGTTTGAAGCAGTGAAAGTCCATCATACTGTTTCTGCAAATCAGTATTGATCATGTTGTAAGCTTTTAAGTTTACATTGGGTCCATCCATACCCAGCTGAAGCAAATTCCTTTTGGGAAGGTGAAACTGGGCAAAGACCTGTTCAAACTTGTTAAAGATGTCATCAGAAGTGGCATGTCCCATAAACTCTGACGTTAGGTAGTTGGTTCTAACCTCAGTGCCTGACCACAATCTAATCATGAAGTCCATTTGTTTCATGTGACATTTTTTGTTCAGAGACTCATCAAACAGCAGGACATATCCAGATTCATTTGAAGAAATGATTTTTTTCTGCATTAAGGCAGAGAAGTGAGGTGCAATTCCAAAGGTTGTCAGGTATCTCAACCTTGTCTCCCCACACTGAAAGCTCCTTGCAATTTCACTGTCTGGAAACATAAGCTTAAATAATTCACCAGTGTTGGCACTAGAGCTAAAGCTGTAGTGGGACTCGCAAGCTTTCAAGGCCCAGATGATCTCCGACTTTAGCTTTTGATTCTCCAGTTCACTCTTTCTAACAGGATTTTGAAAGCCTGAGAGGGAAAAAACACACAGAAAGTAAAAATTAATATACATCATACGACAGAAGAATAATAATAAAAATAACAAAAACAAGAATAAAAAATATTTACAGCATTCATCGATGGTCCAAAGTACTAACGTGTACATTTTATAGCCAAATTTGCTGTCAAGATACTAGTTAAATTATTTAAAAACAGAACACACAACAATACAAACACTGAAACAAAGTTTAAATGTGATATAGATCAAACCTTGAGTTGCAGAAGCCTGAAGTTGGGGAACATCTGTCCGACTGCTGCTAGCACAATGTGCATCACCCTCTCCCTCAGTTGCACTCTGACCCACACCTACAAATTATACATGTTTATATAGTAAAGTATAATGTTATGCCTGTATGGGTTTCTAATGAACAAAGCACAGTAAATCAATGTATAAAATATACAACAAATAAATAGGCTTAATAATACAGAAAAAAATAATAATATCTTCCTAGGCCTAAACACAGCAAACTGTAGACCCTACAAGTCTCATGTGTACAATAGGAGCTAGGCCAAAATAAAAACTAAATCTAGCTGGCTTAGAATTAGATGTTGTGAATTGATCTAGGCTTACATTTGGAATGATCCGTAGGCCAGCCTACGTATAGTGAATGAAGCAGACTAAAGTTACAAACGGGCTAGGTCCCGATTATAATATCAATAATTATATGGTCAGTCATAGTCTCACCTTCAATCATAATTCTTAATCATTAATTAAAAAGCATGCAGGTACGTAATGATTACCTACCTCTGACAGCATAAACAAATTAAAGAGAAAGAAAGATCAACTAACTTACTAAGCCAGGAACAACAGAAAAAAATATTATAGTTATAATTAATAAGTCCTGTAGACTAGTCACAGTCAGTGTAGTGAAACACTAACAGAGAGAACAAGTAGTAAGAGGGAGAGAGAATTAAATTCAGAGAAAGTGGAAGTGAGAAATACCTGATTCCTTTTTGAAGAAATCGGTGACAGTACACCGAAGATCGCCGGTATGTTGTTTCAGACGTTTTTTGTGTCTTTCAGTCTGACTGTGCTGTCGTAGTGTTGACTCGCCCATACTGGCGATCTTGAGAGCGATTCCACAACAAATACAGTATGCACTGTGTTTATCTTTGGGCACAAGTTTAATCCAGTCTCTATAGTTAGGATCTTTCAGCCAAGTGTCTTGAAAGGAACATTTCCCAGGCATTTTGGTTTGATTTTATGTATCGCGAAAGTGGCACGCTGAAAGATTCAAAGCAAAATGGTGGAATATCTCGCGGTACTTTCGGTTTGCACTATCGCTTACTACTAAGACTATCAAAATCTCGCGAGAGGTCTGATTTATCTCCCTTGCATGCTTGCTGTCTTGATACACGGTAGCGTCGGCTGCTAGAGCGTCTCCTTTACGATTTCTTTTTCTTTTATTTTTGTTAGCTTCTGTAAATATTTTCCTTGATAATATTTCTTTCTGACAACCTACAGCAAAACAAAGCACTTAAAAGGTCTGGGAGTTGGCGAAAAGGACTTGGTAAAAAACGAAAAGGACATTTTCTGAAATCAAAGCACTTAAAAGGCCTTTTATTGAGATTGCTAAATCAAAGCACTTAAAAGGACCCAAAAGGACCCTACGAACCCTGGTGGAGGAAGTGGTGGCCACGGAAGAAGAGATTCAGCTTCAAGTGGAGGTGGAACCGGCAACATTGACTGCAGACATCGCGGTCAACACTGAAATGGACTGCAAGAGTTGCCAGTGTCAGACCCAAACCCTACGTGAGCTGAAAATCTTGATCGACAATTTGCACGGAACGGTCGCCAATTTACATGAGATTGTTCTGGATCAAGCAAAACTGATCAAGCAACTGCATGAGCAAGGGATCCGAACATCGAAACGAACGGGTGCTGAAGAGCAGACGACGCATTTGCAACCGCCACAGCCCCATGGTTCATACGCGGCCGCAGTAAGATCGGCACCATCGACTTCGAGTGGCAGTCAACAACAGCCCTCGCAAACATCATCTCATCCCCCCTAAAACCAACGTGGCTGGTAAAAAGGCAAGGCAGAAAAAAGAGAAAAAAACTAAACAAAAATGCTGTCGATAATGACATCATTGATGACGTCAAGTCTTCGTCCTGCGATGCAATACCAAAGTCAGGAAATAAACAAGAGTATGATGATGTGATTGCGATCGTACATGATTCTGTTTTGAATGGCGTTCAGGCAACCCGACTTGGTCATTCCTACGGGTTTGAAGTAATTAAAACTAAAGCGTCGGCCACTAAAGAAATAATTGAGGCACTGCACCGGATTCAGGAAGATGTCAACACCCCACTGAAGACCATCGTTGTTGTTGTTGTTGTTGTTCATAGATTATAGTCACACGATACTTTCGCATATAGGTGACTACTGGACCGATTTATACTGACACCAGCGGGTAAGTTGTTGGTAAAGGGGAAAATAATATGATCTCACGTTGACCAATCCGGGATTCGAACCAGCGACCTTTCGGTTACTAGCAAGACGCTCTTACCAACTGAGCTACCCGGCCCCACTTGAGACCATCGTGATCCATGTGGGTGTGAATGATCTCAAAAACCAGGATCCAAAGTCCGCCAGCAAGGAATTCGTACATACCATCAAGACCGTGGCAATTCAACATCCTCTGGCCAAAATTGACGTCAGTAAGATTGCAGCAATAAATGATATGATTCTTCGCTCCAAGAGAGATGTGTTTAATGCTCTAACAGGCTCAGACCTTCTGGATGAACCAAGGGTTTCGTTTGTTAATCATGACAACATGCACATCTACACCCTCCGAGACAAGGTGCACCCAAACCGAAAAGGATCTAGTATTTTAGCTGGAAACATTGGCAGACACCTCCTTAGTCTTCTGTGGAAGAAACCAGGCCGTAGGAGACTTGCTCGGCCCTACCAGGCAAGTGACTGCCTCGGGTACTATGACCTAAGAGGCAGGTGGCACCTTTCTCCCAAGCCAGTGTTTCCAGTTCATTGGTACTAGCTGATTTACTGCTACCAGAAGAGTTGCCATTGTGGCATTATTTTACATTTACGGAAAAAAAATTGACATTAATAAATAAAACTGTTTATTATTAAATGTTCAATTTTTTTTTTACAGTTTTTGTTTTCTTTTCCTTTTTTGATTAATTGAATAACTTTCTATAAATGAAAGGAGAAAGATTGTCTATATTTCAGTGGAATTGTCGATGTATTGCCACAAATATACAATACTTACGTGAATATTTGTCCAACAATGATCATCATATATTAACATTACAGTCCTTAAATGTCAGCAGCCAAAACTTGCCAAAGCTTCAAGGTTTCTACTACCCGCCTGTGACTAACTTTAATAGGAATAAAATACAGTCTGCAATTTACATCAGGAAGGATATGGATTATGTAATGACCACATCTCCGGTTCCTGAAGATGCAGATGGAGTTTATGCAGCTTGTATTATTTATTAAACTTAAAGTTAACAAAGACTTGTGTGTGAATATTTGCTCAGTCTACTATCCGAGAGGGCCTAGTGATAATAATAACGATTGGATTAAATCTATTACAGATTAAGAACTGTGGATAATCACCGGTGACTTTAATGCTCATTCGCCGATTTGGGATAAACTGTGTGTTCATACTTCTAACATGCAATTTACTGAGGCCATTATAGACTCAAATTTAATTTTATTAAATGATGGACGATTTACTCGTATACCAGATGTTCCAGCTCATAGACCGTCAGCAATTGATTTGACTCTTGTTTCTTCTAATTTCGCTATTAATTGTGAGTGGGATGTTCAATCTGATTCTCTAGGGAGTGATCATCTGCCTATTGTAACAACCTTAAATAATATTGTTGATCTGCAATCAGAAGATGATGTCATTCCGAAGTACATCTACGGTCGAGCAGATTGGGAATTATTTAAAAATACATTGTTGTCTTATGATACACATTTTCTTGAGGATGACGATATTAATAATGTATACACTCAATTTATTAACAGTATTCATCTTGCAGCAAATAAATCTATTCCTAAAAAAAGAACATCAAAAAAGAAATCACGAAATGGAAACATAATTATGGTGGAATGAAGAATGTGAAACCGCGGTAAAACAAAAAAAGAGTGCATATAAACATTGATTAAAATCAAAATCAGACCAGTCTTTCGATGCAATGAAAAGAGCAAAGATGGCAACAAAACTATTGCTGCTGAAAAGAGGAAGTATTGGTCAGATTTTTGTCTTAATGAAATATCTAGTTCTCAAGATTGTTTAAAGACATGGAAGAAAGTAGCGGAAATGAAAAATGGATATCAATTAACCCAATGTCCTAATAAATTAAATAATAATAATAATTTCCCCTCACCAAAAGAAAAGGCTGAAGCATTTGTAAACGTTTTTGCTAGCGCTAGTAACTCTAGTACTTTACCACAACATACGCTAAATGAATGAAAAATGAAGGAGTTAAATGAATACGGAGTTCCGGCTCCAGACAACGAGTTGTTCATTAATGCAAATATTTATGTTAAAGAACTTAAAGATGCATTATCTGCTTTAGCATACAAAAAGTCTGCTGTAGGCCTTGATGGCATGTCTTATATTTTATTGAATAATCTTCCTGATAAGTGGACACATATTCTACATGATATTATACAAAAATGTTGGATAAGGCATTTTGCCAGATATATGGAAGTCTTCTCTAGTAATACCAATTTTAAAATCAGGTAAATCTAGAGCAGAAGCATCTACCCATTTCCTTCACATCACACGTTTGTAAGTTAATGGAAAAGATCATACTAGAGAGACTAACATACTATTGTACTAAACAGCAAATCAGGCAGGTTTTCAGAAAGGCCGATCTACAGTAGACCATCTAGTAAAATTAACTACCCAGGTTAAAAGGCAATTTGCAAGGAGAAAATGTACATTAGCCAAGTTTTTTGATGTATGCAAAGCTTATGAGAGAGTATGGCATGCAAGATTGTTATATAAGTTGAAACAAATTGGGTTGTCTGGCCGTATGTACAATTATATTAGAACGTTTCTTACAGGGCGAAAAATAAGCGTGAAAGTTGGTAATTCGTATTCTTCACATCGCACAACAGATATGGGAATTCCACAAGGTTCTATAGTATCTCCGATTCTTTTTAATATTTTAATTTATGATTTACCTAAGGTTGTAAGTAAAAGAGTTTCTCTTGTTCAATATACAGACGATATTGCTATCTGGATGAACGTATTCTTGAAGAAAAAGACGTCTCTCTATGAAATTAAACACATCAGTAAATTATATCAAATGGAAATAAGTAATATTTCAAGTTATATGAATATTAATGGACTGGAGCTCTCAAAAGAAAAGACCAATATGATTTTATTTAATAATGGGCATGAACCTAGACAATTACCAAAAATTTATGTTGATAATGTGGAACTCAAATATGTGAAAGAAGTAAAATTTTTAGGTGTTTACCTAACCTCTAAATTACACTGGAAAAAACATATTGAATACTTAATGCAAAAAGCAGTGAAAAGTTAAAATTTGATAAAAATCATTAGTAAACAGCCTTGGGGTCAGGATTCCAAAACTTTAGTGCATTTAGCATGTTTTCTTGTTCGTTTCAAATTATCATTTTGACAGGAAGTTGGTGTTCCAATACATACAAAAACAACATATGCATATGAAACATCAGGAGTTTTTCCTTTAGATGACTGGAGGAAACTGCTTTGTGCTAAATATGTTATTAGAGCAACAGCAGTAGATAACAGTACCAATGAGGAGTTGCAACTAAGATCGGACATACAATTTCCAAAGCAATCGCAAAAAATAAAATATTTTCAAACTATAGCTACATAATTAAACTAAAGAATTAGTACAGAGATACATTGAAAATATGGATCTTATGAATAACCAGAAAATCTCCTGTTCCTTTATGGGAACTTCAGAAAGCAAATTATGATATTTATATCACTGGAGAAAAGAAGAATCATAATACAGGGTTAATGATTCCCGATATTCGCT
Organism: Oncomelania hupensis; assembly: GCA_036898135.1. Classification (NCBI taxonomy): domain Eukaryota; kingdom Metazoa; phylum Mollusca; class Gastropoda; order Littorinimorpha; family Pomatiopsidae; genus Oncomelania; species Oncomelania hupensis. Next base: position 58,989,728 of record CM072523.1, on the reverse strand, counting down.
ATCATTTAAATGAAAAATATTCGGGTCATTTGAAAATATATACTGATGGCTCCTTCACATTGTGGTTTTCTTTCCAATGAGTGGGCTGATCGAGCTGCCAGAAACGGAGCTGCGAATATTAATGCAATATCTTTACATATTTCACTTTCTGCTAAAGAGGTTAATAATCTAATTGAAAAAGAAATGAAGAAACATTATACATTTAATCAGCAGTATGAAAAACACTGGAATTTCTAGATCTGTAGTGTCAAAGGCGTATAGAATATATTTAAATGCTATAAAGACTAAGTATTGCAAAAATGTTAAATGCGTTTGTAACGAGACGTTTTCTTTGAAACATTTGCTGTTTGATTGCAATGATTTAAGAGGCCTCTTGCCTAAGTGTACCATCACTCGGCAGAATTAGTTTTGATAGTTGCATTATTTTAGCAAAAACGTTTATCGGTTCTGCTGTTGGTTCTTTTCTCTGATTAACAATAGTATATCTTACTAATCAGAGCTTATTCTAGGATTTTGAAGAAGTGGGGGCAGGCCCCCCTTCCTTGAAAAAGGGGGGGGGATTAGGCCCCCCTCTGACCAAAACAGTGGGGGCATCTTTTCGGCATATATAGGGTGTACACACAAACAAATATCCATTCTGTTTTCTCCCGTGATGTTCCCGGATAAACTGTGAAACAGTCAAGTGTCACATTCTCTCCAAACAGTAAGTACACACAAATCACAGAAAAAATATATCACAAACTGGTATATCTGTAACCTTGCTTTCACAACTGTTGCATAAAAGCTCTGCTATTTTAGAAGATCAGTCATGGGAAAACAGTGTGACTGTTTTCTTCACAGTTCCTCCACTGAATTCGAAGTCGAAAAGCGTGCGCTTTTTCGAAGCCATTCTGATTCTGAATGTAAACCAGTTCCAACCGGTCAGGTTCATCGATGCCACACTCAGAAGAAAGGTGATTGGTCAAAAAGAATAGCATCGGCCAATGAAAATTTGAGACACATCGCATATACAAGAGAGCAACTTCCGTTTAAATCCAGTTTCCGCTACGCCCTAGCAGACGACAGAAACGTCACAATAAAGCCCGCTTCGATCAAGACATGTAGCGGGATATTTCCAATCTCCGCGGGATCGCGAACGCGCTCATCGAATTTCTTTGCGGGAAAAAAACTTTTTGTGCGTGATCCCGCGCATCCCGCGCATCCCGCGCCCTAGAATAAGCTCTGCTAATGATGTGTCGGTAATATTATTTATAGTAATGGTTGTACGTTTTATTTAACTGACATTGTTACTTATTAGTTATGTTATGCTGCGTTTATAAATTATGTTTGAGTATATGTGAAAGAGATGGAGAAAGTGCGTGCGCTAAGTGCGTGTGCTTGTGTGTGTACATGTGTTCCTGTTTAAATGCGTGAGTTTGAATGCGTGCGTACGGTCTTTATCATCTTGGTGAAAAAAGACTTTAATAAAACAACCAACCAACCAACCAGATCTACAACGAAGAATACAAAGCATGGAGATGAGGTGCAACAGAAGACATCTGGGCATTTCTTATACCCAGCACATCATCAACGACGACGTCCGACAGACCATCACACAAGCCATTGGACAACACGATGACCTGCTCACAGTGGTGAGAAACAGAAACTCCGCTGTATGGCCACGTCACCAGATCATCAGGTCTTGCAAATACCATCCTGCAAGGCACAGTGCAAGGAGGTAGAAGAAGAGGGAGACCGAAAAAGAGGTGGGAGGACAACACTCAAGAATGGTTTGACACTGAGCGAAACGATCAGGGTTGCTGAGGGAAAGATGGAGTGCGCTGGTTAAACGATCATCTGTGGTGCCCCTACGACCTCCGAGTTACGTGATAGGATAGGATAGATAGAACATTTCTCTTTAGTAGTGGTGACAAAATAACAAGATAATTTTCAAAACCAAGTTTATCTTTAAAACTTATGTACGTGAAGCAAGTGTTATGATCATAAATTTGTTGAAGCCAGTTATGCAAGAAATGATCCCGTAACCGCTGCTTACCTAAGTTCTTAAAACAATTCAAAGACAAAATTACAACCATGTTTCCATATAAAGGACAGACCATGTCACTCATCTCCTTCGATCATTGCATAGCATATTGGTTTCCTGTTCAACAAAGAATTAACTACAACTACAAGGTTGCATCCCTTAACTTCAAAATCACTTAATCTACTGCTCCCAGCTATTTCTCTGACCTACTACAGCTCTAAACACCTTCTCGCCAGCTTCGCTCCTCCTCTCATTATCGAATCTTCATAATTCTTCGCACATGCACCAAAACATGCGGTCAACATGCTTTTTCTTATAACACCTCCGCTACTTGGAATTATCTCCCTCACTCCATCAGACACTCAATCTTTCAAAACTAATGTTAAGACACATCTGTTTCTTTAGTAACTCTCCACTCGTTTTTCTTCAGCTAATCATTATCCTTGTGTATGTGCGTGTGTGTTTGTGTGTGTGTATGTGTGGGTGTTTATGTGTAAGAGAGAAAGAGAGAGAGAAGAGAGAGTACTTTAACAATTCCCTCATCGATAGTCATATCTCATTCTTATTGTGACATTTGTTCATTGTTTACAATTTCTTGGCCGTGCATATGTTGTTGATTTTGTTTTGTTTTTCATCATAATTGTATTTGTCAGTTGTCGTGTTATGTGTTATTTTCGGTTCTAAGATAAAGTGACGTAGTCTAAGGAAAAGTGACGTAGTCTTTTTTTGGCATGCGTCAGAGTCTGGTTTTGTGCCTGGTTGGACAATGGCCTCTTCAGTTTACGGGTTGTTGAAATCTCAATAAATACTTCTTGTTTAAACTACATGTACGCCTTCGGCCTTTAATGAACGCTCGGAACACAAGTTGGTGGCAGCGGTCGATCCGGATGCAGTTTTATGTGCTGAACTTAGACTTACAACCAGTGTGTGTCTTGCTGCGAACTTTTTGTGGTCTGTGAAGTAACGGTCAAGATGGGTCCGTTCAAGTCGTACAGCAGCAGTGTTCACCAAGGTCCTATGTGGTGCAGACGCCTAACGGCAAGAACTTTCGGCGAAATCGTCGCCATCTCAGGCTGTTCTCCAGTCAGCCTGAACAGCCTTGTCCTTACCCCAGCCCTATCCATAAGCGCCTGTTCCGGTCCAGTCATGCTTTCCATGTCCTTGAATCCAGTGACATGCATGGAGATTGTGGCAGTCCCCGCCACAATGCAGCACGTTCTAGCAGCAACGACTCTGACAGTCAAAATTCAGAGTACGGTTCTAGTCTGAGCCAGGGCAAGTCCATCGTCCAAATTGGTCAACGTCCAGTCAACGTCCTAGCTCAACTCCCGCCAGATGACATCAGTCTGCGTACCGACGCTTGCAGCGTTCCTAGCGGTCGTCTACCTCCAAGCCGACCTCCCGAGGGCAAGAGCAGTCCGGTTGCGACGACGACCCGCAGTGGCCGCATCATTACCAAGCCAGCCCGTTTTCAAGATTGATATTTTGAACATTTTTCAAGTTAAACTTTTGAGTTAAAGTGAAATAATCTCCCTTCTCGGTTATCAAAAACTCTAACGAATAACTAGCCAGTTGGTTGATTTTTTTGCAAAATCTCAAAGGAGGGAAGATGTCGTGTTATGTGTTATTTTCGGTTCTAAGATAAAGTGACGTAGTCTAAGGAAAAGTGACGTAGTCTTTTTTTGGCATGCGTCAGAGTCTGGTTTTGTGCCTGGTTGGACAATGGCCTCTTCAGTTTACGGGTTGTTGAAATCTCAATAAATACTTCTTGTTAAAACTACAAGTACGCCTTCGGCCTTTAATGAACGCTCGGAACACAAGTTCAGTAATTTTTTGTCTCCTGTCATTGCCTTCAACGGTTGTTACTTTTTATCTGCTTGAACCTTTGTCATTGTCACTATACAGTATTGTGTGCATTATTGTTTATTTATTGTACTTAGAACTGTCAACATTAGGCGTTTTCAACTGTTAATACTAATACTAATATTAATACTACTACTACTACTACTACTACTACTACTACTACTACTACTACTACTACTACTACTAACTACTACTACTACTACTACTACTACTACTACTACTACTACTACTACTACTACTACTACTACTACTACTACAGTACTCCTCTCTTAAGGTGACCCCCCACGGGACCAAATTTTTGTTTGATCTTATCCGAGGGGCACCATAAACAGTCCTCTGATAAGATCAACTACCAGTAAAAAACTTGATCTTATACGAGGTGCTAAATTTTTGTGTCGTGTGACAGTGTGTGTGTGTGTGGGTGCGAGTGTGTGTGTGTACATGTGTGCACGTTGGTGCGCGCGTATGCATGTATGCATTACTGTATATGTATTTTTTGTGCGTGTGTATGATGCATAAGCACACACTCAAACGAACGGATGCAAGCATGCATACACATACTCTCTCACACACACACACAACACAACATAGCATTACAAGACTTCAGGAGTGTGAAAATTACCGCGCCATCAGCCTCATCAGCCATCCCAGCAAGGTACTCCTGAAAATAATACTCAACAGGTTCAAACCCCAAGCTGAACAAATCATAGCTGAAGAACAATCAGGATTCAGGGCAGGGCGAAGTACCACTGAACAAATTTTCAACCTCAGAATAATCTGCAATAAATACCTACAGCACCAACAACATCTTCAGGAAAGCTCTGTGAGCAACCATGAGAGTGTACAACATCAGCCCTAAAATTATTGAAGTCATCAAAAGCCTGTATGACAAGGCTACCAGTCCAGTCCTCCATAACAGCGCCATCGGAAACTGGTTCAGAACAACAAACGGTGTGCGCCTAGGATGCCTACTCTCTCCAACACTCTTCAACATTTTCCAAGAGCGCATCATGTCAGATGCCCTTGCAGATCATGAAGGCACAGTTAGCATAGGTGTTAGAGCAATCTCCAACCTCCGTTTCCCGGATGACTTTGATGGATTGGCTGGAGAGGAACAAGAACTTGAACAGCTGATACAGAGGCTTGACACCACCTCCAGAGCCTATGGAATGGAAATAAGTGCATAGAAGACCACAAATAATGACCAATAACACTCATGGCATCAACACGGACATCAAAGTCTAAGGCTAATCCCTCAACACAGTGCATAGCTTCAAATATTTATGAGCCATTGCATCAGACAATGGGTCCCGACAGGACGTCCTCTCCAGGATTGCACAAACAACTGCGACCCTGACAAGGTTGAAGCCCATTTGGAAAGATATGACCATTAATATACATTCCAATGTAAAGCTGCTGCCCTTCCTGGTCATCTCCTTCTTCCTTTACGCTTGAGAAACATGGACCCTCACAGCAGATCTACAACGAAGAATACAAAGCATGGAGATGAGGTGCTACCAAAGCCGCTAGCGTACTCTACTCCAGGCCTTCTCAGCGCGCGACTGGAATCTCTGACTGAGGGCCTACGCGAAGAAATGAAGGGAAGCAACTCGTAAAAAACCTAAAAGGCTAGCGATCAAACTTATTACCGCAACACAAAATGAAGTTGCGTAGGATTTGAAATTCGACATTTTTTTATTTTTTTATAACCCTTTTTCCTTCCCAAACCACTGTATTTGATTAGTGTGAGATAAAACTGTTATTTAAGCCGCAAAATTATATCGAATACGTATGTTGTTGTGTCTGAGTTTTGTCTTATTTGCGGTAAGTTGTTAGTTCGTGTCAACATCCGCTTTTACAAAGTGGCATGCTACTGCACTCTGTTTTTAATAAAATAATCTTCAATCTTCAATAGTTTCCAGCAGTTGTGTTTGATCATGGGCAAGAAATGTTGTGTGTACGGCTGCAAAACAAACTATGCGTCTGAAAAAGAACGCGAAGCGGGTAAAAAAGTGTCTGTGTTCAGATTTCCAAAGGAAGAGAATGCGAAACAGGCATGGATTTCTGCGATTCCAAACGCCAACGTGACTGTTTCCAAAGACACTGTGATATGTGAATTGCACTGACCTTCAGAATTTGAAACTATCAGCAAAAATGGGAAACTCCGCCCTTTAGATCCTCCATCTGTTTGGCCAAATGTTCCATCAAGCCAAATCCCCACCCCTGCCCTTCCTCTTCGCACAACAAAGCGTGCATTGTGCTCTCAGAGAAACATAGAGGAAGACCAACTTGCAACTTTCTTGGAGCAGGACGCAGTTTCTTTCTGTGAAATGAAGGACACGCTATTGCAGAGCAAGCGAGATTTTCTTGTATCTGTGATTACTTACATGGATGAAAGTGTTTTGATTGTACAGTCAAAGAAACTTTCGCGTGGAATTCCATGGTTTGTGATAAGGATTAGTAGTGATCAAACATTCAACAACTTTCATCTGGTTGTGCGATGCACAGCTCCCTCCCTGTCCAAAAATCGCATCACCACACTGACTACCTGGTCAGCACTGGAGGAAAATATGAGATCTCTGAACTGCCTAGAAATGACTGATAAAAAACAGATAATCCAGGAACAACTGCAGGCCTTGGGAACACAACGTGTCGACAAACCACTGTACACACCAGAAATCATCATCAGGGCCTGTCAGTATTTTGCAACGTCCAGGTGCCTCTATCAAAGACTCAGTCAAGATTTTCAATTGCCATCAACACTGACACTGACTCGCATCCCATCAAAAGTTGCAAAGCTCGACGATGGTGCATTTTCAAATGCAGTTTTCAAGTCAGTCGAGGAACGCCAGAAAATGTGTGTGATTATGCAGGACGAGGTGTATGTATGCACAGCTGAGGTCTGAAGTTGCACTGCTGAGGTCAGTCTTGCCATTTGATTTTCTGTCAATGTCTGGATTCTAAATCTCAGCGTGTGATGCTACTCAAATGACCACTTGCCAATTAAAATTATGTATCATTTCAACATGTTTTTTTTATGTTTAGTAACCATTCACACCTACAACCTCAAGTGAGGTTGAAAAAGAATCGTTGATTGTGAGTTAGCTGCAAAAGAGGAGGGGTGGGGGGTGAGGGGGAGTGTGATGGGTGTTTGAAGGAGGTTGATAATATGAATTATTTAGAGTGTATAAGAAAACAAAAAGGTCCAAAACTGATTCTTTAGTAAAACTTCTTATCTAGTAGTTTTTCAACAGTGACAAAGAAAAACACTGACAACTATACTTATGCTGTTCATATTTAACTCATGGATTTAACTCTATTATAAATACAAAACAGCGTATAAAACACTCTTTCAAAACCAAAATACAACGTTTTGTTTGATATCTATACTTCTTTTTAGCAGAATAATCAATATAGTTTGCTTGTGTGTGAATTGAGCATGAGAAAAGAACACATAAATGTATATAGTAACAAAGAAACCATAGGCCCCCAGTCTGAGACCCCAGTCGCGCGCTGAGAAGGCCTGTAGTAGAGTAGGCCATGGGTGCTACAGAAGACTTCTGGGCATTTCCTATACGCAGCACATCATCAACATCGAAGTCCGACAGACCATTACACAAGCCATTGAAAAACACGATGACATGCTCACAGTGGTGAAGAAATGGAAACTCCGATGTTATGGCCACGTCACCAGTTCATCAGACCCTGCACAGACTATCCTGCAAGGCACGGTGCAAGGCGGCAGAAGAAGAGGGAGACAGAAAAAGATGTGGGAGGACGACATTCGAGAATGGACTGGCTTGACAATGAGCGAAGCCATGAGGGTTGCTGAGAACAGAGAAAGATGGAGTACGCTGGTTAAACGGTCATCTGTGGTGCCCCAACGACCTTTGAGTTACGGGATAGGATAGGATATGATAGGATAACATCACACAACATAAATGGCATTTAAAAAAACAATTAATTAACATTTTCAATTTTAACAAAAATGCAATGACGTGGACTTCGCACCTCATATTGCTAGTGCACGGGTCACTCACCGGTCCACAAAATAATACAATATATAATTATAAGAGGAAAAAGTACTATAACTCTCAAGTTTACGGAAAAGATTGGCCTAATAATTACGTTATGAATCATGACTGTGTACGTGTTATGACAGTATTTGTTTAGCTCACAGTATCTAAGTGCAATCCATGCAATTTAAACACAAGTGGGTGAAGGTGCGAACAAAGAGCTTATTACGGAAAGAGAGGGAACTTCCATTATGTCCTATACAAAAATGCGAGACGCTCTCACGGATTATTTCCCTTTGCTCGGGCTGGCTATATTTCATCATCTGCTATATGAATGATCTGTGCGTGGTAACTTATTGAGCCTATGCCATTGCACAAGAACATTTTTATGGCAACGTTTGCAAAAACCAAACTTTTAACCATCATTATTATTAACATTCCGCTACAGCTGTCTTTTTTGTTTGTTTGTTTTTGTTTATGTTTACTTATTGACATTTAGTAGGTGCTTTTATGCTGCTTATGTGTGCATGTCATAGGTTCGTTTTCTGCCCTGGAATTTATTATTTTTTAATCAATGACAGATATTTTAACATTAAAAAATGCATGACAGACTGTTTCATTTATCCGAAACTGTGTAAATCCGTAATCGTGAGAGAGAGAGAGAGAGAGAGAGAGGGGGGGGTTGGGGGAAGAGAGAGCTCTGTCATTCAATCAATTAATCACAATAAAGCAAAATAACAAAATGTTTCACTAATAGTGTGAATTTAATTTATATCAGGTGTCCCCCCAACCCTCTCACCTCCCACATCACTGGCTTAATAACATCAGTCACTTCATGGAAAATAATTAATTAATCAGACAGAACAATCAGAACCTAGACTACAACATTCCACGCAATATAGATCTAATGCACAGAAATTCACAGATCAGAACAAGGACTGAGTTTCTACATTACATTTTTTCCCGTTTACACTCAAACGAAAAGGGATTACAACAGATCAAGGACTATTTTTGTGCCTAGGTAAGGGGTTATCTTGCACAGTATTTGATCACGAGGAGAAAACACACTTAGTCTAATTTAACATGTTAACATAAGCAGTTTGACGAAGCCAAACTGCCAATCTGACAACATCTACGTTTGAAATGTAAGTACAAATATAATAGTCAAACAACCTAGAAACAACGTAAACAGTGAGCGACCTTTTGAACGTAAACTGTCAGCAAGCAAACAGTTTTTGTTTTAGCACATAGAATAGATATAACATGAATCACTGAAGCCTCTCCCGGATTGTTTTAACAACACTGCAGCAGTCTTGGTTTAGGCCTATATAAACACACAAAAAAGAAGTTTTTCGATTGCAATTTACCTTTCTTTGTCTCTTGGAAACTTGAAAAAGAACTTGCCATCACAATTTTCTTGTATCTGGCATTACGGCAATTGATGGCTGTGCAAAAGTCACCGCCCTGTTTTACTCGGTCGCCTTTTGTCTTTCTGCCAGGAGCCATTTTTAGCATGTCGACAAGGGAGCGTAACTCGTATCTTCCGTCTCGCTGTTCTGTTCCAAGTTCCCCCTCTTTCTATAATACGCTCTTTGGTGCGAAATTTAATCAGTCATCAAGTCAAAGTTGATCTTAACCTGCATGTCCGGGTATAATGACGATGACTCATGGGTTAGTTCGTTGATCTGTCACTTAATAAGTGCAATCCATGCTATTTAAACACAAGTGGGTGAAGGTGCGAAATTTAATCAGTCATCAAGTCAAAGTTGATCTTAACATGCATGTCCGGCTATAATGACGATGACTCATGGGTTAGTTCGTTGATCTGTCACTTAATAAGTGCAATCCATGCAATTTAAACACAAGTGGATGAAGGTGCGAAATTTAATCAGTCATCAAGTCAAAGTTGATCTTAACATGCATCTCCGGTTATAATGACGATGACTCATGGGTTAGGTTGTTGATCTGTCACTTCATAAAGGCGCTGAAAAAACAAGTGCTGGACTCTAACAGGCGCAGAGTTCCATCGCGTGCTGTCACACACACACACGCACACACACGCTTGTATACAATCAAAACCAGGGTTTCTTTAGAATGTAGGAATCGGAAAGTGATTTTGTGATGGAAAAAGAGCATTTTTGTAGAGAAAAGGGTTAGGGCAAGGGCTAGCGATAGATCTGCAACTAACCCTTACCTGAACCCTTCTCTAAGAAGTTGACCTAGTTCGTCTCCTTTTGGCAACGAAATAGGTCGAACTTTCTTCAAAATTTCCGAAAAGGGACTGGATTTTCTCCGTCCCGGATAGAGCACTCCCTTGTACGTAAAACACCCTCATGCACTATAACTGCACTGCCATGCACTAAAAGAGCACTCCCGCGCACTTTGAAAAAAGTGGGACCCTGGAAAAAAGTGGGGTCCGAGCAAAAGACCCCATTTATGACTAAAACAAACAAGGTCGAGCTACCACTTTGACATCAATACACGTGCACCTACACACACCTACACACACACACACACACACACACACACGTGACAGACTTACCAGCACAGCATCCCACGCTATGTGAACAGGAAATGACATCATAAGGAATATATGACATCATCTCAAAACAGGAAGTGACCTCATAAATGACGTCATCTGTGACATCAATTTCTCTTAAGCAGTAGTCTCCTCCATTTGGGAACCAAAACGGGGTTGACGTTATCGGAGGTTTTCCTATATGCGAGGTGACGCTAAGCGAGGAATTCTAAATGGTACAAAGAAGGTGTTTGGCCGGGACCAACAACCTGATTGATCTTATCCGCGTTGTGACCTTAAACGGTAGTGACGTTAAAAGAGGAATACTGTACTACTACTACTACTACTACTACTACTACTACTACTACTACTACTACTACTACTACTACTACTAATAATAATAATAATAATAATAATAATAATAATAATAATAATAATAGATATGGCAACTGAGAATCCTCTTCAATGATAATTTGCATTGAAATATATATGCAAAATCCCATGAGATGTAACTCTAACAACACGTCATAACAGAAAAAAGTAAGAGAAGAAATCTCTCTCTCTCTCTCTCTCTCTCTCTCTCTCTCTCTCTCTCTCTCTCTCCCTCTCTATCTCTCACTCTCATACTTTTTCTCTTTCTCTCTCACTTCGTGCTATAGAAGGGAAGTAATTAATATGACGCGAGATTTGGTCCCTTTGTAGGGAGTGATGAACCCATCAAGCATTTGATAATGGCCACGATGCCCGGCGTTTTAACGCTATTTTAATTTCTTATGGCGTATAATAAAACTGAACATTTTGAAAATAAAATAAAATTGTTAAATACACTGCAAACTGCGCAGAATAAATAATCAACTTTCAGAAGGGAAGTAATTAACATAACGTGAAATTGATTCCTGTTGTAACGACATCGGAACCCATTAAGCAATTATATGTAATGGCCACAATTTAAAAAAATGGCTGTGAACCGGTCAACATTTTAAAGAACGATCGTTTGTTGTGCCCCAACGTCCTTCGAGTTACGGGATAGGATAGGAACTCGTTTGACAGTTTAAAATTTTTAATTTGAAGTAATTTGTTAAAATAAAAATGGCCGGATTTGTTTAAAAATAAATAAAGTATAATTGAGGCGTTGTTACTTCATGTAGCTTTCTTCAAAACACAAAAGGATGGTGTTTGTGATCGAATATGTAACAAGGCACAAACTCATATAAAGGTATCTTATAAAATGTAAATTCTATGTTTACTCATTGTATGTAAGCCTAACACAGCTTACTTTGAGACCACTTGAATGAAATTTTATGTTATATAATACATAATTATTCAGTATTTTAGCTTTTTTTGCTACTACTACTACTACTACTACTACTACTACTACTACTACTACTACTACTACTACAACTACTACTACTACTACATTTTATAATCCCTTTCCATCAGGAAATTTGTTGATGACTATATTAAAATTCACCTTGCCACATTCATTCCATAGTTGGTTGGACTTTGTTGTGTACATTTATATTGAACGTGATGCTAAGAACCTCACTCTCCAACATTCTCTCCTTTTGTCCCACCTTTTCCTGTCTTTCTCATCACCAGAGTACGCCATCTTTCTCTGTCCTCAGCTCTTTCTCTCTCTCTCCTCTCTCCCACCACCCCCCTCTACCCACCACCACCACCACCTCACCTTCATCTGGCAAAAATCTTCTAAAAATCACAAGTTTTTGCAATAACATGACGAGGATACAACTTGTTCTGGGATGGAAATCTTACACCAAAGACTCATTTTAAAAACATGACAGATATAAAGAATATAAAAACACAATTCAGCCACTAACCGTCACCTCCGGGTACAACGAACTTCGGGTATAACCAATGGGAAAAATTGTTCCTTTCGTTATAAGCGTAGTTGACTGTATTTTACTGTCTTTCGCTTATGTTCGTTCGAAAATAAAATTGTTAAACAAAATTGCAGTGGGCAGTTTATGTACGCACATTTTTGAGTGCATCCGTTGATCAATTTAAAAGATATTGGTCTTGGTATTTGTCATAAAATTACTTGCAAAGCAACTGTCATGGCGGTGAAAGCAGGAGAAAAAAAAACTTTCTAGAGAATATTTGCATTTCTCTTTGTTTATTGCGCTCTTGTTGAGTTAAATAGATAATCGATACAAACATTGTTGCGTGGAATCTCTCATTGTGCAAAGTTTGCAGTAATTTGATTCAGCATTTTTAAAGATACAAAACACACTCATGCACTCACATACTCCGTTACGAATTTACCCATAATAATATAAACATAGATTGTTTACATACAAATGACCAGTGAAAACAACAAATATTGTTTTACTTAAGCTTCTCTGACAAGGGACACACAAACAGACGGAAACACACACACACACACACACACACACACACACCCACACACAAACACGTTCAAAGCCCTATAAATCGGTTTCTGTCCATACGCACGACCAAATGGGTTCCACCATTTCTGAAATTGAGAGAGGTTAGAAAATCATCTTATTAGCTTTAGGCCCATCTAAAGAAGTAATCCGTCACAGGAAATGGCCAACTTATTAAACATGCTTGATATTTGAGGTTGAAAAAGTGGGGCTTTTTGATACCAGTGGGTTATCCTGACACTGGGATGACCAAACAAGGCAAAACGGTTCATGTGTTATTATGAACTCAGTTTATATGCTCATTTTATGCTTTGCTGAAATAAAGTTTTTAAAGCGAAATGCTTGCTGTTAGTTAGTTAATAACTGGTCATAGGGTCCAGCGGACTGCAAAGAGCCAAATCAGGACCACAAAATCATGACCACAACTTGGTTGAAAGAAGACTCGCCCCCGATCCGGTGGGAAGGGAGGTGGAAGGGGGGTATGAGAGAGAGATTTCTCTTATATAGCGCTCTTACAAGCTCAGAGAGCTTCTCAAGGTGCTGACCCGTAATATCCAGCAATCACAAAATAGTTTGCTGAAGTCAGGATTTAAACCCACGTCGCCCAAGACGCACTCACACAAGTCATGTGCTCTGACCACTGAGCTGTCCCTGCTGTTCAGTAAGCTATATTAAAGGTGAAAGGAAAGAGAAGTAACTATGCACTGCTTGGAGAATTGTTTGAATTGTGATGAATATTTAAAGGTTGCGGGTTTAATTCCCGGCGTCCCGGACATAAACTTTGCCTGAGCACTGGCCATCTTTCTGTTGCGATTAGTCTGATGGTTATTTCAGTGTATAGTTTTCCATTCTCCCCATCCCCGGTCGGCTAGGATTGTGCTCAGTCGTCTGGGCGTCAGACTATGCGCCCAAAGGATGCAGGTGAGCGCCTCGGGCGGCTCGAGTTAGATCCTGTATCGACCAGCGCCTTGAGTCGCCTTGCGGTGAGATATGTGCGCGTTGCAAGTCATCGTATTATTATTATTATTACTACTACTTTTATTAATATATTAATAATAATAAATAAATAAATGTCCTTTGTGTGGTTACTTTCTTTTGTAGTTCTTGCTTTGATGCCTATAGTTATATATCTTAGAGTAGTGAAGTTAGATTAGTAGTTGCCTTGTTTATTTTAGTCTTGCATCATTATTATTATCTCAATTTCTCATGTAAACTAAGCTATGTAAAATGTTATGCACATGCTGTTGCAGGATTGGCCAGGGAACCACAAAGGCAAATAAGCATACTTTTTTTTTCCAAAATAGAGTTGTTGTTTTTAAATGTTGCACTATGTAAATGTGGTTTATTGTTACCAGTGTGGTTATGTGCTAATTAGAGCTTAGCCATTTTGTTGCTATTGTTTGAATTTTTGTTTGGGGTCGCCAGAGTAAAATAGGTTCGGATGGGTTACCCTAAAATCGAACGATTGTGTGTGGCCTAAATTAACATGATTATCCTCATTTTAGTCAATGTTAATTTCACAATGCTATGAAATAAACGTCAAACTTATTCTGAACTTTGATCTTTTGAGTAAAGTTTAGTTTTCTTGTCTAGCTTTCTCTAAAACTTAACAAATTATAACGGTGATTGCACTACACACAAATTATGAGACACAACATCACAGCAGCATTTAAAGGCTGGAAGAGAGTAGCATACAAGGGGGCAGCGAGCGATGATCAACATTAACAGGCCAGAACCGCCTTCAAACTGACATAAAATATTAGTCGACATAAGACATTTTATTCGTCCAAAGGTTTTCATTGGACAAACTTGTTATTTCCGGTCATGCAAGACAGAAAGAATAACAATGGACCTGTATTTGGAATAACAAATAACGATGGAATAACAGTAATCAGAAAGGTTATACTGACGATGCAATGACACCAACGACAATGACGAGGGTGATAATGACGGTGGAATAACAGTAATCAGAAAGGTTATACTGACGATGCAATGACACCAACGACAATGACGAGGGTGATAATGACGGCGATGATGATAATGACGGCGATGATGACAACGACGGTGATGTTGACAACGACGGCGATGATGATGACGATGACAAAAATGATGATTTTAATGGCAACGACGATGAGAACAAAAACAATCATGATGATAACGCTTTTGGTGATGTCACGTGGTGAGGTTTGGTGAAATGACTCCCCTTCGTCTTGTTCAAAAAACAAGTATAGACCAAAGCATTGAAAGATAAGGAAAACTCGAAACACAGTGAAGTTACACTTTCTTCCAATTATTATTTACCCAAATATGCTTACATCGAAAATTCCACCGAATAGTGCTTTCAAGTTACGCTGTTCACATTTTCAGAAATGCTTTTATAATGAAATTGTTTTGTTTTCTTCCTCATTCCTATAGTGTATTGTATTGTATTGTATTTCGTATATAGTATTGTCACATTTTAAAATGTGAAGTTACAGAACACTGAAATAATAATTATTCTAATCATTTAAAAGCATTCACTGATGGTAGTGTTTTGGATTCATCAAACTGTGGAGCAGGATTTTTCATACCTTATGTAAATATTCAAGTCTTTCTATCTTGGTCACGGGTTTTCAATATTTACGTGTGAATTATATGCAATAATGATGGTACTAGAATACATACTCAGCATTCCTTCTAAAATATTTAATATATTAATTTGTGTTGACTCTAAATCAGTGCTTTATGCTTTAAAAAATTGGAAATGTAGAAAGAGAACAGATATAATGTTTGAAGTAAGATATCTTATTCATAGTATTAGATTTAGAGGTATTGGAATAACCTTTTGTTGGGTCCCATCACATTTAGAGAATTATGGTAATGAAATGTCAGATAAATTGGCCAAAAAAGGTGCAATGAAAAGTGAGCATACAGTCTTTAATTCTAATGTAAAATTAGCTCAATTTGAATACTATTCGTTATTAGAACAACACTTTACTAATATAATACCCAAAGCAAATATTGTTAGTTGTTCCAGAACTATTGCTAGATTAGTATCTAATCTAAGCTTGAATTCATGGTGTACCAAATATTTGAAAAATGTTACTTGTATATGTGCTGGATCTATTTCCTTACAACATATATTATTTGATTGTACTGTGTTAACAGCACTGTACAAAGAAAATGGAATTATTTTAAGTGCACAAGACGGTATTAGAGTCATCTCATATAGTTCGATGTTACAGGACATCGCGCGCATCATTGTCGGAACAGATTTATTTAAGTTACTATATTTAACAATTTCTATTTGTTTGTTTGTTTATTTGTTTGTTATGGTTGTCTAAAATCACATTGTTGTGAAAAGACGTTAAATTAAAATATTGAATTGAATATTGAAATATTCCTCATTCCTCCAAATTCAGATAGGTTTGGTATTTTCATTATTTGGAGAGACCGGAATTACTTCTGGCTTCACAATGTTTGTAACTACTTGGCTGCGTGTGATTACGTGAAGTAGTTCCTGCCGATGAAGGTGAAGGTGACGAGGCGAAAGCTGGCACGCGCTGACTCAAGGCACCTGTCTTGCAAAGTACACGCTTCCGTCTCGCAGTGCCTCTCCGGATAGTTGAGATGAAGGTGATGGAAGAAGGGCTGGTCATTGGAGGTTATAGTGATGGATGGATGGTTGATACGCCCAGTACTCCCGGAAGCAACTGCACCCTGTAAATGATCATACTGCTGTCAGCAAACAGGTTAAATCTGTATATTATTTTTAACTAGTACCAGTGGAATGGTGCGTATGGGTTTAGTTTATAAACACACAACACAAAGTCAGACTCCAGCCTGTTATACTTGTCACGAAATGATTTATATCCTAGCTGGTAACTCAGCTGGCTCTGAAGGCTCAGTGGGGTCTAAATTTATGTGAGGCTTCTTGTACCAACAGAGCCTTGAGCAACAGTTAAAAGTTAGTTCATCATTGCTTTCAGGGTCCAGCAGACTTCAATGAACAGAATCAGGACGTTTTGGGGGAGTGCGCTACATAAAAACAATAATAAAATATAAAATAAAAATTCATTAATTCAATTGCCTGCCTACATGCATATTCTACAGCAAATGAGAAATTTATAAAAGATCAGTGCCAGGAAATAGAGAACAGTCTGACTAAAAACAACAGCAAGAAGGCTTACCAGACTGTGAAGCGGCTGACAAGTGTTAAACAACCCAAGGTCTCCATGATCCAAAGCAAGTCTGGCATATGTCTTACAGAAGAACAAGAAGTCTTGGACAGATGGACAGTGTACTGCTCTGACCTTTACAACCACACACCAAACGGAGACCCATCAGTTCTAGCATGTCCAGAAAACAGAGAGGAAGAAAACAATCCTCCCAATTCTCCAAGAAAAAGTTGAGGCAGCAGTGCAATCACTGAAGAAAGGGAAGTCAGCGGGAGTGGACAACATACCCGCGGAACTGCTACAAGCAGGAGGAGAAGCGATGATTGATGCCCTCACCATTATCTGTAACAAGATCTGGTTGAATTGGGAGTGGCCTACACCATGAACCCAGTCGCTTGTCATCACTCTTCCCAAAAAACGATAAGCTTCTGGAATGTGAAAATTACCGCACCATCAGCCTCATCAGCCATCCCAGCAAGGTCCTCCTGAAAATAATACTCAACAGGTTGAAACCCCAAGCTGAACAAATCATAGCTGAAGAGCAAGCAGGATTCAGGGCAGGGTGAAGTACCACTGAACAGATTTTCAACCTCAAAATAATCTGCGGTAAATACCTACAGCACCAAAAACATCTATATCATGTGTTCGTAGACTTCAAAAAAGCGTTTGACCGAGTCTGGCATGCAGCTCTGTAGGCAATCGTGAGAGTGTACAACATCAGCCCTAAAATTATTAAAGTCATCAAAAGCCTGTATGACAAGGCTACCAGTGCAGTCCTCCACAACATCGCCACTGGAAACTGGTTCAGAACAACAATCGGTGTGCGTCAGGGATGCTTACTCTCTCCAACACTCTTCAACATCTTCCTAGAGTGCATCATGTCAGATGCCCTTGCAGATCACGAAGGCACAGTCAGCATAGGGGGAAGAGCAATCTCCAATCTTCGTTTTGCGGATGACATTGATGGATTGGCTGAAGAGGAACAAGAACTTGAACAGCTGGTACAGAGGTTTGACACCACCTCCAGAGCCTATGGAATGGAAATAAGTGCAGAGAAGACCAAAATGATGACCAACAACACCAATGGCATTAACACGGACATCAAAGTCCAAGGTCAATCCCTTAACACAGAGCATAGCTTCAAATATTTAGGAGCCATTGTATCAGACCATGGGTCCAGACAGGAAGTCCTCTCCAGGATCACACAAACAACTGCTAACCTGGCGAGGTTGAAGCCAATTTGGAAGACAGGACCAACAGTCTACATTCCAAGGTAAGGCTGCTGCGCTCCCTTGTTATCTCCATCTTCCTATATGCTTGGACCCTCACAGCAGATCTCCAACGGAGAATACAAAGCATGGAGGTGAGGTGCTACAGAAGACTTCTGGGCATTTCCTATACCCAGCACATCACCAACGACAAAGTCCGACAGACCATCACACAAGCCATTGAACACTACGATGACCTGCTCACAGTGGTAAAAAAACGGAAACTCCGATGGTATGGCCACGTCACCAGATCATCAGGTCTTGCAAAGACCATCCTGCAAGGCACAGTGCAAGGAGGTAGAAGAAGAGGGAGACCAAGAAAGAGGTGGGAGGACAACATTCGAGAATGGACTGGTTTGAAATTGAGCGAAACAATCAGGGTTGCTGGGGACAGGGAAAGATGGAGTACGCTGGTTAAACGAAAATCTGTGGTGCCCCTACGACCTCCGAGTTACGGGATATGATAGGATAGGATCGGATAGGATAGGATAGTTCAAGAACAGACTCCTCTGTTCCCCCCTCTCGCCTCCCTTCGTCCCTCTCCCTCGCACTTCCCGCAGTTTGTTTCGTTAGCCCCTCCTTTTCACGCACGCCGGTGACGTTTGCAATAAACACAAAGTGCCAAGCCGATGGCTGATTGCGATAAGTGGGCGGAGCTTTAGTATCGTAGAACTAGATCAGTGAACTAGACATGAAAGCCGTAATTATCTATATGGATGTAAACAGCAAAACCAATGATAATTTGAATAATTCTGTCGATAAATAAAAACATTTCAACATCTGAAACCTATCCTATCCTATCCTATCCTGTCCCATAACCCGAAGGTCGTAGGGGCACCACAGATGATCGCTTAACCAGCATACTCCATCTTTCTCTGTCCTCAGCAGCCCTCATGGCTTCGCTCAGTGTCAAACCAGTCCATTCTCGAATGTTGTCCTCCCACCTCTTTTTCGGTCTCCCCCTTCTTCTACCTCCTTGCACTGTGCCTTGCAGAATGGTCTTTGCAAGGCCTGATGATCTGGTGACGTGGCCATACCATCGGAGTTTCCGTTTCTTCACCACTGTGAGCAGGTCATCGTGTTGTCCAATGGTTTGTGTGATGGTCTGTCGGACTTCAATGTTGGTGATGTGTTGGGTATAGGAAATGCACAGAAGTCTTCTGTAGCACCTCATCTCCATGCTTTGTATTCTTCGTTGGAGATCTGCTGTGAGGGTCCATGCTTCGCAAGCATATAGGAAGATGGAGATGACCAGAGAGCGCAGCAGTCTTACTTTGGAATGTAGACTGATGGTTCTGTCTTTCCAAATGGGCTTCAACCTTGTCAGGGCAGCAGTTGTTTGTGCGATCATGTAGAGGACTTCCTGTCGAGACCCATTGTCTGACACAATGGCTCCTAAATATTTGAAGCTGTGCACTGTGTTGAGGGATTGGCCTTGTACTTTGATGTCTGTGTTGATGCCATTGGTGTTGTTGGTCATCATTTTGGTCTTCTCTGCACTTATTTCCATTCCATAAGCTCTGGAGGTGGTGTCAAGCCTCTGTACAAGCTGTTCAAGTTCTTGTTCCTCTCCAGCCAATCCATCAATATCATCCGCAAAACGAAGATTGGAGATTGCTCTGCCCCCTATGCTGACTGTGCCTTCGTGATCTGCAAGAGCATCTGACATGATGCGCTCTAGGAAGATGTTGAAGAGTGTTGGAGAGAGTAGGCATCCTTGACGCACACCGATTGTTGTTCTGAACCAGTTCCCGATGACGCTGTTATGGAGGACTTCACTGGTAGCCTTGTCATACAGGCTTTTGATGACTTCTATAATTTTAGGGCTGATGTTGTAAACTTTCATGGTTGCCCATAGAGCTGCATGCCAGACTCGGTCAAATGCCTTCTTGAAGTCTATGAACACATGATATAGATGTTGTTGGTGCTGTAGGTATTTCTCATAAATAAATTTCTCAGAAATAAATTTCTCAGAAATACCTACCATCTGAAACAAATTTATAATAATGCAGACTACTTACAGCCCATGTTTGATGACTGCACGCAGGCTCGATCTACCGAGTCTTATTTCGCGAATTATATATCAATATTTGTGACTAAGACAGGGCCGGACCTGCCCTAGAGGCCCGAGGGGCCCGGGCCCCTACCCTTTTTTGAAAAAAAAGGAAAAAAAAAGAAAAAAAAACTAACACATTTAGGTGTCTACCGCGGACCCGAGTATCACTATATTTTGTTCCCCAAAGACCTAAGTCATATTTTTGTTATGACTTTATTCCTAACACACACACACACTTTTTTAAAGGTAATTTCTCCCCAAAATCAGTGGCAAACTATAGCACCAAAATTTTGCAACTTACATGCTCAGATTGCACCAGATTGCACAATTTTTTCTCCCTTTTCAAAACAATTTCCGGCGGAGCATGCCCCCGGCCACTCTAGCAAACTAGGCGCTTCGCGCCTTCACTACTACCCTAAAATAAATTTGGGCCCCTACCCCTGAAAAACTTAGGTCCGGCCCTGTTAGAGGTATGAATTACAATTAGTATTACATTAATAGGCAGAGATAATGTTAATGTTAAACAATATTCAACCCTTAGCTAACAACAAAATCTTCCTTTGGTAGAATTATGTAGGGACTTCATCTTTGCATGGAAGGTCATACGAAGCGGCCATACCGAAACTCCCTCTCTCTCCAATGTGTTTATTCGACTGGTTGACCCATGGATTCACACACCGCGGTGTGTGAAAATGTAAACACACGTACGCGTATTTGACACATTACAATACATTACATGATTATTGCTTTAGGTCCAGCGGACTCTTCCGAGCCAAATCAGGACCAATTTGACACATACCCACAAGTAAGGTCCGAGATCGAGAACTGGTTTTTACACGATTTTCCTAACTGCTGTTAGGAATCCGGTTTAAAACAAATGGGTTCCAAATTTTGAAACCCACTTTTTTTAAAACCCACTCGCACGTCGGTGTATTAAGCGCATAAACCTGATTATATGGTTCTGAACGCACACACACACACACACACACACACACACCCACACACACACACACACACACACACACACACAGAGGCACTGTACATATATGCACGCAGACATCCCAACTGATTTGGTTTCATCAAGTGATAGATGCTGTAAAGGGATGGATTTTGGCCACTCCCCTGCCACAGATCCGTTTAACAGTGAGTGTTGACCATTAAAAATTATGCTTGCCAAAATAAAAATTATGCTTACCCAAATAAAATATTATGCTTACCAAAATAAAAATTATGCTTACCAAAATAAAAATTACGCTTACCAAGATAAAAACAAACAAACAAACAAAAAACTCAAAGCAAGACGATATGCTAAACTGATAACAGTCCGCAAGGAATGTAACTGTAACGTATGATTAGGCGCTGGTCAATATAGAATATGACTCTAGGTGCCTAAGGTGCTGGCCAATATAGGCTATGACTCAAGCTGCCTAAGGCGCTGGCCAATATAGGATATGACTCTAGGTGCCTAAGGCGCTGGCCAATATAGGCTATGACTCAAGCTGTCTAAGGCGCTGGCCAATATAGGCTATGACTCAAGCTGCCTAAAGGCGCTGGCCAATATAGGCTATGACTCAAGCTGCCTAAGGCGCTGGCCAATATAGGCTATGACTCAAGCTGCCTAAGGCACTGGCCAATATAGGCTATGACTCAAGCTGCCTAAAGCGCTGGTCAATATAGGATATGACTCAAGCTGCCTAAGGCACTGGCCAATATAGGCTATGACTCAAGCTGCCTAAAGCGCTGGTCAATATAGGATATGACTCAAGCTGCCTAAGGCGATGGTCAATATAGGATATGACTCAAGCTGCCTAAGGCGATGGTCAATATAGGATATGACTCAAGCTGCCTAAGGCGATGGTCAATATAGGATATGACTCAAGCTGCCTAAAGCGCTGGCCAATATAGGATATGACTCAAGCTGCCTAAGGCGCTGGCCAATATAGGATATAACTCAAGCTGCCCAAACCTAGGGTGCCAACTTGTTGCCTTATGTGCATCGTCGGACGTTCCAGACTATTGAGCAGTCTTGGGCGATCGCGGTGTGTGTGTACACATCAGTTATACCTTAATCGTCTGCTATAGACTACAGTAACCTTCTAAGTTTTACTACTGCTAAACAAGCAAAAGCTCAAATAGTGCGGGGTAAACTGGGCTGCTTGTTACACAGCCAATGGGAGAGTGGTCACTGACGCCGAGATCAGCGACATATGACTTTGAAATTGATTTAGGGTTGTTTGTGTAGATATGATCAATCAGTGGTGACAAAGACGCAAGTGATTCGCACAAACATTCCCAGTGCGGTTGCTGAACTAGTAGGTTAATGTTAAAGTCACCGAGCAACAGCACTTCGGCATCGGTATTATAAAAAGTATCCATCATGTCACCGAAAGAACTAAACCAATCCCGACCTTCATCAGGGTTGCGGTAGACAAAGCATATAAATGTTGACGCCTTATTATTAGGTTTATATTCTAACCAAATACACTCTACTGAGGGGGGTTCTAAGTCTTGGCGTCGTGACACAAAGTTGTACACCGAGTTATGAATGTAGACAGCAACACCTGTTTGACATTGAGTGCATTTATCACGTCGTATTATAGAATAATTTGGAATGGAGATGGATGTATCCAACATATTAGAGGTTAAGCGGGATTCAGTAATGCCATACCTATGATAGCACGGCGCGGCTTTGGTTAAGAATGCACACAGGTCCGCAGTTTTGCTGTAGAGATGAAAAATGTTTAAATGACCAACACGAACAATACTTAAAATGTACGGTACCGATAGTTATAGAAAAACAACAACGACAACAGATAAAATAAGGAGCACCTTTTTAAAACAAACTAAAGAACACAAGTAGGCCTACATGAAAAACGGCAAAGTTTTAAAACAAGAGAAATAACCAAAGAAAGGCCACTAAGTTTAGGGCAGAGTTCGGAGCACGAAATTCAATATACAGAGTGCCAGAGTCACAGTTTTTACTGACAACTAGAGTGTTCAGGAAGAAACTCACAACGAAACGCGGAAATGAGAGTCTGTGCGGCCTAGAAGTTCCGAGCAGCGTCCACAATAATGAGTATTATGAAGTACTGTTAATGACACACACAGCTTATACTTTATAGTCACACGAAACGTAGGTTCCTTGCCAACACAACGCTCTTACGCACAAGGAATTGTAAGGAGCGCAAGAACCCTGATAATGAGAACTAACAAGATACAATAACAATTATTAAGTACATATCGTTTAAGTCCAAGCTTTTAAAGGTGCGCTTCAATAATCGAGACGCGGAAATTAAAGTGTGAGCCGATTCGTACGTAAATTATACAAATTTAGGTGGCAATACAACAGAAAAATTCAGTTGAGAGAGAGAGAGAGAGAGAGAGAGAGAGAGAGAGAGAGAGAGAGAGAGAGAGAGAGAGAGAGAGAGAGAGAATATGATGTTTAGAAAGAATATGGATTTGCAGTCCAATCGATATTCATTACTAGGAATGCGTTGATTTGTTTGTAGTTGGTTGCGCTCAGACACGCTAGTGTTGTCGCTGTGGCCAATGATTTGACTGATTGATTATTAACTGATTGATTGATTTGCGTTATGTATATGTTCGTTATCTGATAATTAGACTTGTTTTTCAAACGGAGGTTGATATAATTAAACGTGGCCAAATGTAGAGTTTACCGTCAATTTCCCGGAACTGATCGGAAAGTTACACACCCTTTTCAACAGGGAAAATCCGAAATTCTGGGGGTCATATTAGGAGCATGTACGTCGATTCGCGCATCGTTTTGAGCATTCATAATTGTATTATTACGAAGAAATACGGAATAAAATTTTAAGACAAATTTTTATATTTAGCATTAGGATTACAGTTAGTTAGAATTTGGATTAGGATTAGGTTTAGAGTTATGGCTAGTGTTAGGTTTAACTGTAATCGTAGGCCTAGACTAGACCTATATTCACCAACAGAATTTCGGTATGTTCACCCTCTCTTTGTAGTTCTAAACATTCGCATGAAAGATGAACAAACCTGACGTAGCCTAACAAGAAACAAATGAGGTCACAGTCATTGTTCTAAAATCTCCCATGTGTTACTTACTATCCCCAGAAAAACTACCTCTGTCTGTCACTTCGCATTATGTGAATCTCTCTCTCTCTCTCTCTCTCTCTCTCTCTCTCTCTCTCTCTCTCTCTCTCTCTCTCTCTCTCTCTCTCTCTCTCTCTCTCTCTCTCTTTCGCCCCCCCCCCTCCTCCCGCGCACTCCAGCATCTAAATTTACATCATTTAGAACACGTCTCCTAAAACACAATAAAAGTTAAATACACATTTATTGTTAATCCTGTTAATAGATATTAGCAACATTAACTTGATATTAATTGTTTGAAAATGATTTTATCTAATGACTACTTTGTTTACTTGTTATAACCTTGGGTTGTATTTAATAGTAATTGTTAAAGCCGCAAAAGGCAAGAATGCTGATGTAAAATAACGCATCCAGCGCTTACTCTTTTATCCTTGCAAAATAAAATTGTTATCTTATCTTATTTTATCTTATGTTATCTTCCTCTCTGTCTCTCTCCCCCTCTGTCTCTCTCCCCCTCAGTCTCTCTTTCCCTCTCTCTATCTCACCTCTCTTTCCTCCCCTCCCCCTCCTTTGTATAAGACTGAACATTGATGTTTAACGTCCATTCCATCCATTGACGATATGGCAGACGGGGATATACCCTCCAGGAAAGAAGAGATAAGGACCTAAATCAACACTGAACCACATGAGCAATCATATTGCTGAGATGGACAGTGAAAATTGGCCACTTTTATCTTGCGCACCTAACCTTAGCTGCTTCTTTGTTTGTTGGTGTTGTTTATTATAATTATCACCTAACATTAGCTGCTTCTTTGTTTGTTGGTGTTGTTTATTATAATTATCACCTAACTTTAGCTGCTTCTTTGTTTGTTGGTGTTGTTTATTATAATTATCACCTAGCATTAGCTGCTTCTTTGTCAATGTTTGTTTGTTGGTGGGGTTCATTTTAATTATCACCTCGCACTTTTGTTCGAGAGGTTGAAACCAAGGCAAAGGCATTGTGCCATATACGAGGTCATAACCAGGGTACAAAGGTTCATGTTCGCGACCAGGACAAAAACCTCTCACTCCAACCACTAGGACACATAACCTGGGCACAGGTCGCACGTCATTCGCGAGTTCGTATCACGAGGTGACATTAAACCTGGGTGAAGGAGTCTTGACATTCTTGAGATAATGACCTCGTTTAAGTCTTTAGGTCATCACCCGGGCAAAAGACGCAAGACTACGTCACGTCATTCGCGAGGTCGTAACCAGGACAAAGGTTTGAACCTATTAGTGGGGTTGTAACCTGGGTGAAGACCACGCTTCAATCAAAGTCCTAACGTGGTGAAAAACCTGTGTTTGTGAGATTATTACTATCAATCCATACTTAGTATGTACATCATTATGGTATGATTGTGTGTACAAAAAACATTAACATAATGTATGCGGGCGGCTACAAAGAATTTCTGACCGTTACGATATGTAGGCCTTACTCTGTTCTCTGTTATGTTTGAACTAGCTGTATGCAATAATTTCATATATACTTTTCAGATCCCTTAAAGCAGATAATCGTTAGACGCAGCATTAAATTCTCTATTAGAATATATAAACTTTATTTGTGATTTATGTAGAAAGTTTGAATTAGAGCACGATGTTTAGAATAGCGCGATGCCTATCACATTGATAAAGACACCGCGCTGTTGCGGACCAAGCCGACAGGCTTACTGGTTTGGCCGGTCTAACGCACTTCCCGTCTTGTGTAATTGTAGATTAACATCAGATAAGAACAAACTTGTCGATGATGGCGATAGTGTTACGTTGAAACGCGAAGGATAGTATGTCTGAAACGCGCACGATAGATGTAATCGTTTCGCTTTGCAAAGTATTCAATAATAGAGTGTATTTACCTTTGATTTGAGTTTGCGTTGTTGTTAGAAGAAGCTATGTATAACGTTGATGATTTTTGTTGGTCGATGTTGTTGGAGAATTCTCTAGATCTGCTTGTTTACTATCGATCCAAGTTTCGTGATATTTGAGAACATTCGTTTGACAGAAAGGAAGGTTGTATGACGTAAAACAGTGATGACGAAGTTAATTCTGATCGGTTGTAACGCGTCATTCTGGAACGTCCTGAGGTTATCTCAGTTGAGAGAAAAAATATATAATGGACACACTGTGTTGTGAAAGAGAGAGTGAAAAGGCGATTGTATGCAGTTGTTGATGAACGCTGAATAAAGTTTGAAAACTACATACGAAGACTTTGCTTTGTTGCTGAGTGAGCAGGCTGCGTGAATAAACGAATCTGAGTTACACCTTATCAGGACTTCAGCATTGGGGCTGAATCAACTACCGATAAAAAAACAACATCGAGTGTAACAGATAGCAAAGATTTTCCACTGTAACACCTTAAGTGCGATATTTTCCGATGCTTAGATAGTTCATTCTCTAATAGTATATACTTAAATTAAATATTAGTTTTATAGGGACATACATCGGAAGAAAGACAGAGGAAAAGTTGTAAGAAAAGGTTGGATGTTAATATTGTTGTTGTGCTAGGTGATTTCTATTTTAGTCCGTCATAGTCGTAACCCATAATAGTAACCATGTCATATTATATATCGTTGGAAAGAGGAGACGTTGTTCTTTCTTTGTCATTATTATTATTATTTATAATTGTATTAAGTTCAAGAGTTTTTACGAGTTTAGACTCGTGACATTCTTAAAAGCAGCAGCCAACTCCCTCTTAAATTGCGTATTATTTTTCTTTCGTAGCAGATAGGTCCGAGATTATTATATCAGTAGAAAGGTCGTAGTTCCGCGTTTCCGCCCATATATATTTTGTATAGTGTTCGTTGGCGTTTTAAGCCTTATATGTAAAATAAAGATTAACAACTAAAACAAATTACCGCGAGAGCCGAACATTCTGGGACGCGCAGCACGAGTTAAACATCGGGTTCAGTACGAACCTCGCGCACACATAAAAGCACGCACCGTGCAAATCTTTCGGGATACACACACACTCGGAGAGCAAGAGAAAAAAGACTGAGGGCTGGAGCACGCAGAAAATGAACAAGAGAATGGGAGAACGAGTCAGACACACAGAGAAGGCAGAATGTAGCTGTACGAGCATTGCCTGTTGCGCTCTCTTAGTATGATGCACTTCGAGAATAAAACTTTCAACGGTCATCAACGAACTTAAGGGGGCCGGGTAGCTCAGTTGGTAAGAGCGTCTTGCTAGTAACCGAAAGGTCGCTGGTTCGAATCCAGGATTGGTCAACGTGTGATCATATTATTTTCCCCTTTACCAACAACTGGCCCGCTGGTGTCAGTATAAATCGGTCCAGTAGTCACCTATATGCGAAAGTGTCGTGTGACTATAATCTACAAACAACAACGAAGTGGCGTTGGAGAGAGAGAGAGAGAGAGAGAGAGAGAGAGAGAGAGAGAAGTCGAAGTCGAAACCTTTAATAGGATAATAGCATTAGGTCCTTTGGACCTGTCTTACAGCTAGTCCTTAATAAACAATGCAAAACAAACAAAATAATTAACATAAAAGAATTTGAAACAAACATATTCCTTAACTACGGTAACAAATCAATAATCAAATTAATGCATTTTAATACACATACTCTTACCCTTCTTCCACTCCCCATCCATCTCCTCCTCTCTCCGCACACACAAGCACAACCACACACGCACACATACACCCACACACACACGCACACACACA
Source organism: Oncomelania hupensis (assembly GCA_036898135.1). Classification (NCBI taxonomy): domain Eukaryota; kingdom Metazoa; phylum Mollusca; class Gastropoda; order Littorinimorpha; family Pomatiopsidae; genus Oncomelania; species Oncomelania hupensis. The sequence continues at coordinate 58,961,627 of CM072523.1, read as the reverse complement.
CACACACACATGTAAATTCACATCTTCTTAGTAACTTAAATTGTGGCAGGATAGGGAAGAACAAAGAGATATACAATCATCTTAAATATTAGGAGCAAATGGAGCTTAAATATGTATGGAGCCTTGTTTTAAAAGATGGTAATGATTTACTTTTCTTGACCTCTTCTGGTAGAGGATTCCACACGCTTGGACCAGAATAGGACAGAGATGTTTTAAATATGTCTAAGCGTGGTCTTGGAAATGTTAAATTATGTCGTGAAGATGAATAACGAGATGATGACTTGCTAAAAAGTGCTTTCAAATAAGCAGGAGCTCTATTGTTAACTATGTTATACATTAAAACGGCTTTATTGAAATTTAGATGTTTGTTAAGGGAGAGCATGCCAGCTATTTTTAGTTTTGAATCAGTTGTGATGGAAGCGTTGGGGATAACTAATTTTGCAGATTTTTAAAGAGAGAGAGAGAGAGAGAGAGAGAGAGATAGAGAGATAGAGAGAGAGAATGTGTGAGAATTCTTCATCACCCTAGCCTCCATCACGTTATCATCTTCTCTCAACCACCAACACCACTACAATAACATAAAGTCTGATTAGTTAACAAAAAATAAAAGTTTAAAAGCCCCAAGTTGAAGAATGTTTGTATTTTTGGCAAAACAGATTTCTCCTAATATTTGACGTTTTTGCTTTTACATTAAACAATAATAAAGTGGGCTTTAGTTGCTGAAACCAACAGCCAAAGCTTGAATTCTCCATGTCTGTTTTGACAGGGGTTGATTTCCTCTAAGTTGAACGGCACATCAAAACGGTAAAAGACCGTCTAGTAGACATTGTTAGTGCTAGAGCGGTAGAGCGGCCGCACCTATTAATAGCCACAAGAACTATTTATTGATTAAAAAAAACAACAACTTTACTTTGGAATGAGATTATTGTTGTTGTTTTGTTAAAAGCTTTTTTCAGTGAGGCAACACTCACTGTGCATTTTAAAGGGATCTGTGGCAGGGAGGTGGTCACTATGGGTCATTTTAAAGGGATATGTGGCGGTAAGGTGGTCACAATGGGTCATTTTAAAGGGATCTGTGGCGGGGAGGTGGTCACCATGGGTCATTTTAAAGGGATCTGTGGCAGTAAGGTGGTCACAATGGGTCATTTTAAAGGGATCTGTGGCGGGGAGGTGGTCACAATGGGTCATTTTAAAGGGATCTGTGGCGGGGAGGTGGTCACAATGGGTCATTTTAAAGGGATCTGTGGCGGGGAGGTGGTCACAATGGGTCATTTTAAAGGGATCTGTGGCGGGGAGGTGGTCACAATGGATCATTTTAAAGGGATCTTTCACGGGGACGTGTCAAAATTGGTCATTTTAAAGTAGCTTTTACTTGAGGAAACCAAAGTAGTTTGGATTTGTCCAACAGCCGTAGGTTCAGTGGGAGAGCGTTCGCCTGGAACACCTGTTGACCCAGGTTCTACTTCCGTGGTGGACAAGAAAAAATGTGGCCAATTTCACTGTCAGTATTTGCAGTATGATTGCTCTGGCGGTTCAGTGTAGATTTAGGTCCCTACCCTCTCTATCCTGGGATGGTTACCCCTGTCTGCCATATCGCCAATGGTAGGTGTAGACGTTAAACCTCAATGTTCATTCATGTGTGTGCGTGTGTATGTGTGTGTCGATTCCGCTGGACCTAAACCATTAACCATGTCATGTAATGTGTGTGTGGATATTGCTTTCTTTCTCAATCATGATCAGATGCGTGTGAACCAAAAACGAATTATTTATTTTCCATTTGAATCTCACTTGTGACGACATGCACTTTAGAATATACTTATTATCCGTTGGTAATAACGCGTTTACGACCACTCAGTTACGTGGCTAAAATTTATGTGCTAGGTGTCAAAACTTAAGTCTTGCATTATATAATACATGCTAGACTAACATCGTCGATGAGCATTTTTAGTTGTTTTTTTATTCCTTTTTTTTTAATCTACCAGACAACCCGTCGGACCCAACAAGACGGACAAACAACAAACAGTTCTGGACATACATTAAGGCACAGCGAACTGAAGCATCTGGAGTTGCACCGTTGAAAGTTGACGGCAAGCTGATAACAGACGCTAACGAGCGCGCCGAAGTCCTTAACAAACAATTTCATTCAACCTTCAGCCCCAAAATCTCCTGCACTCCACAATAATTTATAGCGAGGACCAACCTTCAACCCACCAGTGGAAACTCCCCCACCTGCAGCTTCATTGACATCACTGTCCCAGGAGTCTCGAAGTTACTCAAAGACCTTGACCCCAACAAAACCCCAGGCCCTGACGGCATCAGCCCCAGAGTCCTCAAAGAACTTGCCACTGAACTCGCCCCTGCACTTACTATCCTCTTCCGAAGTTCTCTAAACTCTGGAGTAGTTCCTCAAGACTGGAAAACTGCCAACGTTACACCTGTTTTCAAGAAAGGTGAACGATACAAAGCTGAAAATTATCGCCCCATATCCCTAACAAGTGTTCCCTGTAAGATCATGGAACACATTATCACCAGCTCCATCATGTCCTTCACAGAGGCCCAAGGCATCATCACAGATGCGCAGCATGGTTTTCGACAACGCCGTTCCTGTGAGAGCCAACTTGTTGGGGTTTTGGATGAAATTTCGGATGACCTTGAAAAGGGAACGCAAACAGACGCCCTAATAATGGACTTCTCCAAGGCCTTCGACAAGGTGTGTCACTCGCTCCTAATCCACAAGCTCAGCCATTATGGCATCTCCGGAAAAGTGCTCGGCTGGATAGAAGCCTTCCTTGCTGATAGGCAGCAGCGCGTAGTGGTGGACGGGGCTGTCTCAGGACCTGCTCCTGTAGAGTCTGAAGTGCCTCAAGGATCTGTACTGGGCCCAAGCCTCTTTGTACTTTACATTAACGACCTCCCAGAATAAGTGAAATCAACAACACGACTATTCGCTGACGACACCATGTGCCATAAAACAGTCAACACCACTGCTGATCAGTCTGTCCTACAAGATGACCTCAACCAATTGGCAGAGTGGGAGCAACGGTGGCTCATGTGCTTCCACCCTGACAAGTGTCAGACACTCCGTGTCACGAGGAAAAGGAAGCCTCTGCCTTGTGCATACCACCTCCACAGCCCCACTCTATCTACAGTTGACAAGGCCAAGTACCTGGGGGTCACCATTGAGAGCAATCTACAGTGGGACACCCACATCACCAGCGTAACCAACAAAGCCAACAAAACACTTGGATTTCTGAGAAGAAATCTCAAAATCGGCTGCCAGAAGATTAAGCGCCAAGCGTACACCTCACTCGTCCGCCCTATCCTGGAATACGCGTGCCCAGTGTGGGACCCTCACACCAGCAAGGATATCAAGCGCATTGAAGCTGTACAGCGCCGTGCCGCCAGATGGGTTGTGCATCGCTAACTCCAGACTTCAAGTGTGGCTGAAATGCTTGAACACCTACAATGGCCCACACTCCAGGATCGCCGCCGCCAAGCCAGACTCTGCCTGTTCTACAAGCAGCTCAAAGGCCTAACTGTCATTACGTCCTCCAGGAAACCCACCCCTGCTCCGCCCCTGAAGACTACCCGCCAGACGCACTCTGAGCAGTACCAGCTGCCTTCCTGCAGAACGGCATACAGGCAACAAACCTTCTTTCCACGCACCATTGCCGAGTGGAATGCTCTCCCAGAAGAGGCTGTTCGCAGCCAAACTCTGGAAGAGTTCAAATCCCGGATCTAGCCCTCCCTCTCCCCTCCTATCCCCCACCCCAATCCCCTATCCCTGACCCCACAAGCTGATCACCCGGACAGCGATCTTCACATTTCCTGTACAATATACCTAAGAGCAAAACCCTAAACGTCTACGTAATCTTCACAATGCTGAAGGAGGTAGTGAAGAAGAAGAAGAAGAAGAAGAAGAAGAAGAAGAAGAAGAAGAAGAAGAAGATGAAGATTATAACTCACTTTTCCAACACAATTATAAATGTGTACATTATAGTCCAGAATGCCTTGCCCACATCCTGCCCCAAAAGGGGCATCACGATTATTATTCTCAATTATTTTATTACATTTGTTGTTGCTGCTATTATTGTAGTAGCAGTTGTTGTCGTCATTGTCGTCATTGTCATTGTCGTCGTTGTTGTTGTTGTTGTTCTTCTTCTTCTTCTTCTTCTTCTTCTTCTTCTTCTTCTTCTTCTTCTTCTTCTTCTTCTTTCCCACCCTCTTCCCCCATTCTTCTTCTTCTTATTTTTTCTCCTTACGTCACCTCGCATTTCTTTTCGAGATTTTGAACTCAGGTCCAAGACCTTATGTCATTAACGAGGTCGTACCCACGACAAAGAGTTAATGTTCTCCGCGAGGTCATAACCAGTGCAAAGACCTTTCACGTCTGCAGCCACAAAACACCCAAGACTACGTCATTCACAACATCGTACATAGGACAAAATTGTCCACACAATTAATCCAACGACAATTTATTTTAATAATAATAATAATAATAATAATAATAATAATAATAATAATAATAATAATAATAATAATAATACAGTACATTTATATCGCGCGGTACCTCGCAAACGGTAAGGAAAGCGAGCTCGCCGCGCTTGACAACACACGAGCAATAACACACACACACACACACACACACACACGCACACAGAACACGTATACACTTATCAAATGGTTAAATAATTACAGTACATGGCCATGCAAAACAACAGATAATATGAATACCAAGAACAGAGTCGGTGCCGCCACCATCCATGAACAGATGACGTGACTTGGTAAAAGATTACATATGGGGATAGAAGGGAGGGGGAGTGAAAATTATTGAGTTTGCATGTTAAAAAGGCGAGTCTTTAATTGGCGCTTGAAGGAAGAAAGTGATGGAGCATGTCGGAGTTGCATCGGTAGTGAGTTCCAAGCAGTTGCAGCAGAGAAAGAGAAAGATCGTTCACCATAGGTCTTTGAGTGAACACGGGGGATAGAAAGCAGTCTTGTATCAGAAGAAGAGCGGAGTTGTCTTGCAGGAGAGTAGACAGAGAGAAGGTCAGTAAAGTATGAGGGGGCAGAACCAGTGAAGAATTTGAAAACAATAGTTGAGAGCTTGTACAAGATGCGAGCTCGAACATGGAGCCAATGAAGAGATCGGAGTAGAGGGGTGGCATGGTCTCGTTTTTTAGCTTTAAGATCAAGGCGGGCGGCTGAGTTTTGGACTTTCTGAAATTTTTCAAGAAGGTAGAGAGGGGAGCCAGAGAGGAGAGAGTTGCAGTAGTCAAGTTTAGATAGAACAAGTGCACAGACAAGAGTGTTGGTTGTTTCGGTTGTAAGATATTGTCGGATGGAGCTAATGCGGTGAATTTCGAAATAGGCAGAGCGGCATATGTTGGAAATGTGTTGGTCAAGTGACATGTCAGACGACAGAATGAAACCTAAGTTGCGAGCATGGTCAGAAAATGAAATGGATGAGGTTCCTACTGTGATGCTATTTGGTAAATCAGATTTGTCGGCTTTCTTTTTGATCAAGAGCGCTTCAGTTTTGTCATCATTGAGCTTTAGACGGTTTTCGGACATCCATTGTTTGACGTCAGTGATGCATGCCTGCATGGACTGGACGGAGGCGTGTGCCTGTGAAGAGCTGAAAGAACTTTGTAATTAAAAATAAATAAATTGTTCTTATTGTGGTGGTGTTGGTGGTGGTGGTGGGGAGATCATACAGTGATGGAGGCTAGGGTGATGAAGAATTCTTACACATTCTCTCTCTCCCCAACGCCAGTTCGTTGATGACCGTTGAAAGTTTTATTCTCGAAGTGCATCATACTAAGAGAGCGCAACAGGCAATGCTCGTACAGCTACATTCTGCCTTCTCTGTGTGTCTGACTCGTACTCCCATTCTCTTTGTTACACTCAATTCGATGTTGGTGTTTTCTATCAGTATCTGATTCAGCCCCGATGCTTGAATTCCTGATAGTTGTGTAACTCAGATTCGTTTATTCACACAGCCCGTCCAAACAGCATACAAGTCACAAAGTCCACGTATGAAGTTTTCCGCTTTTATTCAGCACACATCAACAACTGCATACAATTCTCAATTCAACTCAACAACTTTCACGGCAACTTTCCAAATCACTATCAACAACTTTACTATCTACAACAATCTCGGCACACGATTAAATAACCTCTCTCTTTTCCGGAAAGATTTCGAATACCGTAGAAATGACGCACTGCCACCAATTGAATAAAAGATCGTCATCACTGACTTACGTCATACATTATTATTTCTCCTTCTGGAACGACCTCCCGCCTCGACATGCATCGGGAAATTTCCATCAAGAGTAAACACGCATATCCAGAAGATTCTCAAATAATATCGACTAACGCAAATTATCAACGTTATACAAAGCCTCTCCTAACAACAATGCAAACTCAAATCAAAGGTAAATAAACACCATTATTGAATACTTTGCAAAACGAAACGATTAGATCTATCGTGCGCGCTTCCGACATACTTTCGTTCACGTTTCAACGTAACATAACCCCCCACTCAAGAAGAAATTTACCCAATTTCTTTCAACAACGTTGAAACGTAATGCAAAAACAAAATCCAGAATTAAGACTTATTTCAGCCTGTCTGAACACTATCAACGTTCTCAGTTCATTCACACAGAGTCAATGGTTTTCATCTTCAAATCTGTCTGGATATTGTCAATGTTCACAGTTCATTTACCCCATCAACGTTTTTCATTTTCAAGTCTGTCATTACCAATATTCTTAGTTCGTCCACACAGTCAATGTTCTTTCGCTCGCAAGGAATCGACGCCCTCGTCAGTTGCGGCTGTCATCGGCCCAGGGTCAAAGACGACGATCACGTGGGCTTTCCTGGAGTCAGTGCATCCTCCGTTGTCTTTTTCTTCCGTCGGATGTCCGACGCAGTCGACGTTGTCAGCTCCCAGAATGCATTCGCTGGGTCTCACGGTCAGGTTGGCTTCTGCGGGACGGTGGGACAGCTCCCTCAAGGTCTGCAGATGCTCCTTCCAGGTCTGGGTGTGGACTTCATGTTCGACCAAAGTCGTAGAGCCTGGGATATCATTGAAGCTATGGGGAAACTCGCCCCTAAGGTCCTTGAGCTCCAACTTTTGACCTTTCGTCAAGCTCGGTCCTAGCTTAACCTCATCGATGCCTTCTTTGCTGTGGAAGTCTCCCAGTTCCAACAGTTCCTCGCTGTCAAAGCTGTCGTCGGTCACAGCTGCTGTGGCTGCGTGCACAGTCTCTGATGGCCTTTCCACGTACAGCTTAAGGAGGTTGGCGTGGTATATCTTGGAATGCTGGCCGACCTTCACCTTGTAGTCGTTGATTCCCACCACGGTCTCCACTTCGTACGGGCCTTTCCACTGCATCAGCAACTTATTGTGATCGGTAGGTAGCAGCACCAGCACTTTGTTGCCAGGTTTGAACTTCCTGTTCACAGCCCTACGGTCATAGTAGTGCTTTCCACAGTCCTGGGACTTCTTCAGGTTTTCTCTGGCTATCTCGAGAGTCTGCTCCAGCTTCTCTCGTAGCTCAAACACGTACTGGTAGCTGTTCTTCACCTCTGGGGTGTCTACTTCTTTCGTCCACAGTTCTTTTAGGATGTGCATCGGCCCTCGGATGGTTCTTCCGTACAGCAGCTCGAACGGAGAAAAGCCGGTGGACTCCTGCGGTACTTCTCTGTAGGCGAAAAGTAAGGCGTTGATGTAGCGATGCCATTGTCTGGGCTGCTCGCTGCACAGTTTCTTCAAGGTGGACTTCAACGTAGCATTGAACTTTTCGACAAGCCCGTTGCACATTGGATGGTAGGGTGTCGTAGTTAAATGCCGGATGCTCAGCAGTCTGTTGACCTCCTTCATACAGTCAGAGACGAACTGCGTCCCGAGGTCTGTCAGAATTTCTTCAGGCACTCCAAGTCTACTGAACATGTCCACCAGTGCCTCTGCTACAGTTTCAGTGTCAATCTTCTTCAGTGGCACTGCTTCTGGGTACCGAGTCGCATAGTCTAATAAAGTCAGTACCCATCGATGACCTTCTTCACTCGGAGGTCTTATTTCGCCGATTAAGTCTAAGGCCACCCTCTTGAAAGGTCGGTCGATCAAAGGCATTCTCTGCATTGGCACTTTAGGGACCCTTCCTCGAGGTATGGTCTTCTGGCAAATGTCACATGATCGACAGAAACGGCTGACGTCCGCATGAAGTCCTGGCCAGTAGAACACCGCCTGGATTCTGTCTGACGTCTTCTTGATGCCTAGGTGACCTCCCATGATTGAGTCATGCGCTACTTCCATCACCTGGCGCCTTAGGGGTAATGGTACCAGTACTTGACGTAGTGGTTTACCTCCGTTGACCCTCGGGTGCTGGAAGATTCTGTACAGGATCTTGGCCTTCACCTCAAAATAGACCGTGCCACTGCCCTTGGTCACGTGGTCTTGGCGGTTCCTGTACTTGTTTAAAGTACTATCATCTTCCTGGAGCTGGATCAGCTTATCTTTGTCCACGATGGCAGCTTTGGAGTTGTCGGCGACCTTCAGTGGCGTAGACATCTTGTCTCTCTTGGCCTGGGCCCTGGTAGTAACAGCACCGACGATCTCTGGTCGGCAGGGCTGAGCCGGAGTAACCACATTGTCCCGTAGCAGCTCTGTAATGTCTCCATCGGGAAATGGCAATGGATCCTCCTCTGCAACTTCGACACGTTGGGTTGAGGCAGGACTCCATTCCGAATCGGGGTCGTCGGGTCGTCTCGCGCCGTCGATATTCCCGATCATCAAATCATACAGCGGCTTCTTCAGGCAAACCGCTTCGACTTCGCCTATGTAGAAAGGGGTGTTGACATGAATCTTCGCAACTGGCGCTTTCAAACATTTGCTGTCGGCCATGAGTGTCCATTTAGAATCGCCAGTGAATTGTTCTTTAGCGATTAGGTCTTCTCTGACGATGACCCCACTACAGCCAGAGTCTCTTAAGACAGTCACTTCATGATTTCCGACGCGTCCCTTGGAAACAGGCACGTTCTGTACGGTCACAGCTGCGCTAGCGACGACGGGGATGGATTTCCCGTTGGCAAGGAGAAGTTGGCCATCAGTCATGCACTCTTGCACGTCCGCAGGAGTAGCTGTGCGCTCGGTCTCACTCGGAAGAATGACGCTCCCGCCGCACACTTGATGGTCAGATCTACTGGTTTGCCGTTGATTGGAGAAACGTCTCTGCCGGTTGCCCGCCGCTGCGTTGTCCGTACTGCTCCGCTGTCCGCTACTTTTGTTTTGAGGACAGTTAGAAGCTCTGTGGTCTGTAGCGTTGCAGGTGAAACAGCCCCTTGAATGCCCTTCCCTGGGAGGAGGCGTGGAGTCTGTCTGTCTCTGGCTCGTCTGGCTTCCTTGGATCTGGTTCCCATGGTTTGCAGTCTTCTGAAAATGTTTCGTCGCGCTGGGTGGCCCCAGGGTTTTCCCATGAGCGATAAGATATCTTTCAGCAGCCTCAGTCACATCTTTAAGCGTCTGCAGCTTTTGTTCTTCTAAGTGGGTCGCTAGGTCCTTGTGACAGGCATTGAGAAATTGTTCTTTCACAATCAGGTCATGGAGACTGTCGTAAGACTTCATTTCGCCTGATAACTCCACCCACTTGTGTAGATATGACGACAGGCGCTCCACAAATTGCTTTGGCGTCTCGTCTGACTTAGGCCGGCATTCACGGAAGCGTTTACGGTAGCCCTTCTCTGTAAAGTTGTAGCACTGCAACAGGGCCTCTTTCAAGACGTCGTAGTTTTTGGCGTCATCGTTCGACAGTCTGGTGTAAACTTCGAGAGCTTGCCCCGTCAGAAGTGCACTCAGTCGAATTGCCCAGTCTTGAGGTTGCCAGTTAGAGCTTTCAGCGAACCTTTCGAATCTCGCCAGATAACTGTCAATCTGGTCCTTCCCGTCGACGAAAGCTGGCAATTTTGGAGCCGTGTTGTCACTGATAACTTGTGGCGCATGCTGTTGTTGCTGGATGCGCGCCAACTCTAGTTGGAACTGCCGATCAGCTTCTCTTTCCTCACGCCTGCGCTCATCTTCTCTTTCTTGCCGCTGCTGTTCAATTTCCAGACGCTTCAGTTCAAATTCTCTTTCTTCACGGCGACGCTGCTCTTCTACTTCTAGACGCTTCTGTTCTAGTTCTATTTCTTTTTCTAGACGCTTCTCTTCCAATTCTCTTTCTTCTCGGCGACGCTGCTCTTCTAATTCTCGTTCTTGTATCCTCTCCTGGGATTTGACGTACTCCGTCAACTGTTTCCCTTTTAGATTCAGTTCAACCCCTTTCTGCCAGAAGTCAGCCATCTTGATGCTTCTGGAAAGCTCTTTTCTGGAAAGTTCTTTTCTAGAAAGTTCTTGACTGTAGAGTTCTTTTTCTGGAAAGTTCTTGACTGTGCTGTACCTTTCTAGACTGTTCTAGAACAGCACGCTTTCTGCAGTAGCGCTGATGCTTGTCACTAGTCGCTTTCGCTGACGCAGGCCCCGCTGTCCTCGTCGTATGCGACGCTGCACCACGCTGGTGTTGATGTACACGTTCCTGTGCTGAAGTAGACGCGACTTCCGCTCGCCGCTCTCTGTAACACTGGCGATGTAGCTCCGAGACTGTCCCTCGACGTAGTCCTGCGGCAGCCACGTAGTCCCGCTCTGTTGTTCGCTCACGAAGCAACTCTTCGGCGACTACACGCCCTTGCAGTCAACCCGAACCTATCGGTGATGTAGTCCCAGTATGTTGGCCCCTCTCGACGCAACTCGTTGGCGGCTACCCTCGATGACTGCCTCTCGTAACGTTGACTCGCTTGTTGTAGCAGTTGAACCCTTGGCTATGGCGTGAATCGCGGCTTGACCCCCAAAATGTTACACTCAATTCGATGTTGGTGTTTTCTATCAGTATCTGATTCAGCCCCGATGCTTGAATTCCTGATAGTTGTGTAACTCAGATTCGTTTATTCACACAGCCCGTCCAAACAGCATACAAGTCACAAAGTCCACGTATGAAGTTTTCCGCTTTTATTCAGCACACATCAACAACTGCATACAATTCTCAATTCAACTCAACAACTTTCACGGCAACTTTCCAAATCACTATCAACAACTTTACTATCTACAACAATCTCGGCACACGATTAAATAACCTCTCTCTTTTCCGGAAAGATTTCGAATACCGTAGAAATGACGCACTGCCACCAATTGAATAAAAGATCGTCATCACTGACTTACGTCATACATTATTATTTCTCCTTCTGGAACGACCTCCCGCCTCGACATGCATCGGGAAATTTCCATCAAGAGTAAACACGCATATCCAGAAGATTCTCAAATAATATCGACTAACGCAAATTATCAACGTTATACAAAGCCTCTCCTAACAACAATGCAAACTCAAATCAAAGGTAAATAAACACCATTATTGAATACTTTGCAAAACGAAACGATTAGATCTATCGTGCGCGCTTCCGACATACTTTCGTTCACGTTTCAACGTAACACTCTTGTTCTCTTTCTGCGTGCTCCAGCCCTAAGCCTTTTTTCTCTTGCTCTCTCAGAGTGTGTGTCCCGAAATATTTGCACGTCCGATCTTTTATGTATGCGCGCGGACCGTACTGAACCTGAGGCTTAATGCGCACTGCTGTTTGTCTCTCTAGGTAATTTGTTTTAGTTGTTAACCTTTATTTTACATATAAGGCTTGAAACGCTAACGAATACTCTACAAATTATATATGGGCGGAAACGCGGAACTACGACCTTTCAACTGATATAATAATATCGGACCTATCTGCTACGAAATAAAAATAATACGCTATTTAAGAGGGAGTTGGCTGCTGCTCTTAAGCATTTCACAACTCTAAACTCATAACAACTCTTTAATTTAATACAATTATAAATAATAATAAAACTGACAAAGAAAGAACAACGTCTCCCCCTTCCAACGATATATAATATGACATGGTTACTATTATGGGTTCCGATTATGACGGACTAAACTAGCAAACACCTAACACAACAATATTTACATCTATCCCATCTTCTTACAACTTTTCCTCTTTTTCTCTTCCGATGTATGTCCTATGAAACTAATATTTAATTTAAGTATATACTATTAGAGATTGACCTATCTAAGGCATCGGAAAATACCACACTTAAGGTGTTACAGTGGAAAATCTTTGCTATCGCCATCATCGACAATTATGTTCGTGTCCTGGGTTAATCCACGATTACACAAGGCGGGAAAGCGTTACGACCGGCCAGCTCGTATCAGCGGTCATACAACAGCGCGGTGTCTTTATCAATGTAATAGGCTTCGCACTATTCTAAACATCGCTCCTATCCAATCCTGTCCCATAACCCGAAGGTCGTAGGGGCACCACAGATGATCGTTTAACCAGCATACTCCATCTTTCTCTGTCCTCAGCAGCCCTCATGGCTTCGCTCAGTGTCAAACCAGTCCATTTTCGAATGTTGTCCTCCCACCTCTTTTTCGGTCTCCCCTTCTTCTACCTCCTTGCACTGTGCCTTGCAGAATGGTCTTTGCAAGGCCTGATGATCTGGTGACGTGGCCATACCATCGGAGTTTCCGTTTCTTCACCACTGTGAGCAGGTCATCGTGTTGTCCAATGGCTTGTGTGATGGTCTGTCGGACTTCGTCGTTGGTGATGTGTTGGGTATAGGAAATGCACAGAAGTCTTCTGTAGCACCTCATCTCCATGCTTTGTATTCTTCGTTGGAGATCTGCTGTGAGGGTCCATGTTTCGCAAGCATATAGGAAGATGGAGATGACCAGAGAGCGCAGCAGTCTTACTTTGGAATGTAGACTGATGGTTCTGTCTTTCCAAATGGGCTTCAACCTTGTCAGGGCAGCAGTTGTTTGTGCGATCCTGGAGAGGACTTCCTGTCGAGACCCATTGTCTGACACATCGCTCTCTCCTTTAAAATTTCTACATAAATCACAAATAAAGTTTATCTATTCTAATAAATAATTTAAAGCTGCGTCTAACGATTATCTGCTTTAAGGGATCTGAAAAGTATATATCAAATTATTGCATACAGCTAGTTTAAACATAACAGAGAACAGAGTGAGGCCTAAGTAACGAAATGGTCAGAAATTCCTTGTAGCCCGCCCGGTTACATTTTATCGCGCATTTTTTTAGCTCTAGAGCTGCTCAAGGCGCTGGCTGATACATGAAATTAATGAAGCCGCCCGAGGCGCTTTTGCTGCGGAGCTATCATTAAAATCAACATTGTTGTTATCAATAGGTGCATAAGCCAACGAATGGATCGAGTTATATTAAAGAAGATTATTTTTGTTATAGCGTTTTATCCTTATAGAACAATAGTGATCGTTAATTTTAAAAGGACCTGTTACTCTGGACTGTGTGTCCTTGGGACATTGCATTTTACAGTTGGACTTGACTTTGTCGGATGTCGTATGTGTTGGGGTGTCGGATAGCGCAGTGGTTGGAGCACTCGCTACTGTGTCGCAAGTTAAGCACCGTCCAGTGCGGTTAGCACTTGGATGGGTGACCGCAACGTGAAGCGACAAATAACAACGCCCCCATTTGCCTCAACTGTGATTGAGTACCTACTCTCTTGAGGGTGGGGAAGGTAAAGCAGCGAGGGAGAGAGATGGGCATCACCCTCATTACGCTGGCCCAAGATAAGTATGATCTTCAACATCACGCTCCCCTACGGCCACAAGGCTATGGGACTACCTTTACCTTTTTACCCTTTACTTGACTTTGTGATCTGTTAAACTTCGGAAGAACCTTGGTGCCACTAGGTCTTTGCCCGGCAACAGGTTATTGTGTCCATCGACCTTCACGAGTCTCTCTCTCTCTCTCTCTCTCTCTCTCTCTCTCTCTCTCTCTCTCTCTGTTTCTCTCTCTTTTTCTCTCTCTGTTTGGATGTGTGAGTGTGTCTTTCTATCACTCATGATCAAACGCATGTGAATCCAAAATAAGTAAATATAGAAAGAGATAAACACACACTAGATAAACAAAACAATACACTATAAAGCTATCAGACAAGAAAGACAACACCCCTCATACTCTCGCGCAACGTTCATTTTACATACCCGAGTCCAGTCCAATTAACATTTATACACTTTTACTTATGAAAAAAACAAAGTCCGCAAATCCGTTCAGGTTCAATATTCTCCCAGTTAACCAACAATAGTCCCCCTCACCCATTGGCTTCCTGTCCACAAACGCATTAAACACAAACTGCTTTCAGTTGCCTATGGCGCAGTTAAAGAGCACACTCCTGAATACCTGTTCGAACTTCTGAATGTGTACGAACCATCTCGCAGCCTCCGCTCAGCTTCCAAGTCTTTATTTGTTGTTCCTGGGCACAAGCAGTGTAGGACTAAGAGGTATGGCCAGAGGTCTTTCAGATACACTGCACCGGTCTGGTGGAATGCTCTTCCAGAAGGCATAAAGAGAGCAGACTCTGTCGGTGCATTTCGCAGAAACTTGAAAACACATTTCTTCTCTTCTTGCTAATCTGGATGTATAATTATCTGATCTCATCCCAATTTCATAAGTCACTGCGTGAAAGTTTTGCATAAATGTTAATTGACTGGTCTGCCTGCTAGAATGTGTTGAGCGATAGTGAAGAAGTTAAAATGTTAAGTTATGATGTATGCACCCTTCCCGCCACTGTGTGTGTGTGTGTGTGTGTGTGTATGTGTGTGTGTGTGTGTGTGTGTATGTGTGTGTGTGTGTGTGTGTTTATCCACCTCCCTCCCACCAGCGCTGCGATCATGCCCGTCGGCGTGGAGATATTTACGCGCTTTATAAATTATTCATTCATTCATTCATTCATTCACAAACTATATAACCACACAAATACACGTACAACGAACAGGACAGACAAGTGGGTCACGTGACAAAGTACTTAGTTATCGTTCTTGTAGCTCTCATCTCCTGTGCTCTCTCAAATCGTCAATCCACTCTTCAGTTCTCTCCTTCTCTCAATCTGCACCGCCGCCTTCTGACTCTCTAGCTGTCTTGTCTCATCTTCTTCTTTCACGTTCATCTATTTCTTTTCTCAACTGTCGTTTTCTTCGTCTGCTTTTCCTCTACCTTACGCAATATCTCATAGCTCCATTCCTTCTCAACACCTCACAGCTCCATTTCTCCTCAGCTGTACTATTAAGATGTAGCTCCTTTTCAGCTACACACAACTGCAGACACACGACCACATCCTTCGACAGCTATAATCAGTCTCCTCAAGTCATTATAATTATTTATTTCAAGAACTACTGTGTGAGCACAACATACGTCACGCGACCACACAGACCCACTACGTATACAGACACACAAACATAGAACATAGAACAGCACGAGCAACACGAAACCCATTATCTATTTGTACTCTAAGCTTAATAATATTTATGAATGACGCTTATTTATAACAGTGTTTTTCATCCAGAATACAAAGACAACATATTCAGATAATATAGAACTTCTTTCCTTGACACAAAGACAATGTAGGTTTGTCAGAGTCTGGTGCTGAACATGCCATGATGTAAGCCTACGATGTTTGTACAGTTGTTTTGATAGCTTAGCCTGCCAACTTTGACAGAGTGTAGAATTATGGTTGTGAAAATAAAATGATTAAGCACGCTGGTGCTAATGTACAATACAATACAATACAATACAATACAATACAATACAATACAATACAATACAATACAAAACGCCTTTATATATCTCACACGGAGCAATTACAATGGTGGCAGCTTATAAGTACATGTATGTACAAATTTGAGGCGTACACGAAAAAAAATGTATTATTTTTACAACACACAAACGAACAGTAACAATATAGTGGTAAAAGTAGAATTAAAACGCTAACACTAGAGCACCCTGGGTGGCACAATCACACTCATCACTTTTGCATCATATCACAGATAGCAATTGCACTGAGATTAATATTAAAAAATATACACAAACATAAAGGAAATTAAATATATGCTGATCTGGTAGGCCTCATGCTATGTGTATCGTGCCGAGGTATCTTTGCCGAATATGCGGAATGTGCAAAACGCTGCCGGTTTCTCGTCTTCGGTGGTCATTGGCTGAAAGTGTCTACCATGGTTAAAAAGTTGATGAATACACAAACACTACCTTGATATCTCCCATCTTTGTCCTATCGATTGTGGGCTTCTTTGCATCAAAATTGTATATGAGTAGTTTCTACCTTACTGTCATAATTATTCTGTTCTTTGCGTGGTATAATTATAGTTTTCTGACAATGACGGGTACGTAAGGGTACAGAAACCTACTCCTTAATAAAATATTATTAAAGTACATATTAGACTCACATGCTTAGCAATGTGAGTCTATGTACCCCTACCCCCACCCCGCCTCCCTTCCCCCACCAGCCCCACCCCTCTTTCCCTCACCCCGCCTCCCTTTGTCCATCTCCCTTCCTCCCAAAAAAAATCCATATTTATTTTTGCAAACCTGTGCGAAATGAGTCCTAACAAGTCTAAAAATGAAATGTAAAAAAATGTGTCCGTCCGTCCGCCTATCTGTCCGTCGTCTGTCTGTACAAAACCTGCAAGAGGATTAATATCTCACAACCTATTTCAACTATCACAACCAAACTTGGTAGATGGTATGTACCCATGAGACCTCACAAAAGATCAGCGAATGAATGACTTCACTTCAAGGTCAAGGTCACAGGGACAACTACTATTATACAAAAAAATGTATATTTTTCACAAAATGTAACTTGTTTTTAGGTTATTTATATTGAACTTATGATTCTTTGATGCATGATATCTATCAATAAGAGACACATACAATACGAGCCTTGAAGTGACTTTGACCCTAAACTTTAAGAGATCTAAAGTCCAAACTTGTTGTCTTTTAAGATGATAGATTGATTCTTCAAATATGTTTCGTGTATGCGTTGATCTTGAAAGTCGAGGTAATTTTAAGCCTTGCAAAAACATACAAAAATACTCGTAGATCATCGCACAGTGGAATGGCTATTTATTAAACCCAAAATATGCAACAACAATGGGTCATTTGATCAGACATGCATGAGAGGTCACGTGAAGGGCAACGTCATTCCAAGGTCAAGGTCACTAAAGATCAAGGTTATTTCAAGGTCACCGTTTTTGTGGCCTAATACAACTTTTGCAGTAGTTTATTTGATAGAACATGAGTATATTTGGACCCGGAGGTCAAGGTCATATAAAGGTCAAGAGAATAGAAAGACCAAAGTCGGTATTACTTTGCATTTTAATGCCACCGTTTCATTTTGGTTTTTTTCTGCCCACTCATTTTCATGTTAAATATTGTTAGTTCCATAAAGAGCATTCAGGTCATATGGGCTTTGCCTTTCTAGTATTTATTGAACGTAGACAGGCGTGATCCTTTTGTCATTCCTAGGGCATTGATGTAAATTTAAGTGAAATTTTCCAACAAACAAGGAATTAATACCGGTAAAACTGTGACGGCCTGTGGGGATTTCTACCAACAACGTGTAGCGAAGGTTAATGCTTCAGGAGTAAAACAATAGATTATAGTTCTTCAGGTAGCTTGGGTTTGAAATGACTGTCAACAAGATCACACACATTTTTGATTGTTCTCCCTTCGGGCTTCGCTGGAAGGTACAATGTGGGAAGTAGCCGAGTCAACTGGAGCATAGTATACATTACTTTCTAACAGTGATGTCATTGGCAGTAAAGAAATGTTCAAGTATCTTGAGGTATTTTTGTCAATTATTTCCCTACTGAAAAATTCAAACTAAACGTCAAAAGAATAATCACCTTGGAAACGCCGTCACAGTTCCGCTTACGTCACACAGTCTATGTTTTAGCTTCACTTGGTTGGTTGTTTTATTAACGTCTTCTTCGTTTATTCATCAAAATATTAAGACGCACACTCGCATGCACTCACACACACACACATGCACACACACACACACACACACACACACACACACACACTTACTCTCACAGTGGGAGTATCATTATTACATGGTATTCCATAGCATACTGAAATGCACACACAGGTAGATAGTAAAACACAAGTGACTAGTCTAAAGTGATCACAAAAACATTCTGAATTATAACAGTCGCTGTAGTATCTGGATGTATGTAGGGAGGAGCAGGGCGTGCGCACGGCAGGGGGATCAGCGGTGGGAGGAGGATGCGGCGTTTAGAGATCTTACAGTTTGAGGGTAAAAGGAATCTTTAAAGCGGGAAGTGTGGGATCTGAAGGATCGAAAGTGGCGGCCAGAGGGGAGAAGTTCGAACAGGGGTGGGAAGGGTGGGAAGGGTCAGAGAGGATCTTGTCGGCTCTTTTGAGAGATCAGCCAGTCGAGTAGATGGAGGCCAGAGAGGAGAGCTCACAGCCGACAATCCTGCCTGTCATGCGCACGACCCGCTCCAGCCGGTCTTTGTCGAGCTGCTTTGCTGTTCCGAACCAGACAGTGATGGAAAACGTAAGGACGCTCTCCATCACGGCGGTAGAACTGGAGGAGAATCTTTGGAAAGGCCAAACTTCCTCAGCTGTCCGAGGAAGTACAGTCGTTGATGGGCCCGCTTCACGATGGTGTCAATTTTGGCACCCCTGCTGAGGTCATCGGAGATGAGGAAACCCAGGAACTTAAACGAGTCCACTGTCTCGATGGCTTGTCAATTGATGAGCAGTGGATCTTTGTGATCCTGGTTCCTGCGGTAGTCCACAATCATCTCGACAGTCTTGGAGGTATTCAGTTGTAGGTTGTTGTCTTTGCACCACGACACCAAGCGGTCGACTTCCTGGCGGTATGTTGTTTCGTCGCTGTTGGAGATGATACCCTCGACAGTGGTGTCGTCGGCGAACTTCACGAGCTGAACACTGTCAGCACGGGACACACAGTCATTGGTGAAGAGGCAGTAGAGTAGAGGTGAGAGGACACAGCCATGCGGCGTGCCCGTGTTGAGAATAAGAGTTTTGGAAAGGTTGGAGCCGATCTTGACAGCTTGAGGGCGGTAGAGAAGAAAGTTCAAGAGCCAGTGACAGGTGGAGAGAGGAAGATCAAAGGAGCAGAGCTTGTCGAAGAGTTTATGGGGGATGACGGTGATGAAGGCACTGCTGAAGTCGATAAACAGGAGTCGAGCGTAGCGGTCGGGGGACTCGAGGTGTTGGAGGACGAAGTGCAGTGCCAAGGCGGCGGCGTCGTCCACAGACCGGTTGGCGCGATAGGCGAACTGTAGAGAGAGAATGCCTATAGTTTACTTTGTGTAGGGGTGTGTATTAGAGAGAAAGAGAGAAAGACAGGGAGAGCATAACTAGAGCTTAATTTGAGCATATTGTGTGTGTGTGCGTGTGTGTAAGAGAGAGAGCGAGAGAGAGAGAGAGAGAGAGAGAGAGAAAGGGAGGGAGAGATACAGAGACAATGATAGCATGTCTATATTTTTAATTGAACAGATGTTAGTTTCAAGTGCCATACATACTAATTGTTTGTTCATAGACACGTAACATATAGCTTGTGCACCTATGTATTCCAGAGGCCGGATTATAAAGCTCCAGACACTCACGTCCAACTGCCCGATAAACTAGCACACACACAATTATGCACTACGTCCTATCTCCCTTGTCCACCCACTCACACCTCACCCCCATTGTCTTGGGTGACGTTGCCCTATGGCTGCTGCACCTTTGCTGATAAAGCACCCCCATTGTCTTGGGTGAGGTTGCCCTATGGCTGCTGCGCCTGTGCTGATAAAGCACCCCCATTGTCTTGGGTGAGGTTGCCCTATGGCTGCTGCGCCTGTGCTGATAAAGCACCCCCATTGTCTTGGGTGAGGTTGCCCTATGGCTGCTGCGCCCGTGCTGATAAAGCACCCCCATTGTCTTGGGTGAGGTTGCCCTATGGCTGCTGCGCCTGTGCTGATAAAGCACCCCCATTGTCTTGGGTGAGGTTGCCCTATGGCTGCTGCGCCCGTGCTGATAAAGCACCCCCATTGTCTTGGGTGAGGTTGCCCTATGGCTGCTGCGCCTGTGCTGATAATATTACATTATTATTGCTTTAGGTCCAGCGGACTCTTCCGAGCCAAATCAGGACCAGACAATCCCCGGTCCGCATAAAAGATCTGCTGAAACAACCATAGTGGTAAAACCGAAAGCTCTCCACCAGGTAGTCACTTTACAATAAAGACATCCCACGCATGGGACGGCTGAGGCTTCACCCCAACTTATCGAACCCCCGTTTACAAAAACAAAATAGAATACAAACATCATTATAAATTATCAACAAAACACATGCATATAAAATGCCTACATTGATAAATAATAACATCATAGGAAGCCCTAGTGACCACTTGGCAGATAGCGTCCAATATTCCCAGGCTGATCCAACAGACCTCATACACAAACAAGGAGTCTTGTCCCGGAAGAGTTTTCAAGAAAAAAAGGTAGGAGACTGGTTTAGCGAAGAAGACGATAGTATAGCAGATTGATAGAAAAGAGCAGGAATGAGAAAGAGCAAATGAGAAAGACAGCGACAGTGGGAATTTAAAGCACAAAATTTCCAGAAAGTGGGGATACTATTTATACTGAAACCCCCGCACCCCAACGGGGGTGCCTGTGCTGATAAAGCACCCCCATTGTCTTGGGTGACGTTGCCCTATGACGGCTGCACCTTTGCTGATAAAGCACCCCCATCGTCTTGGGTGACGTTGCCCTATGGCTGCTGCGCCTTTGCTGATAAAGCACCCCCATCGTCTTGGGTGACGTTGCCCTATGGCTGCTGCGCCTTTGCTGATAAAGCACCCCCATCGTCTTGGGTGACGTTGCCTTATGGCTGCTGCGCCTTTGCTGATAAAGCACCCCCATCGTCTTGGGTGACGTTGCCCTATGGCTGCTGCGCCTTTGCTGATAAAGCACCCCCATCGTCTTGGGTGACGTTGCCTTATGGCTGCTGCGCCTTTGCTGATAAAGCACCCCCATCGTCTTGGGTGAGGTTGCCCTATGGATGCTGCGCTTTTGCTAAAAAAGCACCCCCATCGTCTTGGGTGACGTTACCCCAAATTTTAGCCCACATGGGTGACGATTATAGCTACTCCAAGCCATGGATTCTTCAGTATATGGATGCACGGCTTTCGGCAAGAAGTCCCGAAGTTCTCTGCTTCCCGTCTTTTTTGGACGTGTGTGTTTTAAACTTCCGGTTGCTGAATGGCGTACATGTTTTGATAGTGATATTTTGACCCTGTTGACACTACTAAAGTTACAAATGTATCATGAAAATGTCCATTATAAGAAATGACTACAATCTAGATCTCTACCTTGCCTCGCAAGTTTTGGCCTAGGGAAGCACGGTGGCCTAATGGTAGAGCTTTGGCTTGCGGATCTGAAGGTCCCGGGTTCGAGCCCAGGCCGGGGCATTGTGTTGTGTTCTTGGGAAAGACACTTTACTCCCATTTCCTACTCCTTCGGATGAGAGTATAAACCAGGTCCAGTCTGTGTCGCATAGATACCATCATAACGGACTTTAAAGATCCTGATGCTCATGTCCTAGACGGGTGAGTGCCAGTAACAAGAACACACCCAGCATGCACCTTGTGGAATCATTTTCCTCGAATATGGGATATCCACAGTATTACGAAGAAGAAGAAGAAGACGTGACAATGAGTGAATGACACGTCAATGGCGGTCTCTCCGATAGCGGCTATTTGCATAGTCGAAAACATCAGGTTTCACATTTCAAAAATCAAAAGATCTAGTACTTACACATTTCTTCTTCGTTAGTATATAGAAATTAGGAAAGGAAAAAGTATCTATGCCTCAACAAGGTCATCTAATTGGTCCATGGTTTGTACTTCCATGATGCGGACATAAGACTTTCTGCAACCGGAAGTATCGAACATAAGTGCAAAACCACGTGACTTGGCTGCGAACTCCCTTAGTCATAGAAAGAAGATAGAGAGAGAGAGGGAGAGAAAGAGGGAGAGAGAGAGAGAGAGAGAGAGAGAGAGAGAGAGAGAGAGAGAGAGAGAGAGAGAGAGAGAGAGAGAGAGTAGGGCTAGTTCTTCCTTGGCGAGCGCCACTGGGATGAGAGAGAGAGAAAAAAAGGGGGGAGGGGCGGGGGGCGGAGCTCCAAACTATAAATAACTCCGTCGTGAGATTTTCTGACGCATTTACGTTCAAGGAAGCAGACAAGACGACAACACATACCAAAAAGAACTGAGCATCGCGACAGCACCAAACGTTTTCTTCGAAACCTCAACTTACCCGTTTTCTCGAAGATTTGTTACAAAGAATTTTCATTTTCCAGCACCAACCAAAAGAGGTAAGTGGTTTCTTTCAATGCTGTATCCTATCCTATCCTATTCTATCCTATCCTATCTCATCCCGTAATTCGAAAGTCTTTGGGATTCCATAGATGATTGTTTAACCATAGTACTCCATCTTTCTCTGTCCTCTTGGTTTCACTTAATGCAGTTTATTTAATGTAAACATTCCTTGGTTTTCTTTCAGTTGAATAATTGCCTTTTCAAACTATTCGATGTTCCACTTTTGTTTAACGTTCTTCATCTTCATGATGTTGGGGGCCCTTGATGAATGCGTCAATCATTTTGGTTCCTAGAATGATGTTGGGAAGAGAAAGAAGAATAGATCGGCCTGCGCCATAAAATCTTAGCCCCTCTTTTTTTCTCCTAAAATGTGTGCTTTTTGAGTATTTTACATCACTTTCCTCTCTCTCTCTCTCTCTCTCTCTCTCTCTCTCTCTCTTCACTTTATATTACCGGGGTAATTTGCGCTGATTTTGAAAATTGTGTGTGTTATATTTGAAACATAGAAAAAATATAATATTTACTGGTAATCCTACTTTATTTTCAAATCAACTGGCAATGCAGTCTTAAACTGAACAGAATATTAGACCAAAGATTAGATGTGTAGGTCTGCAGGAAGTATTTTTCTCTTAACGAGGTAATCTATTGTTGCCATAGATAATGTTGAAATTCCAACAAGCTTACCAATATCTGAGAAATCCATTTCTCCTAACTCAACTGGCTTCAAAAACAAAAATAATAAACTTGTTTGTTTGAAGAAGAATTTGGCTCTAGTGATTTTTCATATTTTGTTGTTAATGTTTGTTGCGCTATTGGTTCTTCTTTTGTCTGTTCTTGGTGTAATATATTTGTTTTTGTTTGCTTGTTCCATCTTTGTAATTTATTATATTCTGCTAATTTTTTTCAAGCTGCTATTCGCCCAGGACTTTTCTGGTTAGTCACGCTTTCTACTGTGTTTATTGAATCTCCTGTAGCACAGTCTTCTGTGTCTCTGGGTTCTGAATCATCTCTGCATTGGAAGAGTCAATCTTTAATGGCAGAGAAATTTACATGTTGAAAAGTAATTAGCCCAGCTGAAAATGGTGCCAGCATACCTCCAAACTTATAATACAGAGTTCTTGTCACTTCACTAAGGCAATTATTACTTACATGATTCTAACTCAAATTATGAGATAAATCTTCTTAACAATCTAAAGCAAGGAATGCTGATACAGTTTTTGTACAATTCAATATTTTAATTTCACGTCTGTTCACAACAATGTGATTTTAGACAACAAAAAAGTATGACAATAAAATAAAATAAAATAATGTATTTAAAAAAAACAGAAAAAGAGAATGTGAATTAAAAGAATAAATAAAATTAAGAAATTAAAAACAAATAATAATAATAATAATAATAATAATAATAATAATAATTATTATTATTATTATTATTATTATTATTATTATAAGTAATAATTTAACTTAATTTAATCAAAATTAACAATAACAAATTAACGTTCTTCAAAATTATACTATCTTATATAAGTCTGTTTTCATAATGATACCAGCAATGTCACATATTTCTGTACCGTATAAAATTGTTTTAGTGTCATCCTGAGCTGATAATATAATTCCCTGTTGTTTGTATAATGGTGTTAAAACAGTACATTCAAACAGTAAATGATTTAAAGAGACGATCCCTTTACATATACAATTCATATTTTTCAAATACTTAGTATTCCACGAATTCAATCATAGTTTGTATATCAATCTTGAAATTGCTCTTGAACAACATATAATATTTACTTTAGGAATTGTCATGTAAAAGTGCCGTTCAACTAAAGAATAGTATTCAAACTGACCTATTTTCAAATCACAATTCAAAATCGTATTGCCACTTTTCATTGCTCCCTTTTTGGCTAATATGTCTGACATTTCATTACCATATACCAAAATGTGATGGAACCCAACAAAATGTAATTCCAATACCCCTCGTACGTATACAATGAATTAAATACCTGATGTCAAATATTATGTCGGTTCTCCATTTACATTTCCAATTTCGTAAAGCATACAGCACCGATTTGGAATCAACACAAATTAAAATATTAAATATTTCATGAGGAATGTTAATTATACAAAATAACAACTATAAGTATTGCGTACAATTCACATGTAAATATTGAAAATCCGTGACCAAAATAGTAAGATTTTTGAATATTTAAATGCGGTATAATAAATCCTGACCCACATTCTGATGATTCCAGAACACTTCCATCAGTGTATACTTTTAAATGATTAGGGTAAATGTTATATATATATATATATATATATATATTCTGTTATTTCACATTTCAGAATATTTGTATCTTCATTTTTCTTTAAATCAGT
This sequence comes from Oncomelania hupensis, assembly GCA_036898135.1. Classification (NCBI taxonomy): domain Eukaryota; kingdom Metazoa; phylum Mollusca; class Gastropoda; order Littorinimorpha; family Pomatiopsidae; genus Oncomelania; species Oncomelania hupensis. The sequence goes on along the minus strand of CM072523.1, from coordinate 58,936,928 downwards.
ATACTCCATGTCAAAATTTGCATTTAAATGTTCCCATGGTGGAAATCGTGGAATAATTGGTACTATAGGAACTACTGTAATATCCATATTGCATTATTCCATAATATCTTTTGTGTAGTCTTTAATTGTTTTTATATAAGGAGTGGATTGAGCTCTTTTTGGGTAATCCACACTGAATAGATTTAAAATTTTGTCTTTAACAGAGTTTTCTACTGATAAACTTCTAATTACATATTTTGACGTTGCTAATTTACGCTGCTCAGAAAAAGACAAAATACCTGCTTCTTTGTATGTATTTTGAGTATTTGTATGAACTGGTACTCCCAATGCTAATTTTATTGATTTACTTTCTATACTTTGTAATTTATTCAGCAGGTTCATAGGGGCAGAAAAATATACTTCTTGTCCATATATTAATTTAGATCTTATTAAAGACCTAGCTAGAAGTAAAAGGGTTTTAGTGTCTTGACTGAACGTTTGTGTTATTATTATTTTTAATAAATTTAATCTATTTCTTGCTTTGTTAATTAAATATTCAATATGATATTTCCAATTCATTTTAGGTGTGAAATAGACACCTAAGAATGTAATGTTTTGCTTGTGTAATAATATTTGGCCATTAAGTTTTAAATCAGGTAATTTCTTAGGGTTTTCACCATTATTAAACAACATTAAACTTGTTTTCTCTGCAGAAAGCTCTAATCCATTTTCTGTCATATAGCAAAGTAAATTGTTAAGTTCGCTTTGGTATAATTTCTGAACATAGTTGATAGTTCTTTTATTTGAATGTTTTCTTATTGTGGTATTTGTCCAGATTGCTATATCATCTGCATATTGAAACACATGTGTGTTTTTTGATAATACAGATGGTAGGTCATAAATTACCAGATTAAAAAGTAAATGTGCAATTATAGAACCGTGTGGAATGCCCATATTTATATATCGATTAGAAGAATAAGTATTTCCAATTTTAGTACAAATATATCTTTCTGTAAGTAGACTTTTTATATAAAAATAAATGTGTCCACTAAGACCAATAGCTTTTAATTTATATAATAGTCTAGCGTGCCATACACTGTCATAAGCTTTTTTAACATCAAAAAACGTTGCTAACAAACTTTTTCTTTTGGAAAATTGTTTTTTGATATTAGTAGAAAGTTTGACTAAGTGGTCAGTTGTAGTACGGCCTTTACAAAATCCTGCTTGATTAACAGGTATTATATTATTTTTGTCACAAAAATATAATAATCATTCATTTATTATTTTTTTCCATTAATTTACCAACATGCGAAGTCAATGCAATGGGTCTATAATTATTTACAGATTTAGAAGATTTACCTTGTTTAGGTATGGGAATTATTACGGACTGCTTCCAAATTTTCGGTACAGTTCCACTTTCCCAACATTTTTGGAAAAGTGAATGCAATAATTGTTTCCATATTACAGGTAAATGACTTAACATTTGGTACGATATGCCATCAATACCAACTGCAGAATAATTATTTACAAATGATTCTAATGTTTCTGATACTTCGTCAATTGTAATGGGACTATTTAGATATAAATTTTTATCAGGCAGTGGATCTTTATATATTTCCTTGTTTTCACTATTAACTCTATGTTTTATATTAGTTTCGTTTAAATTATTGGTTAGACTGTTCTTCGAGAAGACGTTAACAAAAGCTTCGGCTTTATCTATTAAAGAAGGAAAATCATTTTTTTCGAGCTTAACAGGATATGCTTGTGATCTATACATATTTTTAATATCTTTAACTTTTTTTCCAAACTTTATGTACATCTTTAGACTCTGATACCTCCTTTTCACAAAAATCAACCCAATGATCTTTCATCGCTTTTGCAATTATTCCGTTACATTGAATTTTAGCTCGTTTCTTTTCTGTAAAGTTATCTCCAAATTTATTTTTAATCCAGTTTTTAAATTTTTCTTTTTTCTTTTTTACCGCATTTTTAGTCTTCATTCCACCATGAATTTGCATGTCGTTTGAGAGGCTTCTTAGACTGAACTTTAGGAATGGAATGTTCTGCTGCTTGTAAAACAATGTTTCTAAACTTCTCATAGAAGTTGTTTACATCATCTTGTATAATATCATAGCAAGGATTGGTATTCAGGTAGGAGTAAAACGTTTCCCAATTTGCACGATTATATAAAGATTTAGGAATTTTATCATCAGTGTCTGCTTTACTATCAATGACGTTCACGTTTAAATCAATAAATATTGTTAATGATCGCTGCTTAATCAAACGTCTTCAATAACCCAATTGCAATTTAATGCGATATTACCTGATACTAGAGACAAATCAATAGCTGTTGGTCTATGTGATGTAATTTCAGATATTCTTGTTATATTACCGTTATTTAATAAAACAAATTTAGAATCTACAATATTTTCAACAAAACGGTTACAAGTAGTGGTCTTACAGTCTGTTTCCCATAATGGTGAATGAGCATTAAAATCCCCTAAAATTGCCCAATTACCTTTAGAAAAATCAAAATTCTTAATCCAATCAGAATTGTCGGTTTTAGGACCACTGGGGAAGTAAGCAGACAAAACATTAATCATATAACTATCATTTATCTTAACGCATGCTCCAGTTGCATATACATTGTCGGTATCATTTGGAACAGGAAACGGATCAATAGATGAATTTGATAAGTCACATCTTATATAAAGTGCAGTCTGAATTTTCTTATTTTCTCTATTACAGCTAAATAAAGGTGGATAATAGTAATTATCAAGTTTAGGTATTTTAAATTTTTAGACATCCAAAGACTGCAGAGTCAACACGCAAAAATTTTCCTGTTCAATAAAATGTTTAAAATATAACAAATTGGTAGAAATAGAACGGCAGTTCCATTGAAATAATCTCGCTTGTTTTGTACATTTCATTGTGGTGTTTTGTTTAAAAAAATTAATAAATGGACGATGTATCAGTGGTGAGTCACGACAACCTTTGCTTTAACAACTTGCGGGATGGTCTCCACCCTAAGCCTACAGGTAGCAGTTTTCTAGCCCGCAACCTAGACGTTCGCTGCAACTAGTAGGACGGATTCTTTGCCTGTATCAGAGCAAGAAAGAAGATACACATACGAACAGGAACATAAAAATGAAATCAGTACTGATGATAATGACATAGCCACTGATACTTCTGCTACAAATCATCCATTAACATTAAATGAATTACTTCAAGCTATTAAAGGTGTTGGTAAATTAACAGTATCTACAGGCATTGGTCCAATTTCATATATCATGGTAGAACACTTTCCTACTGATTTTATGCAAAAACTTGTAGATTTCTACCAGATGTGATGGGAAAAGGGAGCTATTCCTTCTGAATGGAAACATGCTACTATTACACCAATATTAAAACATGGAAAACCAAAATCAAAGCTTGAAAGTTACCGACCTATCTCATTAACTCCTCATCTTGCTAAATTATATGAAAGGATGATAAAGTTTCGTTTAGTATATTATTGTGAAAGTAAAAATATTTTCCCAATTTTTCAAGCAGGATTTAGAAAAGGTCGAAGTACAACTGATCATTCTGTTCGATTATCATCACATATTAAAAAAGCCTTTGCTAAGCGAAAATCAGTCTTAGCTACTTTCTTTGATATACATAGAGCATATTATTCAGTTTGGCACTTCAAGTCGAAGTACAACTGATCATTCTGTTCGATTATCATCACATATTAAAAAAGCCTTTGCTAAGCGAAAATCAGTCTTAGCTACTTTCTTTGATATACATAGAGCATATTATTCAGTTTGGCACTTCAAGTTATTGTGGAAATTAAAAAAAATTGGTGTTAAAGGTAATTTATATATGTTTATTAAAAGCTTTTTATCAAACAGAACCTTTCAAGTACGCGTCAAGGGTTCATTATCAGAGTCAAAAACAGTAAATATGGGTGTTCCACAAGGAAGTGTTATAGCTCCAATTGTATTTTCTATAATGATTAATGATATGAAAAATATTGATTCTAAAGATTTCATAATATCACTTTTTGCTGACGATATTGCTTTATGGAAAACTGTTTCATGTAAGTTTCATACACAAACTAGAAGAACAAAATTTATATTAAAGAAGTATCAATATATGGTTGATATTATTATAAAATATATGTTTGAAAATGGATTCTCTTTATCAGGAGAAAAAAATGTTTTTATGATATTTACCAACAAATCTATTGATTTTAATAGTAATACATTTTTATCAATCAAGGTAAACAATATCCAAGTTTATCCAAGCAAATCTGTTAAATTTCTTGAAATTGTTTTCCATTATAAACTTTTGTGGAATTGTCATATTACACACTTAATTGACAAAGCAAGAAAGAAAATAAGTTTATTAAAAGTGCTATCTAAACAACCTTGGGCAAACAACTCTTCATGTTTGATCTCTATGGCTATTGCTACTATTAGATCTATATTAAGTTATGGACAAGAAGTATATTTTACAGCATCAAAATCAGCTTTAAATAGGTTGACTAGCATTGATTCCATGTCTTTAAAAATAGCTCTTGGCATTCCCCAGTGGTCTTCAACTTCAAAAACATATAAAGAAGCAGGAGTACTACCATTTCTTGACCAAAACCGGTTACAAACTGCACAATATGTTACACGGGCAAGATCAATTGTAAATTCTACAACAATTGAGCTGGTGAAAATATTGAAATTAACAAAGGATTTAAAAATAAAAGTGTTTATATGTCAATTAATGAATATATATTTCCTTTAACAGACTCCACACCAATTGATACAACCTCACCATGTGTTATTCCATGCAGCCCATATTCGCCTTGGCTTCTTTTAGCAACGGAGATAATTTTGGATTATAGAGATATTTCTAAAAAGTAAAATCCTTTATTATTGGCAACAATTGCACAAGAGTATATTCATTTGTATTCTCAAAATTCGTTACAAATATATACTGATGGATCAGTTTTAGAAAACTGAAATATTGGAGCAGCATTTTATATTCCTGATTTTAAAATATCCCGACTGTTACACTCCGTTCGATGATGGTGTTTTTCTTTATCAGTAGTGGATTCAGCCCCAATGCTGAAGTACTGATGAGTGTAGCTCAGATTCGTTTATTCACGCAACCCGCTCAAGCAGCATACAAGTCACTAAGTCGACGTATGAAGTTTTCCACTTTTTATTCAGCACACACCAACAACTGCATACAATTCTCAACTCAACTCAACAACTTTCACAGCAACTTTTTTTCAACACACAAAGCATCGAATATATAATTTTTTCTATCCTTCGAGGTGACGACAGGTTGTTCTAGAAATGACGCATTACAACTAACCAATCAGAATTAAAGATCGTCATCACTGACTTACGTCATACATCTCTCCACACATACCCCGAACCTTCTCTTACTTCGACAATCATCCCGAAACTTCGATCGATAGTAAACAAGGAGATCCAGAGTATTCTCTAACAATATCGACCAACGAAAACTATCCACGTTATACAAAGCCTCTCCTAACAACAATGCAAACTCAAATCAAAGGTAAATAAACTCCATTATTGAATACTTTGCAAAACGAAACGATTAGATCTATCGTGCGCGCTTTAGACACACTTTCGTTCGTTTCAACGTAACACCGACAATATTTTTTACAGAAAGGTAGTACGATTTTTACAGCTGAACTAATTGCAATTTTAATGAGTCTATCTTTTATAACTGATTTTTACTAGTATTCCTTTAAAAATTGCAATATTTTCTAATTCAAAATCAGCTTTATCGGCTTTGTCATCTTGGTTTAGTAAGGAGTGACAGGAACTGTTAACATAAATAAAGCTTGTATGTCATCAAATCATTACCAGGGGATCGGATATTTCATTAATGTGGATACCTAGTCATTTAAATATATTAGGAAATGTCATTGTTGACCATTTAGCAAAGAGTGCTGCATCTTCGGACGAATCCATTAAATTATTTGTCAACCTTACAACAAATGAAATTAATAATCAAATAAAACGATGTGCTTGGAATCAATGGAATGAGAAATACAAGCAAGAGGTCATTGAAAAACATTACTTGGATAATTCACCCGTATCAAATAACGTTATATCTATTTCAAAATCTTTTTATATTAACAGTTTATTTCACAGACTAAGGCTAAATGCTTGGCGTGCTCGTTTCATAAATCCTCCAGTTCTTTGTAATTGTGGTATATTTTTTAATGTAAATCACTTAATATTTGAATGTCAACAAAATTATAACCATTTTCAGCCTTTACTCATTAGATTAAATAAATTAAAGCTACCTGTGTCAATCTCAATTATTGTATATCCAGAAGATCATTCTGATTGGTCATTGAGCTTAATGCTCATAGATTTACTTAGAAGTCATGAATTAGTCAATGTTTTCTAAATATCTTCTAACAATTAGTGTAGTAATTGTCTGTTTATTCTTTGTACCTAATTTATTTAATTAAGCATTATTAGTTTCAATAAATATGTTATTTATTTATTTATTTATTTTTGGATGGAAGGGAGGGAGGGTGGGGGGAATAATTGATGAGTTTGAATTTGTTTTAGTTTCGATTGGTTATTTTATCATTTTTCTTTTAGTTTGTTTATGGGGTGTGCGGGGGGAGGGGGAGTTGGGGGGTGGGTTGGAAGGGGGAGGAGGGTAAGGGCCTGGAGGCCTAACTTTAACTTTCTGTAAGACGCAAAATAACATTTATAAGTACTTCGTTCTTCACAGGTGAAGTTGAAAGTTTTTATGGAGTTTTTTTTTCCTTTGTGTGTTTCTTAATCAATGAATTGTTACAAGGTAATGAATGTATGTTGTTAAAAGTGTATGTGTATGTTAGTAGTATGATGATTTCTATAGTTTGATTAATTAATTACTTAATTTGGAAAATATCTATGATGTGCGCATGTTTGATTTTGTAAATTGTTTATGTTACATCAGTACAACTTATGTTAATCTGATGAATAAAAATTGATGCAACAACAACAACAACAAGCAGCCTTGGCCGCCACCTGAGCGAATTGCTGTGGTCCAAACCATGTTCAAGAAAGCCTCGCAGAAACGTCAACATGAAGATGAACAACTGGTGGGACAAGAACTGGATGTGGTACTAAACCAAGCTAGGCCACAGAAGAAGAACATAAATGAATAACAATGTGTTTATAGAATATCATTTGTAATGATACACATTTTAAAAAAATAAAAAAATCAACATTTTTAAACAATTTTTGTACATAACTTTATAATAGACCTCACCGATCTTTTGACCATTTGTCCACTGAGCATTTTATCATATCTAATATGTAAAGTAATGATCTCTTTGGGTTTTAGTCTTAGTGCTTGCTCAGGTGTTAAGTCAACACCTAAATATAATTTTGATTTTCCTGAAGCAATCAAACTCATCAACCTCTTTCTTTTCTATGCATAACCATCACCACCTGTGGCTGTAACATTAATTGTTTCTCTGGTAAGCAACTCGTCGTAATTCATTTTTAATAAAACAAAAAATTAAAAATTTATTAAAATATAGCTGGCGCTGCTATAGTTCTTGACACTGCTGCTGTTAATGTGTTAGCCTTTTCAGGATCAAATTATTTGTTTTCAAAACTAGACAATAAAGAAGAATCTAAACGTCACAACTTAGCAATGGAAAACCTATCACAATTATCAGGCCGAATTCGACAAAAACAGACTATTGCTGCTTGATTTTGTCCTATCCTCCTCCTATCCTGTCCCATAACTCTGAGGTCGTAGGGGCACCACAGATGATCGTTTAACCAGCATACTCCATCTTTCTCTGTCCTCGGCAGCCTTGATGGATTCGCTCAGTGTCAAACCAGTCCATTCTCGAATGTTGTCCTCCCACCTCTTTTTCGGTCTCCCTCTTAATACATAATAATAATTGTTACGAATTTAAGATAAGATAGTGGGCAAGGTTTAAGTTTTCAGTTATGTGCGTGTGTTGTCATTTGTCTGAAATGATGTTGAACATTAAACTTTACACATCAAACACTTCCTCATCTCTCTTTTACAAACTAAAAGACAACTTTACTTCACATTAACTTATTTTTAATGAATGGATGGTAGTAAGATGGCTTTCTAACTTAGCCAACACATAAAATAAATATGGGCTCAGCTTGATTAACATTGACGTAATGACGATCGAGGATGTAGATGATACGAAGAGTCTTATAAGCTTTCGCGAAGTTCTTTCAAAGTCCCTTCATCTTTCATGTAATGTCATGATGATACCGATCACTCGGGTGGATACGACGATGAACGATAGTCGCCGGATCTTCCGCAATGAAACAATACGGTGAAACTCGGCAAAATAGGTAACCACAGGTAGAATGAGAACAAAGGAAGAAGTCCGACCCAGTTCGAACTTCTTCAAATCCTGCAGTTTCAACCCTGCGTTGAATGGTCGACTAGTTACTTCGCTAACTGTAAAGTTATTGTTAAAAAGCGTGAAAGAGGAACTAAGGACGTTTCCAAACTCCAGATCTTCAGCTTCATCCTTCTTTGGCAAAGTTCTGTTGTCTAGTGCCGAGCTAACAGTTCTCGTTGCTAAACAATATCCAGGAAGTTGATAAGCTGTCATGGAAATTGAACTCTCTTAATCTGTTAAGTTGTTTGTAAATATTATATATATATATACTAACATTCAACTCCGTGAAACGATTAAGATTACTGGTTGGCAATATTTTATTCTGTCCAAAGAATGTTTTAAATACCGCAGGAACCACGTCATTGTGTACGTGTGATGCAAAAAACTTCGGTCGACGTCATCCAAAACTAAATATAATCGTGTCTCGCGCAGGTATGTCACATCCTTTATAGTACAGGCTCCCAACATAATTATTCTCTGCACTTATGCTTGCGAGGAGCTCAAATAAACATTACAATACCCCCCATCTTAAGCGAAATGTGGATAACACATTATCGTAACAATGAGCGACTGAGAAAGTTAATTATTACTTTACTCTAACCTTCTACTTCGAACAAACAACTAAATTTCAACAACTAACATATACTTGTTACTGAGTTTAGTAAACCCTGGTTTACTTACGGCATTTAGTATACTCAGTATTCTATCCTAGCATTCAGATAACAATAATCCATACAAAAATCTATTTATCCCATATTCATTTTGTATGATTACATCCGAATGTTACATGGAGCGACTGAGGAAGTCTGCTCCCACGTTATCTTTCCCTGGAATGACCTTGACAGTGAAATCGTACTGCTGCAACTGTATTGCCCACCTCATCAAGTGACCGCTCTCAGTCTTGGACTTTTTCAGATATTGCAGTGGCTGATGATCGGTTTCGATCGTGAACTTAGTTCCATACAGATAAGGCTCAAATTTCTTTACCCCCCAAACGATTCCCATGCACTCCTTTTCGATTGTGGCGTATTTTGTCTCAGCGTTGTTCAGTTTTTACTAGCATATGCTATTGGTTGAAGCCCTTGTCCGTGATCTTGCATCAATACGGCCCCAATTCCTCTGTCGGATGCATCAGTTCTGAGTACGTATGGTTTTTGCGTATCTGCCATGATGATGACAGGTTTCTCGCATAGTCTGTCCTTCAACGTATCAAACGCTGTTTGGCAATCATCATCCCATCGCACTATGTCTGGGTGACCCTTTTTCGTTCTGTCTGTCAACGGCAGAGCAATAGTAGCGAATTGCGGTATGAACTTCCTGTAGTAATTCGCTAACCCTAAAAAGGCCCTAAGATCCTTCTTAGTCTTGGGTTGCTGTGCGTTTTTGACTTTCTGCAGTTTATCTGATTCTGGTCGGATAATGCCGGAGCTGATTTCATGTCCTAGAAATGACAGATTTCTGTACCCCAGAAAACATTTCGACGGCTTTGCTGTAAGATTACACTCCGCTAATCTGTCTAGTACTTGTCGAAGAATCTTGACATGCTGTTCCCAGGTATCTGTCGCAATTAATACGTCATCCATAAAATTGCTAACTGACTCTTGATCGATCGGTTTCAAGAGTTTGCGCATCAGGCGGGAAAATACTGCGCCAGCGTTTTTCAGACCAAAAGGCATGACTTTCCATCTAAATTGACCTTGAGGTGTGGTAAATGCTGTTTTATCTTTATCTTCGTCAGCCATCTTGATCTGCCAGTATCCTTTCGAAAGGTCGAGCTTAGAAAAGATCTTCTTGTTACTGAGCTTTGTGAACAACTGGTTCACATCTGGCATCGGCTCAGCGTCAAATTTCGTCACTTGGTTCAGCCTGCGATAGTCGATACAAAATCTGTTGCTCCCATCCTTCTTTTGTATCAAAACAACCGGAGCGCTGTATGGTGACGCTGCTGGTTCAATTACACCCATTTCCAACATGGCATCTACCTCTTTGCCAATTGCTTGTATTTTCGCGTACGGCAGTGGGTACTGACGAACAAATACAGCTCCTTCTTTCTCTTGCGGTATTTCGCAAGACTGCAGAGGCGTGCAACCTGGTAAATCAGAGACAACTGACTCTCTGGTCTGAATGTCGCGAAGCAACGCTGCTTTTTCACTCTTGCTGAGATCTTCAGCAATATGAACGTCCTTCGATCCTTCTGTCCTTTGCAATGTAATCAGAGGGATCGATGAAGTTCGAGAAGTGGGTGTGTCTGGTTCATCTTTATCCTCAGTCATTACCACGGCAACGATGTGCGTTTCTGTGGTAGGCGTTCTGTCAATGTACTTCTTGAGGATATTGGCATGGTACAGTCTCTCCTTGTCGCCGATATTGATCCTGTAGTCGAAATCGTTGACTTTGTCTGACACAATGTATGGACCCTTCCATGTCATTTGAAGCTTGTTAGATTTATTTGGAAGAAGAAGCAAAACTTTATCCCCTACGTTGAATGACCTAGCTTTGGCTTTCACGTTGAAGAACTTTGCTTGCTTAGCTGCGGCTTTCTGTAGGTTGTCTCTAGCAATTGCACATGTGTCTTCGATCTTATTACGTAGATCGACCACGTATTGGAAAGTAGTACGAACTTCTTCGTCTTGCTTTTCCTTTGTCCATAACTCCTTGAGTATCTGCATAGGGCCTCGCACTGTACGCCCATAGAGTAGTTCGAACGGAGAAAATTGAAGAGACTCTTGTGGAACTTCTCTAATTGCGAAAAGCAAAGCGGGAATAAACCGGTCCCAATCTTTTGGCTGTTCCTGGCAGAGATGTTTGAGCATGCTTTTGATGGTTCCGTTGAATCTCTCCACCAGCCCATTTCCTTGCGCGTGATACGGAGTGGTCCGTAATCCTTTGATGCTCAAGAGTTTGTTGACTTCGTCTGCTAGATTTCCCACAAACTGAGATCCACGATCTGTGAGAATTTCCTTTGGAATTCCTAGGCGTGTCCACATCTCCCAGAGTGCTTCAGACACTTCTTCTGCTTTGATCGTTTTGAGTGGCTTGGCTTCAGTGTACCTGGTGGCGTAGTCGACCATGGTTACGATGTATCGATGTCCTCGGTCCGAGATCGGAATAATAGGTCCGATGAGATCGACAGCGACACGTTCAAATGGTGTGTTGATGATAGGCATGCGACCTATGGGTACTTTCTTGGTGTGGCCTTTTGGTGTAGTTCTCTGACAGATATCGCATGACGCGCAGTACCTGCGTACTTCACCACAAACTCCTGGCCATGTAAAGTCATCCCAAATTCGCATCCTGGTCTTTCGAATACCCAAATGACCAGCCATAGGGGTATCGTGTGCTAAGCGTAGCACTTCACTTCGGTACTTCTTAGGTACAACGACTTGACGAGTCATTTTCCCATTCTGCTCGAAGAATCTGTACAGAATGTTTTTCTCCCATCTGTACTCAGCAGGAACTCTTTTTCCAACTTTCTTCTTACCAGAAATAGTTGTCCCTAAGTCTGCAAGTTTCCGAATATTTTCCAGAGTAGAATCTAACCGCTGCTCCTGACTCAGCTGCTCTGGAGTCACGTCACCCAGCATAGACCCAGAAATCTTGAGAGTTCGGTCCTCTCGCTTCATTCCTGCTCTAGTCTGTACTGCAGCACACAGTGTACGCACTGCGTAAACAGGAACAGGGTAGATATCTCCGGATTCCGTCTTCCGATAGTTGCCTATCAGCACCGGACATATCGGCTTGTCCATAAGCGCAACCTCCGTCATTTCGTTAAAATACGGAGTGTTCAACTGTACTACAGCGATAGGAAGTTTTAATTTCTCTGCAGAAGATGCCAACACTATGTCTACCGTTCGTCCTGTCTTGCATTCATCGGGTACAAGACCGGATTGAACAATCGTGATTGACGCCCCCGTATCGCGTAATGCTAATGTGGTTACTTTCCCCACCATCACCTGACACTCGGGTGAAAACGGGATTTGTGTGCACGTCTCACACAACACGCTGCTACTGGCTCCTGCTGGTTGTACCATGCTTGGTATGATCGCCGCAGCTGACTGGGTCGTAACCTTTTTGGGACAATGTCTTGACACATGACCCACTTGGTTACACGAAAAACATGTTTGCCTCGAAAAATCGCCTCTGCGACCTTGACCTGCGTTCGAAGTTTTACTGTCTTTCGTTTTCTCACCTTCACCGACTTCTTTCGGTCTATGCTCATCGCCCTTGGATTTGTTATGAAGAGGATTCTTGAACCGTTCATGGCTAGAACACGCGGTAATTTTCGCCGACTCAAAAATGAGAGCATGGGCTACGGCTTCTTCCATGTCAGCGGGTGCTCTTTCGAGAATGAATCTCGCTTGGTCGAAGGGTACGCCCTCAACAAACTTCTCGATCATAAATAGATCCCTAAGATCTTTATATGTGTCGCTTTTACCGGCTAACTGTTGCCATCGCGTAAGCCATAGATCGAGTTTTGTCGCGAATTCTTGCGTTGTTTCATTTGTCTGACGTCTTGCAGTGCGAAATTTCTTTCGGTATTCTTCTGCCGTCAGGCGAAAACGATTGAGCAAGGCTGCCTTTAACGTTTCATAATCTTCCGCCTTTTCGTCAGCCATCAATGAATATACGTCCCGCGCTTTACCTTTGAGTAGGGTACCCAACCTGGATGCCCATTCATTTTCCGGCCATGATTGAATCTTGGCGGTCCTTTCAAAGGTCCTAAGGTAAGACTCAAGATCATCTTTGTCTTCCAAAAAAGGTAACTTTACTTTGAATTTATCTTGGTGTTGCCTTGGGTTCTCAACTCTATCGTTGGAAGCGTTATCATTGACGTTCAGCTCAGCTCGGAGTTTGAGTATTTCCAATTCAAACCCTTGTTCATCTCTTCTTTTCCTCTCTTCGAATTCTGCCTCAATCTTTTTAGCCTCTAATTCGTCCTTTCTCTTCCTTTCTTCAGCTTCTGCTTCGATCTTTTTAGCTTCTAATTCGAGCTTCTTATTTTCAGCTTCAAGTGCATCTTTCCTTTTCCGCTCTTCTGCTTCCTGATCATCGATGCGTTTTCTTTCATCTTTCACGTACTGCACTAAGTCAGCGCCCGATAATCCTAGACTGTCAGCTTCGGCTTTCAATCTGGCAACCAAATCGTTGTTATCCATTTGTTTGGATTGCGACCTCGTGGTTACGCTCATGGATAAGGTTAGTAAAATGCAAACGTTATAAGCTGAACTACAATCTCTACAGATTGCTAAGAAAATACTTCACAAAAGAAAATCGAGAATATGAATTTACTTGAATCCAAGAAAACAATGTATTTTAACTTACTACGCTCACTCCAGTTAGTTCAAATAATCGCAATGATATATCTCCCTCCTAACTCGTAGTAAATATGCTCAGATCTACAATAATATTTACTCAAAATATTTCCCTATTGTCTCATCTGTACTCACTATGTAAAGACTAACTGTAAAGAGGACTTACTCCGCGGCCTCGATCAGATACAGTCCGCTCTGAATAAATACACAAACTTCCAGAGACTTTCCTCGTGTATAACTATATACCACAGCTTATACACACTGACGTAATCCTGCGTCTGTTCCTTCTTGGCAGACCGAACCAGCCAGTAACCTTGTAACGTTATCAAACGTTCCGCTAACTAACTCTATTGTCTCTACATTTTCTGAGAACAGAGTTGCTAGAAAAAATAAACTTTAACGGCCCTACTGTTCAATTAACATGACAGCCTTCGACCTATTAAAGTGCCCGCCGTTAACAATACTGTTTACTTGACCTCCGCAAATAAACTGTCTCACTAGAACTGTTTCATCTAGTTGTTAAACCACGTCCAGACTGCTTAGTTACATCTAACTAATTTCCGTCTGTTGCCTCACGCTTTACCAGTACTGACACAGACCTAGTGTCTCCAAATTTCGACTATCAATGACCGAAAATTGATAACAAATTTAGTACCAGCACATCAATCAAATGAATGATTGACTAGAAAATACGTTATTCCGTCAACTTATTTCCTTTAAACAGAAGTTCCCGATAAGTTCTGTTTCAAAGTGATAACTGGGTAATGACTGTCAGAATCTTGATTCTGCATTGTCTGCGGTTACTAAACATCATGATGATACAAGTTATAAGTATTGAACATGATGGAAAACGTTCAACATCAAAATAGAACATCAATGAACATTCATGCAAAACAAGATGGATAATGTGAAGTAATGTTCTGCAACAAGAAAAGTAGAGTTATGACTGTTAAGAATCCGTCGGACGAAGCCCCCACTTGTTACGAATTTGAGATAAGATAGTGGGCAAGGTTTAAGTTTTCAGTTATGTGCGTGTGTTGTCTGAAATGATGTTGAACATTAAACTTTACACATCAAACACTTCCTCATCTCTCTTTTACAAACTAAAAGACAACTTTACTTCACATTAACTTACTTTTAATGAATGGATGATAGTAAGATGGCTTTCTAACTTAGCCAACATATAAAATAAATATGGACTCAGCTTGATTAACATTGACGTAATGACGATTGAGGATGTAGATGATACGAAGAGTCTTATAAGCATTCGCGAAGTTCTTTCAAAGTCCCTTCATCTTTCGTGTAATGTCATGATGATACCGATTACTCGGGTGGATACGACGATGAACGATAGTCGCCGGATCTTCCGCAACGAAACAATACGGTGAAACTCGGCAAAATAGGTAACCACAGGTAGAATGAGAACAAAGGAAGAAGTCCGACCCAGTTCGAACTTCTTCAAATCCTGCAGTTTCAACCCTGCGTTGAATGGTCGACTAGTTACTTCGCTAACTGTAAAGTTATTGTTAAAAAGCGTGAAAGAGGAACTAAGGAGGTTTCCAAACTCCAGATCTTCAGCTTCATCCTTCTTTGGCAAAGTTCTGTTGTCTAGTGCCGAGCTAACAGTTCTCGTTGCTAAACAATATCCAGGAAGTTGATAAGCTGTCATGGAAATTGAACTCTCTTAATCTGTTAAGTTGTTTGTAAATATTATATATATATACTAACATTCAACTCCGTGAAACGATTAAGATTACTGGTTGGCAATATTTTATTCTGTCCAAAGAATGTTTTAAATACCGCAGGAACCACGTCATTGTGTACGTGTGATGCAAAAAACTTCGGTCGACGTCATCCAAAACTAAATATAATCGTGTCTCGCGCCGGTATGTCACATCCTTTATAGTACAGGCTCCCAACATAATCATTCTCTGCACTTATGCTTGCGAGGAGCTCAAATAAACATTACAATAATAATAATTTATTTTATAAAGCGCAATTCCAAACTAAAAAGTCTGCTCAAAGCGCTCACACGCATACTCTCACACAAGCACTCGCACAATAAGAGAATGTACAACACATAAAACATGGTGTATATAAAAAAAAAGATAAAAAAAAAAAGAATCTACATACATTTAACACCACATGCCTACAAACAAACACACACAGAATCATTATAAGCAGCCAAAACAATAAGATAAAATTCGTAAATATACACATGTCCAATAAAATTAAACAAAAGTATAAAAAATAAAAAAAACATATCTATCCTATTCTATCCTATCCTGTCCCGTAACCCGAAGGTCGTAGGGGCACTACAGATGATCGTTTAACCAGCATACTCCATCTCTCTCTGTCCTCAGCAGCCCTGATGGCTTCGCTCAGTGTCAAACCAGTCCATTCTCGAATGTTGTCCTCCCACCTCTTTTTCGGTCTCCCTCTTCTTCTACCTCCTTGCACTGTGCCTTGTAGGATGGTCTTTGCAAGACCTGATGATCTGGTGACGTGGCCATACCATCGGAGCTTCCGTTTCTTCACCACTGTGAGCAGGTCATCGTGCTGTTCAATGGCTTGTGTGATGGTCTGTCGGACTTCGTCGTTGGTGATGTGCTGGGTATAGGAAATGCCCAGAAGTCTTCTGTAGCACCTCATCTCCATGCTTTGTATTCTTCGTTGGAGATCTGCTGTGAGGGTCCATGCTTCGCAAGCATATAGGAAGATGGAGATGACAAGGGAGCGCAGCAGTCTTACTTTGGAATGTAGACTGATGATCCTGTCTTTCCAAATGGGCTTCAACCTTGTCAGGGCAGCAGTTGTTTGTGCGATCCTGGAGAGGACTTTCTGTCGGGACCATTGTCTGATACAATGGCTCCTAAGTATTTGAAGCTATGCACCGTATTAAGGGATTGGCCTTGGACTTTGATGTCCGTGTTGATGCCATTGGTGTTGTTGGTCATCATTTTGGTCTTCTCTGCACTTATTTCCATTCCATAGGCTCTGGAGGTGGTGTCAAGCCTCTGTACCAGCTGTTCAAGTTCTTGTTCCTCTCCAGCCAATCCATCAATGTCATCTGCAAAACGAAGATTGGAGATTGCTCTACCCCCTATGCTGACTGTGCCTTATAGTCTGCAAGAGCATCTGACATGATGCGCTCTAGGAAGATGTTGAAGAGTGTTGGGGAGAGTAGGCATCCTTGACGCACACCGATTGTTTTTCTGAACCAGTTCCCGATGGCGCTGTTGTGGAGGACTGCACTGGTAGCCTTGTTATACAGGCTTTTGATGACTTCAATAATTTTAGGGCTGATGTTGTACACTTTCATTGTTGCCCATAGAGCTGCATGCCAGACTCGGTCAAACGCCTTCTTGAAGTCTATGAACACATGATATAGATGTTGTTGGTGCTGTAGGTATTTCTCACAGATTATTCTGAGGTTGAAAATCTGCTCAGTGGTACTTCGCCCTGCCCTGAATCCTGCTTGTTCTTCAGCTATAATTTGTTCAGCTTGGGGTTTCAACCTGTTGAGTATTATTTTCAGGAGGACCTTGCTGGGATGGCTGATGAGGCTGATGGTGCGGTAATTTTCACACTCCTGAAGGTTACCTTTTTTGGGAAGAGTGATGACAAGCCACTGGGTCCATGGTATAGGCCACTCCCCACTCTGCCAGATCTTGTTACAGATAATGGTAAGGGCATCAATCATCGCTTCTCCTCCTGCTTGTAGCAGTTCCGCAGGTATGTTGTCCACTCCCGCTGACTTCCCTTTCTTTAGCGATTGCACTGCTGCCTCAACTTCTTCCCGGAGAATTGGGAGGATTTCTTCTTCTTCTCTGTTCTCGGGACATGCTAGAACTGATGGATCTCCATTTGGTGTATGGTTGTAAAGGTCAGAGCAGTACTCTGTCCATCTGTCCAAGACTTCTTGTTCTTCTGTAAGGCATATGCCAGACTTGCTTTGGATCGTGGAGACTTTGGGCTGTTTGACACTTGTCAGCCGCTTCACAGTCTGGTAGGCCTTCTTGCTGTTGTTCTTGTTTAGACTGTTCTCTATTTCCTGGCATTGATCTTCTATCCAGTTCTCCTTTGCTGTGCGCATGCCTTTTCGGATGTCATTGTTGATTTTTCGGTAGACGTCAGTTCCCTGTGAGGTGTTCTTTTTCTTTTTGTATGTATACATACATATACATATATTTTAAATGTAAAAGATGTAAGAAACATTACCAAAAAAACAAACATGGCTTTATCCAATCAAAAACAACATAGAATAAATACAATAAAATACACTGACAGAACTTAATCCTGGTCCTCTGACTGACTGACTGAGCCAGTAAAAACAAACAAACAATAAGACAAGGCACTGTGCCTTGCAGAATGGTCTTTGCAAGGCCTGATGATCTGGTGACGTGGCCATACCATCGGAGTTTACGTTTCTTCAACACTGTGAGCAGGTCATCATGTTGTCCAATGGCTTGTGTGATTATCTGTCGGACTTCCGCGTTGGTGATGTTTTGGGTATAGGAAATGTCCAGAAGTCTTCTGTAGCACCTCAGCTCCATGCTTTGTATTCTTCATTGTAGATCTACTGTGATGGTCCATGCTTCGCAAGCATATAGGAAGATGGAGATGACAAGGGAGTGCAGCAGTCTTACTTTGGAATGTAGACTGATGGCCGTCTTTCCAAATTGGCTTCAACCTTGTCAGGGCAGCAGTTGTTTGTGCGATTCTGGAGAGGACTTCCTGTCGGGACCTATTGTCTGATAGAATGGCTCCTAAATATTTGAAGCTATGCACTGTGTTGAGGGATTGGCCTTGGACTTCGATGTCCGTGTTGATTTGATTGGTGTTGTTGGTCATCATTTTGGTCTTCTCTGCACTTATTTCCATTCCATAAGCTCTGGAGGTGCTGCCAAGCCTCTGTACCAGCTGTTCAAGTTCTTGTTCCTCTCCAGCCAATCCATCAATGTCATCCGCAAAACGAAGATTGGAGATTGCTCTACCCCCTGACTGTGCCTTCATGATCTGCAAGAGCATCTGACATGATGCGCTCTAGGAAGATGTTGAAGAGTGTTGGAGAGAGTAGGCATCCTTGACGCACACCGATTGTTTTTCTGAACCAGTTCCCGATGTCGCTGTTATGGAGGACTGCACTGGTATCCTTGTCATACAGGCTTTTAATGACTTCAATAATTTTAGGGCTGATGTTGTACGCTTTCATTGTTGCCCATAGAGCTGCATGACAGTATCGGTCAAACGCCTTCTTGAAGTCTATGAACACATGATATAGATGTTGTTGGTGCTGTAGGTATTTCTCACAGATTATTCTGAGGTTGAAAATCTGTTCAGTGGTACTTCGCCCTGCCCTGAATCCTGTTTGTTCTTCAGCTATGATTTGTTCAGCTTGGGGTTTCAACCTGTTGAGTACTATTTCAGGAGGACCTTGCTGGGATGGCTGATGAGGCTGATGGTGCGGTAGTTTTCACACTCCTGAAGGTTACCTTATTTGAAAAGAGTGATGACACAGTAGGCCACACCCCGCTCTGCCAGACCTTGTTACAGATAATGTTGAGGGCATCAATCATTGCTTCTCCTGCTTGTAGCAGTTCCGCGGGTATGTTGTCCACTCCCGCTGACTTCCCTTTCTTCAGCGATTGCACTGCTGCTTCAACTTCTTCCTGGAGAATTGGGAGGATTTCTTCCTCTTCTCTGTTCTCGGGACATGCTAGAACTCATGGGTCTCCATTTGGTGTATGGTTGTAAAGGTCAGAGCAGTACTCTGTCCATCTGTCCAAGACTTCTTGTTCTTCTGTAAAGCATATGCCAGACTTGCTTTGGATCGTGGAGACTTTGGGCTGTTTAACACTTGTCAGCCTCTTTACAGTCTGGTAGGACTTCTTGCTGTTGTTCTTGTTCAGACTGTTCTCTATTTCTTGGCATTGATCTTCTATCCAGTTCTCCTTTGCTGTGAGCATGCCTTTTCGGATGTCATTGTTGATTTTTCGGTAGACATCAGACATTTCTATCTATCTATCTATCTATCTATCTATCTATCTATCTATCTATCTATCTATCTATCTATCTATCTATCTATCTATCTATCTATCTATCTATCTATACATACATACATACATACATACATACATACATACATATATATATATATATATATATATATATATATATATATATATATATATATATATATATATATATATATATATATATATATATATATATATATATATATAACAACAAATCCGGCATTAGGGAGACTTCTGTTGTTTCGGTGCTTTGGGCGACCTCTATTATATCTGTTAAAATTCCTTAGAGAGATTCACTGGAACATTTAGGAAGACTTGCCTACATCAACAATACATTTCCCTTTATTGCAAATGCAGCGTGTGTAATTTTGACAGATATAGCAAACCTATGAGGTCTCCCTATTGTTTACTAAGTAAATGGAGGTCATTAGGGCACCTGCTGTAAAAGCAATCCTTAGGGGGACATACTGTTGAGTTTGATGGGGCCGGGTAGCTCAGTTGGTAAGAGCGTCTTGCTAGGAACCGAAAGGTCGCTGGTTCGAATCCCGGATTGGTTAACGTGTGATCATATTATTTTCCCCTTTACCAACAACTGGCCCGCTGGTGTCAGTATAAATCGGTCCAGTAGTCACCTATATGCGAAAGTGTCGTGTGACTATAATCTACAAACAACGACATAGTTGAATTGAAAAACCAGGCGTTATGAGACCACAAAGAAGACATGTATAACTCCTTTCAACTTTTGATGTCTTTTTTAAAAGCTATTTCTGAGAGGTTAAAACTAAAAATCATAAGGGCTTGTGGATGATAAATGTTTTGTTTTTGTTTAATTGCATCTATCCTATCCTATCCTATCCCGTAATTCGGAGGTTGTAGGGGCACCACAGGTGATCGTTTAACCAGCATACTCCATCTTTCCTTGTCCTCAGCAACCCTGATTGTTCAAACGAGTCCATTCTCGAATGTTGTCCTCCCGCTATCTCGGTCTCCCTCTTCTTCTACCGATTGCACTGCTGCCTCAACCCCTTCCCGGAGAATTGGGAGGATTTCTTCTTCTTCTCTGTTTTCAGGATATGCTAGAACTGATGGGTCTCCATTTGGTGTGTGGTTGTAAAGGTCAGAGCAGTACTCTTTCCATCTGTCCAAGACTTCTAGTTCTTCTGTAAGGCATATGCCAGATTTGCTTTGGATCGTGAAGACCATGGGCTGTTTAACACTTGTCAGCCGCTTCACAGTCTGGTAGGCCTTCTTGCTGTTGTTCTTGTTCAGACTGTTCTCTATTTTCTGTCATTGATCTTCTATCCAGTTCTTCTTTGCTGTGCGCATGCCTTTTCGGATGTAATTGTTGATTTTTCGGTAGGCATCAGCTCCATGTGAGGAGTTCTTCTTCTTTTTCATCTCTTTTATCATCATCACCATCATTCAGGCCTGTGCCCCAACAGCAGACTATGACGACAGCGAAATGGAGGATTTCTATGAAAATCTACAGGCTGTCTTTGACCATGAGCCGAAGAAGGACATAGTCATAGTGGAAGGCGACTGGAATGCCAAGGTTGGCCAAGATGCGCACCACAACTGGGGAGACACATGTGGACCCCACTGCAACGACGAGACAAATGACAGGGGTCTGAGACTCTTGGAGTTTGCCATACAACAATCTGATACTGGCAAACACGCTTGGTCTCCACAAAAACTCCAGACGATGGACATGGCACAGTCCCGGCGGGGTGCATCACAACCAGATCGACTACATCATGGTCAAGAAACGCTTCAGATCAAGCATCACCATTGGCAGGACACGCACTTTTCCAGGAGCAGACATCGGAAGCGACCACGATCTCGTGATGATGTCTATCTGGCTCCACTCGAAGAGAGTTGTATTTACATTTGGAGCCAGATAGACATGATGTGAGTACTTATGTTTACACTTGTGACATTTGCCAGAAAACAATTTCAAAAGGAAAAGTTCCTCCTGTTCCTTTGGCGACTATGCCTCTTATCTCGACTCCATTCGAGAGTGTCGCTATTGATCTCGTTTGGCCTTTGTCTCCTCCATCTGCTGAAGGTCACAGATATATTCTTACTTTGATTGACTTGGCTACTTGGTTTTCGGAAGCTGTTCCTATGAAGGATATTTCTTCTGTTGCAGTTGCTGAAGCATTGATGAATATTTTTTCAAGGTTAGGTTTTGTTGATTTTTCGGTAGACATCAGCTCCCTGTGAGGTGTTCTTTTTTTTTTTAAAATCTCTCTTCGTTTATCACACAGATCCAAAAGTTCAGGTGTGATCCACGGCTTCTTATTTGGTCGGTGCTTGCCAAGGATCTCGGTGGCGGCATCTGTCACAGCTGAGTTGAAGATGGTAGTCATGGTGTTGACATCTACTTCACCAGCCCCCAAAATGAGCAGTGGTGCAAATTTCCCTCCAATTGTGGCCTGAAATAGTTCTGCCACCTCCGGGTCTTGCAGTTTGTCCAGGTCGAACTTCAGTCTAGTGCACTTTTGCACATGTCAGCAACTGGATTCTCAAGAACACAACAAACCAACTCTCCAACAAAATATGGACATGAAACAACCACTTTAGCCTGCTGGTAGATGTTGATCTCTCCACCAAAAGTTTTACAACGGACAGTATCTGATACATTCTGCTCATCAGAAACCAAACGTTTTCGAACACCACAAATGGTAGCACCTGTGTCTCACAGAACTGAGCAAGCAGTAGAATGTACAGAACCAACTTCCAAATGCAAATGACCAGCTGTCTGATCAAAAACAGAGGAAACAACTTCAGAGTCTACAGGGACAACTGCACAACCCGAGCTTGATTTATAATTTTTATCAGCTGAAGCTGTGGCTTTCTTTACATCAAAGGGACAAGTTTTTCTAGTATGACCACCAATGTTGCAAACAGGCAAGGGTTTTGTCTATTTCGAAGGGCACATTGCCTAGGACCATGACCTTCACCATCACAAAGAAGGCAATTATCAAAATTGGTGTAAAATGAACCACCTCCACGTCCACGTCTGTAAGATCCCCGAGTTTGATCAAAACGACATTCGACCTTTTGGTTCGAATCTGAGTGTGTTTGGTCTTTCTTTTGAAAACCACCACGATTCCTCCAATAGCCACGACCTCGATAGTTTGAGTAACCACCGCGAGAATCTGCAGAGCCAGCAACAGCTTGTGATTCTTCAGCTACATCAAATGATCCTACTGAAACGAAAACTGTAGCAGCCGATTTGCGTGCTAAGTTCTTTCCGGGACGAGCAAGACGATAACTTTCAGTGGTTTTAACCATATCATCCGTGTGTGTGTGTGTGTGTGTGTGTGTGTGTATGTGTGTGTGTGTGTGTTTTTTGTTGTGTTTGCCCAAAATAAAATAATCTCATTTCACATTGCTAATGTTAGCATGCATAAGTATAATTCTATTCATATGGGACTGTGCATTTTTTATCCTCATTGTCATTATGATTGTTGTTATTATTATTGTGATGTTTATTCCTTGTTCATTGTAATTGTACACCAAATGTAATTTCTTGTAAAAGATAATAAAGTTGTCTTATCTTATCTTATCTTAAGGTTGTAGCATGAATCTCAAAGCGAAAAAGGTATGAATCTATGTCACCTTGTCTTTCTTTGAAAAGAGGCAACTTGGGATAAACAGGCCTAACACTAAAACGATGACTATCTCTTCCTCTGTTTCCATAACCAGCATCTTGTTCCTCAGGTCTATTTTCAGAACGTAACTCAAGTTCCTTGTGTTTTGTTTTCTCCCTCTCTAATTCTAATGCTAACTGAACATCTGCTTGTTTATTTGCTAGTTCAACTTTCTCTTTTTCTAATTCAACATCTGCTTGTTTCTTAGCTAATTCAACTTTCTCTTTTTCTAATTCAACTTCCAATGTTTTCTGTTTTGTTTCTTCTTCCAATTTTTTTTTCATCTCTTAGTCTTTGTCTCTCAAGACGATCAAAACAATCCTGTACATATTTTCCACATTCCTTATCAGGAATACCCAGAGTTGTAGCTTGAGCAATAAAAGATTGGAACAACTGATTATAATCATTAGACATGGCTAAGTACAATGTAGATCAAACAACAACAAAACTTACTATAAAAGTATCAAAAGGTTTAAACAGAAAATCAATATACAAGTAGTGAAATAAACCTCCAAAAAACTTAATACTTTCCAGTATATTGTTAATTGAATACCATCCAATTTCTAATTTTGGTAGCCATTAGATTCTGACCATTATAAATTCAATAAAATTCGGGTTTTTTCCTCCAGATAATTCTAGTCCATTGATATCGAGTTCCATATACATTGATATCAAAATTTAATTTATTTTGATATAATTTCTGGATGTAACTTTACAGTTATTTTGTTTGTATGTTTTTTCTTATAGATTTTAAAAATCCTGATAGCACTATCATCTGCATTTGTTATGTTTTGTTTGATTTATTGTCTGCTTCCGTGAAATGATAAGACAAAAGACATAGAGAATGATCTTACATAGTCACAAAACTGCAGTAACATTAATAAAGAAAGACATTGGGCGTTCAGAGTTAGTACTTATGTATCATATAAACTGGCCATTTGAAGAGGATATAAAAGCTTTTGCCAATTGAATACAAATTTCAAAGCTAATTTCTTCTATTTTTGCTAAATTTCTAGGCAATGTATCGTTCACAGTGTCACATTGATATAATGCATGTTTTAAAGAAACATTTTCTTTGCACACACACACAACATTTTTACAATACTTGGTTCTCACAGAATTCATATAAATTCGGTAAGCCATAGAAGTAACAGATCTGGGAATTCCGCAATGTTTATCATACTGTTGTTTAAATTTACAACCTTTTTTGACCTCTTGAACTATCAAATTAGAAACTTCTTTGACAGTCAATGGTAATGACAAAGAGACTGCGTTTATACGTAAAGCACCGTTTCTCGCAGCTCGATCTGCCCAATCAGTATATCGAAAACCACAATGAGAGGGAATCCAACAAAAGTTTACATTTTGTATCATTTACAATTAAATTATTAATGAGGTGTTTAATTTCAATGATAATGTCTTTTCTTTCTTTATATGAATTGGAATTTAATGGCTGAAGTACGGATTTAGAATCTACAAATATTACAATACTTAATATATGAAATGTTTTGCTCACGATTTTATTTAAAGCCATTAAAATTGCAATAAGTTCAGCGGTGAAAATCGATTTTCCCTTACCTAGATAATATGATTCGGAAATTTTTAAATCAGGTATAACAAAAGCAGCGCCTGTATCACCTGTCTTTAAAACAGAACCATCAGTGTATATTGTTAAAGATGAATATTTTTCTGCTAGATAAATATTAACATCAGATATGAGTAAGCTGGTATTTTCATTCTTTTTTTCAGTGGAATAGTTTATATCATAACTTGCATTTTCAAGCTCCCAAAGAGGGATGGGTGATATCGGTTCTCTTTTATACATAAATTCTATATTTTTAGAATGTGCCTGAACTACATCTTTTGTATAAGTTGCAATAGTTTGAAACATTTTAGTATTTTGAGTTCTTTTAGGGAAGGTGACGTCTGATCTTAACTGCAATTCTTCCTCTGTGCTATTAAATACCGCAGCTGCTCTTATAATATATTTAGCACACATCATTTTCCTCCTTTTTTTTTAAAGGAATAACACCTGCTACTTCATACGTTAAACTAGTTTTAGTATGAATAGGAACACCTAACGCTAGTTTTAGAGCTTTGCTATCTAAACTCTGTAATTTATTAAGATAGCAGACAGGAGCAGAGAAGTAAACTTCCTGTCCATACGTTATTTATTGGAACCGTTCCAGTCCGCCTATAGAAAGATCCACAGCACCGAGACCGCGTTGCTACGTGTGGTCAACGACCTGATTCATGCAGCGGATAGAGGTCGCGTGTCCATTCTGGCGTTGCTAGACCTCTCAGCCGCGTTTGACACCATTGACCACACGATACTGTGTGATCGCCTCGAGACGGTTTTTGGTTGCACTGGAACGGTTCTTGCATGGTTCCGTTCATACCTTTCTAAACGAACTCAGTCTGTCCTTGTTAATAATACTCAGTCTATCCCTTATGCTTTGAAGTATGGTGTGCCACAGGGTTCCGTGCTTGGGCCTGTTCTCTTCACTATGTACACCCAACCGTTAAGCTCTATCATCAAGATTTTTGACCACCTTTACCACTTCTTTGCCGATGACACTCAACTACAAAACTGCTATTCCGGCCGATATCCCGGAACTTGCTTCCGACCTGTCGCGTTGCATTAACTCGGTTGCTGAATGGATGAGCACAAACAAACTGCAGATGAATAATGATAAAACCGAGGTGAGCGCCATTGGCACAAGTAGTAAACTTCAGCAGCTATCAACACACTCCCTAAGCTTGATGAACAACAATATAGAATTTTCCAAATCAGTTCGAAATCTTGGCGTTCATATTGACGAATGTCTTTCCTTGGACACTCACATCAACAACATGTGCACAACCTTGAATTTCCACCTTCGTAGAATTGGCAAAATCAGACAATATCTTTCAATGGAATCATCAAACAAACTTGCTGTGGTCTTCATTCTCTCTCGTCTTGACTTCTGCAATTCCCTCTTAGCTGATCTTCCTGAAAACAAGCTCCTCAGACTTCAACGCATCCAAAACAACGCTGCCCGTCTTGTCCTTCGTCAGTCTCGACGTTCTAGTGCCTCTTCTGCCCTGACAACTTTACACTGGCTCCCTGTTAAAGCTCGAATTGACTACAAGATTGCCTCTCTCTGCTATCAGTGCCTCCACTCTGAAACATTCCCTTCCTATCTCTCCGAACTCCTCATCCCCTATAGGCCAACACGCACTCTCCGATCACAAGATGCATCCCTCCTTACAGTTCCTAGATACTCCCTTAATAGTTTTGGTAAAAGGTCCTTTTCCCGGTATGCCCCAGCTCTATGGAACTCCCTGCCGTCCGACCTTCGTCTTGCCCAGTCCCATTCACCATTCAATAAATCACTGAAGACACACCTGTTTTTGAAACATCTGTGAATAAATGTGTATGTATGAGTTTTGGAGTGAGGCGAGGGAGGAGGTGGATGAGGGGAGAGAGAGAGAGAGAGAGAGAGAGAGAGAGAGAGAGAGAGAGAGAGAGAGAGAGAATTTCAACAATTTTTCGGCATGGGTCGTTCTGTCGGTCGAGGTGTAGGCTATGAAAATTATTTTTTTACGCTGGAGTCTTTCGTTTTAAATTTTGGCCATTTTCATTGTTTTGATTTTTGTTTTTAAATGTAATACGTAATATTTTATAATACGGTTAAATCCGTAATTTCATTCTTTGTGTGTGTGTGTGTGTGTGTGTGTGTGTGTGTTTGTGCAATGCAATGCTATGTCCAATACGTTTTAGCACGATGTCATTTTGTTTTATCACATACTTTTTAAAATTCTGTTTATGGTTTGGTTTTGTGATTCGCATGTAAAATCAATTATTTCTTAGCTTGTGCGATTTATATATTGTATTTGTAACCACTGTACCCATTTTGCCCTAACTTTTTAAAAATTGCTGTCCTGTGTTTTACCTTAGTGTTAAAGTTTAAATATAGTTAGTATACATATTTTACCCTTTGTTTAAACTCGATACTTTAAGATTATAATGTTAACCTGCGAGTGTGAGAGTGTGTGCATGCGTGTGAGCGCTTTGAGCAGACAGTTGTCGTCTGGAATCGCGCTTTATAAAATAAATTATTATTATTATTATTATTATTATTATTATTATTATTATTATTATTATTATTATTATTATTATTATTATTATTATTATTATTATTATTATTATTTTTGATCTAACTAGAACGCAAGCTAAATGAACTAAAACTTCTGAATCTTGACCCCAAGGTTGTTTAGCAATGATTTTCAACAAGTTATATCTTTTAACAGCTTTGTGAATTAAATAGTCAATATGCTTTTTCCAATGCAACTTACAAGTTAAATAAAAACCCACACATTTTACTTCTTTAACATATTTAAGTTCCTCTTTGTCAATGAAAATTTTTAGCAGTTGCCTTGGCTCTTGACCATTATTAAATAAGATCATGTTTGTCTTCTCTTTAGATAATTCCAGACCATTTAAACTCATATAAAGTATAATATTATTTATTTCATTCTGATAAAGTTTAGTAATGTGTTTTACTTCGAAAATGGACGTTTTCTTTTTCAACGAAACATTCATCCAGACCGCAATGTCATCAGTATACTGAACTAGGAATATCATCTGCATATTGTACAACATTTGCATGATTTGATAATGCTTTGGGCAAGTCATGAATTAGCAAATTAAATAACATGCCAGCAATTATCGATCCTTGTGGAATCCCCAAATCTACCTTTTTATAGTCGGAATAAGTCTTACCTATTCTGGTACATATTGATCTATTTAATAAAAAAAATTTAAACAGGGTTTGTGACGTTGAATTGGTCAAAGATAGTTCCTTTAACCTCACTGTTTTAAAGAGACAATTATAAAATAAGGCGATGCCAGACATTGTGCTTCTCCACTTTCCTTTTCTTCACCGATCCTTGATCGTTAGACCCGGTACTGAGGCATTAAATCATGAAAATGGGAGGAAGACCCTCCAAGTGATTGGTAAGGAAAAGTCAATGACTTGGTTTGGGGGTTTCTTTCTGAAACGTGACGCTTTTCATTCACCTCCCATTTAGGCTTTAAAAGAAAAAACTTCATTAACCTTTATGAACTTAAGACCCTGAATTAACCTTCATTAACCTAAGAACCGAAACTAACCTTAGTTAACCTAAGAGCCTAAACTAACTTAATTCACCTAAGTCTAAGTTTAAACTAAGATATAGTTTTCAATTCAGGATCGTTATTAACATAAGTTAACCTTAATTAATCTACTACCGCTTCTTTTACTTGTTATTATCTTCCACCTTATAATATTCCTCTTCCCCTGCATCATCACCATCATCGTCACCATCATTTGTTGTTGGACACACGATGCAGACATTAACGATAGTGTACAACACGTGTCGTGGTTATGTCCTCTAAACACAAGGGACCGGAGGGTCTTGATTTAAATTTCAATGATCAACAAATCATTGGTCGTATGAAGTAATAGGACTTGTTGGATAAGATGTTTTGAATTGATGCGTCATTTATTGTTCGGTTGTTTCAGATCTAGAGAGGATGGCTTCGTTTACCGTGATGTTGGCCGTGGCGCTGGTTCATTTCAATTTGGTGGAGGTTAAGGACATACCTTTGTGCAGTAACACCAGCACCGAGCAACCGGTAAACAGTAGACCATACTCCTCTTTATCTCCGTGCCTTCCTCCTCTTATCCGCAGATCATTCTCCTGTTCACATTCTTTCATTCCTAAATAATAATAATAATAATAATAATAATAATAATAATAATAATAATAATAATAATAATAATAATAATAATAATAATAAATTGCATTTATACAGCGAATTTTTTATTAGAATAACAACTCCATGCGCTTAAACACATTCGTACGCATCATCACAACAATCGCACTACATCATGTCCAGCATCATTCAGAAAGTATTATTAATGTTCTTACTATTTACATAGAAAACGCCTTGCGTTTTTTAAGCAGCTCTTGAAGTAAACAAGGTCTGTACAATGTCTTAAACCGGCAGGCAGCGCATTCCAAACCTTGGGTGCTTGAAAACTAAAAGACCGCTCTTTTTAGAGGTCTTTGCTTTACAAGGAACTTTGATTATTTTTACACGTTTACTTATTCGTTCTTATATAGCGCTTTTACAGCTCCACAGCCGCTCAAGGCGCTGTTCAATACAACTCAAGGCGCTGTACAATACAACTCAAGGCGCTGTTCAATACAACTCAAGGCGCTGTTCAATACAACTCAAGGCGCTGTTCAATACAACTCAAGCCGCTCGAGGCGCTGTTCAATACAACTCAAGGCACTGTTCGATACAACTCAAGCCGCTCGAGGCGCTGTTCAATACAACTCAAGGCGCTGTTCAATACAACTCAAGGCGCTGTTCAATAGCGCTGTTGCAAAACTAGTGCAGATAGAGTTATCCGTCCCTGCCTTCACCTATGCCAAGGACACCCGCTAGTTCCGGTTGAGTATTAAGCATGGCCGAACGTAGACGGAAGAAGAGGGGCCGGGTAGCTCAGTTGGTAAGAGCGTCTTGCTAGTAACCGAAAGGTCGCTGGTTCGAATCCCGGATTGGTCAACGTGTGATCATATTATTTTCCCCTTTACCAACAACTGGCCCGCTGGTGTCAGTATAAATCGGTCCAGTAGTCACCTACAGGGGCGGATCAGTTAGGTTTTGGGGGGGGGGGGGTTTCCAAAATTCTATTAAAGGGACTTACTCGGTAAATGTTAATGATGGTCAAGAAACGCTTCAGATCAAGCATCAACATTGGCAGGACACGCACTTTTCGAGCAGACATCGGAAGTGACCACAATCTTGTGATGATGCCTTTCCGACTTCACTTGAAGAGAGTAAACACAGCAAAGTGCACTAGACTAAAGTTCGACCTGGACAAACTGCAAGACCCGGAGGTGACAGAAATATTTTAGGCACAATTTGAGGGAAATTTGCACCACTGCTCATTTTAAGAGCTGGTGAAGTAGATGTTAACACCATGACCACCACCTTCAACTTAGCTGTGACAGATGCCTCCATGGAAATCCTTGGAAAGCACCGGTCAAAGAAGAAGCTGTGGATCACACCTGAACTTTTAGACCTGTGTGATAAACGAAGAGATGAAAAAAAAAGGAACACCTGACAGGGAGCTGATGCCTACCAAAAAATCAACAATGACATCCGAAAAGGCATGCGCACAGCAAAGGAGAACTGGACAGAAGCTCAATGCCAGGAAATAGATAACAGTCTGAACAAAAACAACAGCAGAAGGCCTACCAGACTGTGAAGCCGCTGACAAGTGTTAAACAGCCCAAGGTCTCCACGATCCAAAGCAAGTGGCTTATGCCTTACAGAAGAACAACAAGTCTTGGACAGATGGACAGAGTACTGCTCTGACCTTTACAACCACAAACCAAACGGAGACCCATCAGTTCTAGCATGTCCAGAGAACAGAGAAGAAGAAGAAATCCTCCCAATTCTCCGAGAAGAAGTTGAGGCAGCAGTGCAATCGCTGAAGAAGGGGAAGTCAGCGGGAGTGGACAACATACCCGCGGAACTGCTTCAAGCAAGAGGAGAAGCGATGATCGACGCACTCACCATTATGTGTAACAAGATGTGGCAGAGTGGGGAGTGGCCTTCACCATGGACATCACTTGTCATCACTCTTTCCAAAAAAGGTAACCTTCAGGAATGTGAAAATTACCGCACCATCAGCCTCATCAGCCATCCCAGCAAGGTCCTCCTGAAATATAATACTCAACAGGTTGAAACCCCAAGCTGAAAAAAAATCATAGCCGAAAAGCAAGCAGGATTTAGGGCAGCGCGAAGTACCACTGAACAGATTTTTAACCTCAGAATAATCTGCGAGAAATATCTACAGCACCAACATCTATATCATATGTTCGTAGACATCAAAAAGGCGTTTGACCGAGTCTGGCATGCAGCTCTGTGGGCAACTATGAGAGTGTACAACATCAGCCCTAAAATTGTTGAAGTAATCAAAAGCCTGTATGACAAGGTTACCAGTGCAGTCCTCCACAACAGCACCACCGGAAACTGGTTCAGAACAACAATCGGTGTGCGTCAGGGATGCCTACACTCTCCAACACTCTTCAACATCTTCCTAGAGCGCATCATGTGAGATGCCCTTGCAGACCACGAAGGCACAGTCAGCATAGGGGGAAGAGCAATCTCCAACATTCGTTTTGCGGATGACATTGATGGATTGGCTGGAGAAGAACAAGAACTTGAACAGCTGGTACAGAGGCTTGACACCACTTCCAGAGCTTATGGAATGGAAATAAGTGCAGAGAAGACCAAAATGATGACCAACAACACCCATGGCACCAACACGGACATCAAAGTCCAAGGCCAATCCCTCAACACAGTGCATAGCTTCAAATATTTATTAGCCATTGTATCAGACAATGGGTCCCGACAGGAAGTCCTCTCCAGGATCGCACGAACAACTGCTACCCTGGCGAGGTTGAAGACAATTTGGAAAGACAGGGCCATCAGTCTACATTCCAAGGTAAGGCTGCTGCGCTCCCTTGTCATCTCCATCTTCCTATATGCTTGCGAAACATGGACCCTCACAGTAGATCTCCAACGAAGAATACAAAGCATGGAGATGAGGTGCTTCAGAAGACTTCTGGGCATTTCCTATACCCAGAACATCACCAACGACGAAGTCCGACAGACCATCACACAAGCCATTGGACAACACGATGACGTGCTCACAATGGTGAAAAAACGGAAACTCCGATGGTATGGCCATGTCACCAGATCATCAGGTCTTGCAAAGACCATCCTGCAAGGCACAGTGCAAGGAGGTAGAAGAAGAGGGAGACCGAAAAACAGGTGGGATGACAACATTCGAGACTGGAATCAAGACCCCATCGACCGGCAGATTGCCAGGCGGAAGAGGCGCTGGGTGGGACACACTTTGCGGAAACCCCAACGGGACATCACACGGCAGGCCCTACAGTGGAATCCTCAGGGGAAGAGGAAGGTTGGTCGTCCCAAGAAGACCGGGAGGCGTTCCTGTGAGGAGGAGATGAAGAGCTGCAACTTGTCATGGGGTGAACTGAAAAAGGCTGCCCAGAACCGAGTGCGCTGGAGAACTGTTGTGGAGGCCCTTTGTTCCACGCGGAATTCAAGGAATTAAGCAAGTAAGCAAGAAACAATCAGGGTTGCTGAGGACAGGGAAAGATCGAGTACGTTGGTTAAACGATCATCTGTGGTGCCCCTTCGACCTCCGAGTTATGGGATAGGATACGATAGGATAGGATATGTTATTTATTGTGAAGTTCCTTATGGGATAATAAAGATTTGTTGTATTGTATTTGTTGTATTGTATTTACTTTTAAGATTAAATTTTCAAAATAATAATTACCTCCTTTGCTCCCAAAATATGTACTGAGCTTTTCCACACCTTTCGAATCAGAGGGCTTCAACGACGGCGTTCGCGGCAGTTTGAAGCGCTGGGTTGCCCACACTATGACTTTTTCAGCATGCGAGGTACTTTTAAAATGACCAAGCCAAAATGATCTACCTACCACCAAAATGCAAAACATATATATAGTCATATAATAGGCTGACGTCAATTTTTTTTAATGCTAGCGATCTGAGTCACACTGCCTTCACGATGGACCGATCGATCGAGATCGACGTATTGGGCACTCCTGTCGTAATCCATTATATTATCCATTAGGAATATCGTTTCCTTTCTTTTCATTTCTTCCGCTCGTGGCGCCCTCCCCCCCTCCCCCCTCCTAAAAAATAAACAAAAACTAAAACTAAAAAAAATTAAAATAAATACATAAATAAATAAATAAATAGAATGTCGACGAAGACGGGAAATATCAGCTTTGCTCTTTGTGGAGCACGAAAGATGGTGTTTGTCTGGAGATTGTTTAGAATGATTGCAATGATTGAAGTTTTTTAGGGAGAAGATTGCGAGGGCTTGCATATTGTGGAAAAAGTCAAATACTCGTACCCAAAAAAATAAAATTAAATAAATAAATAAATAAATAAATAAATAAATAAATAAATAAATATATAATTTATTTATTTTTATTTTTTTTATTTTTTGTTTTTATAATTTTATATATATATATATATATATATATATATATATATATATATATATATATATATATATATATATATATATATATATATATATATATATATATATATATATATATAAGTGATTTTTTTTCTATCTCTTTCTCTCTCTCCTTCTTCTTCTTTTTTTCCTTTTTTTTTTTTTTTTTTTTTTTTGGCCTGGGGGGGGGGGGGGTTTCCGGAAACCCCGGAAACCCCCCCCTCGTCCGCCCCTGACCTATATGCGAAAGTGTCGTGTGACTATAATCTACAAACAACAACGACGGAAGACTTGTGGCGGAGGAAAACAGTATTGCGTTTGCTGCCCTAATTTCGCAGGAAAAGTAATTGGAGGGCGCATTGTCAAGTTACACACATTACCAGCTAACAAAACACTGAAACGACTGTGGGAACAACGTTTGCGACTGATTCGGAAAGATTACAACAATGTAAAATAATAAGACATAATTGCAGTTGCTTCACTGAATTAAAAACAAAAATTATTCTACTGTATAATAATGTTATATTCTAGATAAACTGCAACATTAACATTTCTCAATTAAAAAATTAAAGCAAAGAAAAAGAAAGAGACTTCGAATTTCTCGTGAATGTAGGTCACTGACAAACGAATTAGGCCTACTGAACAAACAAATCAGCAATCAATGTTTAGGCAGTTATTGTTAACTTTACTTTTACAATTTTAATAAATGATTTATCATGATTTTGGCTGAAGACAGCTAGTTATTTGGTTGAGATTACTTTTGACAGTGTTCCTTGGGCTTGGAGCTGACAAGACACGCTTACACAGTAACACACTACATAGCACAGTACATCGATTCGATTAATCAACGCAAAATTACTATTATATTTACTTGTGAAAAGTTACGCCTCGTTTTCTATCACGTTGAGGTCTGTTCGTACATCCATATGCACAGCAAGCAGCCATCCTGAGTAAAATTTGAACGATTGTACAAGAGAAATATAATTTATATAACCCTCCATCTTTCTTGCTTCAACCGGAACTAGCGAACCCAAGGGCCGCAACCGATCCGCCACTTTCGCTTTCATTATGAAACAGCGCTATACAACTCAAGCCGCCCGAGGCGCTGTTCGATACAACTCAAGGCGCTGTTCAATACAACTCAAGCCGCTCAAGGCGCTGTTCAATACAACTCAAGGCGCTGTTCAATACAACTCAAGGCGCTGTTCAGTACAACTCAAGGCGCTGTTCAATACAACTCAAGCCGCTCGAGGCGCTGTTCAATACAACTCAAGGCGCTGTTCAATACAACTCAAGGCGCTATTCAAAACAACTCAAGGCGCTGTTCAGTACAACTCAAGGCACTGTTCAATACAACTCAAGGCGCTGTTCAATACAACTCAAGCCGCTCAAGGCGCTGTCCGACACAACTCAAGCCGCTCAAGGCGCTGTTCAATACAACGCAAGGCGCTGTTTAATACCACTCAAGGCGCTGTTTAATGCAACTCCAGGCGCTGTTTAATACAACTCAAGGCGCTGTTCAATACAACTCAAGCCGCTCAAGGCGCTGTTCAATACAACTCAAGGCGCTGTTTAATACAACTCAAGGCGCTGATTAATACTACTCAAGGCGCTGTTTAATACAACTTAAGGCGCTGTTTGATACAACTCAAGGCGCTGTTTAATACAACTCAAGGCGCTGTTTAATACAACTCAAGGCGCTGTTTAATACAACTCAAGGCGCTGTTTAATA
The DNA here is from genome assembly GCA_036898135.1 of Oncomelania hupensis. Classification (NCBI taxonomy): domain Eukaryota; kingdom Metazoa; phylum Mollusca; class Gastropoda; order Littorinimorpha; family Pomatiopsidae; genus Oncomelania; species Oncomelania hupensis. The sequence continues at coordinate 58,901,662 of CM072523.1, read as the reverse complement.
CAACTCAAGGCACTGTTTAATACAACTCAAGGCGCTGTTTAATGCAACTCGAGCCGCTCAAGGCGCTGTTCAATACAACTCAAGGCGCTGTTTAATACCACTCAAAGCGCTGTTCAATACAACTCAAGCCGCTCAAGGCGCTGTTCAATACAACTCAAGGCGCTGTTTAATACAACTCAAAGCGCTGTTCAATACAACTCAAGCCGCTCAAGGCGCTGTTCAATACAACTCAAGGCGCTATTCAATACAACTCAAGGCACTCTTCAGTACATCTCAAGGCGCTGTTCAGTACAACTCAAGGCGCTGTTCAATACAACTCAAGGCAGTGTTCAATGCAACTCAAGCCGCTGTTCAGTACAACTCAAGGCGCTGTTTAATACAACTCAAGGCGCTGTTTAATACAACTCGAGCCGCTCAAAGCGCTGTTCAGTACAACTCAAGGCGCTGTTCAATACAATAATAGAGAGGAAAAGGGTTCAAAAGAAGCTGAGGGATGAAATTAGGTTAGCCAAGCAGAAATACAAACGGAAAGTAGAGTCACAGTTTCAGTCAGGCAACATGAGGGATGCATGGAGAGGGTTGAAAGAGTTAACGGGTCAAAAATAGGTCACATACTACAGTTACAGGCATGTCAAAACAAGAAAACACAGACTTTGCTAACAAACTCAATGAATTTTATTGCAGATTTGAGCGTAATGACCTTCAATCAGATCTGACCAGTGTCATTTTGGATTTGGGGGGTAGGATTCGGGAGAGGGGAGGGGGGAAGAGGGAAGTGCTGCGGCGGGCTTGGAGATCGAGGGCAGTGCAGTCGAGTCGCTGTTCAGGCGACTTGAAATCCGCAAAGCTGTTGGCCCTGACCAGATAGGTGGACGACGTCTACACTCCTGTGCTTCTCAACTTTCCTCTGTTTTTGCTCTGCTCTTTTACTGGTCTCTTCGCTCCTGCACTATCCCCTCTCTCTGGAAGTCTTCTACAATCTGTCCTGTTCCCAAGTCTAAAAGCCCTTCTGAACTCAACGATTACCGACCTGTTGCTTTGACTCCTATCGTCTTTAAATGCTTTGAGCGAATCGTTCTGGGCCAGCTTAAGCAGCATACACAACATCAACTTGACCCACACTGTCACGTCCCCCGAGCTTGGTCAGTGACGTCAGCACATAAAACGAGTGGAAGGAATAAAACTCAAACAAAATAAACTAACACAAAATGCCAGAATACAGTCACACTCTTTTATTCTACAATCAACATACAAACACAGGACAAATGGGAACTAACCTTCCCCCAACCCCTAAATAGACCCCCGTCCCAATACTAACTAACAATTACCTCCCCTTGTAACAAACCCCAAATAGAACTAAACAACAACAGTTTCTTTACAAGTGTGTACAACAAAATCAAAATCAACAAATCAATTCAAAATGCAAGTCTTCATAATAAGTAATGGCGTTGAATCATAAACTATTATCTAGGCGAAGCTGTGGCACAGAAGTAATGTCTCAATGTTCTTGTCAAGTAGCTCAGAGAGCTAACAGTCTCTTTCACAATAAGTGGATGATTCTTCTAACTAAATGGATATGTTTTTAGGTGCGTGCAATGTGAGTCTGTGTGTGCATGAATTAGGTATGAAAACCTCCTGTAAATGTGTTGCCTCGATACATAGGCAAAACCTGCAGCAGTGTAAGAGATCACCACAACACTACTCTGTTGTAGAGGCAAAGGCACACCCCAGGCTGGCTAGGACCCAGTCAGCGTCAACAACAGCAACATCAGTACAGCACAACAGGCAACATCAAAGGCAACAGCGTGGAAACAATGCGTAGAAATAAACACGTAGAAGTAATACGTAGAAGTAATAATCAGCCCACACCTGTTGACATATACACAGTCTTAACAATATGCCCATAAAACAATAAACACTATATAATATAACATAACACGCCGTCCTCCGTCCACCATCTTGACCTGTATAATTATGAATACCATGATAATAATACAAAATACTATACACACATTTCAATAATATAAACCAACCTTTGATGCTTAATAATTCACATCTTCTTTACACACCAATGTTTATATAAATATACATAATTATCGCAACCACACTACAATCTCACAGTCCTGATTCATTCCGCCCCCCTTCATCACCACCGTCACCCCCAACAATTATAGCACATCACGATTAACTCCTTTCATCCATACTGTAAACATGCTTCCTTCATAATCATCACCTCATCTTTCTTCAGTATAATACATTCTATCGCTCTCTCCATACATACACCCTCACTCTCTCTCTCTCTCTCTATTCCCCATCGTCGCCTTTGACCCACTTTTATAACAACAACAGCAACGACATTTCCCCATCACATATTCAACAAGAAAATCATAAGAAAATCATATAAAATCAACAAAATTCATTATACATCCTAAAATACATCCCCTTCCCCACACTCATTACCACTCATACACGTACGCAGTTCTCGGAGCGCGCCACTAAAGAATTGAATGACAGGATTTGCTCACCTTACAGGCCTCGGCTTGTGACGCCCTTTACCCCAACACCACAACACGACACAACACAGTCACAACACAATGGATTAGTCTTTTGAGAGTCACTTTCTCTTGCTATTGCACGTTATTTCACTTTCCAAATAACACTTATACTGAGGATGAGGACACCTTAGCTCTGGTACAGACACTAAGTCTTGGTGGGTGTTCAATCGAGAACTACACACACCTTAAGTATGGAACTCTACACTCGTTGACGAATGGCAGTTAACATCTTCCTTCGAATTCTAAACATCCTTATCCCGACGAGGGCATAAGACCTTGGGTGGCTATATAAACAATAACACACCCTTCCAACAGTACCCTACACTACAATGACCTCTGTCACAGGGTTGCTGCCTCGTTAGAATTCGTTCCTCTCGCAACAGCATCTCAAACCACTCTGCCCTCCAAAAACTGCGCCGGCCACAAGCAAAATAGTCGAGCTCTCGTCAGTATGCACGTTCTTTATTACGCGTATCCCTATTCGAAATTGGCCGGCTCCCTGTCTTCTACGAATCGCACGGACTTTACGAAACTGCACTTTCATACGCAAAAGTAAATCGGTCACGCTATTCTATGTACAACAGATATACGGAGAAGTGTAACTTCCTAAAAAGTGTAATTCTCCCTGCCATCTGAAAACTCGTGTCGTCACACAACCCCCCCCCAGTTCTTAACACCTTGAAGAACCTTAACTACGACGCGAATTTCCCTACCCCTACTCTACTGAGCGTTTCTGCTGAGGAAATCTGCTGGAACGTTGTCCTTCCCAGAAATGTGCTCCACAGACATTGAGAAAGGTTGCAGCTGAAGTGCCCATCTCATCAGTCGGCTGTTGGTGTTCTTCACCTGCTGTAGGTACTGCAGTGGCATATGGTCAGTCTGCACTACGAAAGTACGCCCGTACAGGTACTGACTGAACTTCTGCACACCCCACACCAACGCTAGACACTCCCTCTCAATGGTTGAATAGTTTCTCTCGGGTTTCGACAGTTTCTTGCTTGCACACGCAATAGGCTGTAATCCCTGTCCCCTGTCCTGGCTCAAAATGGCCCCTACTCCATCCTCCGACGCATCTGTCTGTAGCACAAACGGTAGGGTGAAGTCCGGCAGACAGCACACAGGGTCAGAGCACAGCTTCTCCTTCAGTGTGCAAAATGCAGCTTCGCATGCTTCGGTCCATTGTACCGCCCCTGGCTTGCCTCCCTTGGTCAGATCGTGCAGTGGTGAAGCAATCGCTGAAAAGTTGGGTACGAACCGCCTGTAGTATCCGGCTAAACCCAAAAATGAGCGCACTTGCCGCTTGGTCGTTGGTCGTGGTGCATCTCGGATTCTCTCCATCTTTGACACCTCAGGACGAATTTCTCCCTGTCCAACCACGTGCCCAAGATACTCTACTCTTCGGAAACCCAAGTAACACTTTGACGGTTTGGCGGATAGCTGCACCTCACGCAACCTAAGGAAAAGACGTGCCAAGCATTCCAGGTGTCTCTGCTTGGTAATGGTGGCTACCAACAAGTCGTCGACAAAATTGTCGATCTCCGACATTCCCAGGGGTGCTAGTAACTTCCGCATCATGCGAGAAAAGACTGCTCCCGCCGTCTTCAGCCCAAATGGCATTACGGTCCACTGAAATTGTCCCTCTGGCGTTGTAAACGCTGTCTTCGCTTTATCTCCCTTGTTCATAGGCACTTGCCAGTAACCTTTGGTCAAGTCGATCTTGGTGAGATACTTGGCCCCTGACAGTTTGGAAAACAGGTAGTCGATGTTCGGCAATGGTTCCGCGTCGAATACGACGTGCTTGTTTAACTTTCGGAAATCTACGCAGAAACGCATCGTGCCCTCCTTCTTCTTTACCAACACGATGGGCGAGCTGTATGGCGAACTGGCCCTCTCAATGACGCCCATCGCTAGCATCGCTTCCACTTCCTTCTTGATGGTCTCGTGATGCGAATGGGGAAGTGGGTACTGCCGCGTCCTCACTGGAATGTCGCTGTCCACCCGTATTTCGCACACGTCCAGTGTAGTGCGTAGTGGCAAGTCGGTTAGGACATCTTCGAACTGCCATACTAGCTCTTGCAATTCTTCCCGTATTTCTGGGCAATTGTCATCCATCTTCACGTCGCGGGGCGTCTCTGATGCTGTCAAGGTGATTACGGGAATATCCCCAAACACCGGCATAGTTTCCTCCTCCTCTACCCCCTCGTCGTCTACGACGATCGTGGCCATCGTCGCTCTGGTATGAAACTTCTTCAAGAGATTCGCGTGGTATAGTTTGCTTTTCCCACGCATCCTGATCCGGTAGTCGCACTCTCCCACGCGTTCGATCACCTCGTACGGTCCTCGCCATGCTAGCTGCAACTTGTTGTGTTTCTCTGGTAGCAGTAGCAACACTTGATCCCCCGCGTCGAACAAACGCCGTTTCGCCTTCTTATCGAAGTGCCGCTTCTGCTTGGCTGACGCGGTTCTGAGGTTTCCTTGTGCCAACTTACATGTTTCCTCGATGCGATTACGCAAATCCACCACGTACTGGCTACTCAGTTTCACCTCCTCCTCTTGTATCTCCTTGGTCCAGAGGTCTCTCAACACAGCCATCGGTCCCCGCACGGTCTTTCCATATAGCAGCTCGAAGGGAGAGAACCCTGTAGACTCTTGTGCTACTTCACGGTATGCAAATAGTAGCGCTGGAATGTAGCGGTCCCACGCTGTTGGTTGCTCTGTGGCTAACTTCTTGAGCATGGACACTAGCGTCCCGTTGAATCGCTCAACTAATCCGTTGCACTGTGGATGATACGGTGTGGTAGCTTTCCCGTGGATCGACAGTAGTCTGTTCATCTCCCGCATGACTTCAGACATGAATTGCGTCCCTTGATCTGTCAAAACTTCCCTAGGAACGCCCACCCTCGACCAAATCTCCCACAGCGCTTCTGCCACCCTCTCTGCCTCTATGCCCTTGAGCGGTACAGCCTCGGGATAGCGTGTGGCATAGTCTACTACCACTAGGATGTACATGTTACCCCGATCTGACTTGGGTTTGATGGGTCCCACAATGTCTACGGCCACCCTCTGAAATGGCTCGTCCACCAGCGGAAGCTGCTGTAGTGGTACCTTCCTCACCCGTCCCCTCGGTACTACCTTCTGACATTCTGGACAACTGGCGCAATACCTCCGTACTTCGGCACACATTCCCGGCCAATAGAACGTTCCCCAGATCCGCTCCCTGGTACGTTTCCCTCCCAAATGCCCAGCCATGGGTGGATCATGAGCCAACTGAAGGATCCCCCCTCTCAACTGTTTCGGGACTACCAGTTGCGTGACCTGGCTACCTCTCTTCGTGTGTACCCGGTACAACACCCCCTTCTTCTTGCGAAACTCAGCTGACGCCCTACCTGACGCTATCGCCCCACCACTCTGTGCCAACGTTCTCGCCTTCGCGAGCGTCTCGTCGGTCTCTTGCATCCTGATTAACTCTGGGGTGCTAACAGAGATCTGGGATGGTTCGACTACTGCTAAGGGTACCTCCCTCTTCTTCTCGGCCTTCACCTGCGCCCGAGTCTGCACTGCTGCAGCCATCGCGCATTCACCTCCGAACAAGGAAACAGGACTCTTTTCTCCGCTATCAAACGTTACCCAGTTACCCAGGATGATATCGGGCCCGTCCTCGAAAACCACCAACTCCACTCTCCCCCTGACCAGCGCACAATCCAACTCCACCCAAGCTGTAGGTAGCAGACCCACGTTCGATCGATTCGCCAAGCAAATCTCGACAGTCCGACCCGTCAAATCAGCTGGTTTGACTAACCTGCTCGCGACTGCCCCTATCTCCGCCCCCGTATCTCTCAATACTCGAACGTCCTGCCCGTTCGCCCTACCTTGGCCCCATGGATCATAAGGTTTGATTGCACACACGCCAGCCCGAGGTGCGGTCTCCGTGGAAATAGTCCTTCCCACTGTAACCTGGCCTACTGTCTGAGGTTTGACCTTGCAGTCCCTGACCACATGCTTCTCCGACCCACATCGGTAGCAACGACGTACCCCACTACCCCCTTCTGTCCTCCCTACCTTCTGACCCTGACTTCCCCTGTTGCTAGGTTGCTGAGGAGCCTCCGGTCGTCTGGGAAAACTGCGTCTCTGACTGGGTAGTACGGGTGCCGGTGCTGATGCTGCCCGCTTGGCGTCTACCACGCGCTGTGCTAACTCTGCTGCGGCATGGCTAGTCGTCGGTAAATTCTCCCTCACGTAGATCTCTAACTCGGTAGTCATGATGGAGAAAAGCTGCTCTCCAATGAAAGTGTCTAGTACCTGCCCTACGTCGGTGATGTCTTTGCCGGCGAGCGAAAACCATTTCTTCACTAACGACCCTAGTCTCACTACTAGCTGAGGAAACGTCTCTGCAGCCTCCTTCTTGGCCTCTCGAAACTGTCTACGATAGTAGTCGGCGTCCTTCCTGAAGCGTTTCAACAGCGCGTTTCTCACGGTGTCGAAATCCTGGGCTTGCTCAGGCGTCAGACGAAGGTAGGTGTCCCGGGCTTCCCCTTGTAACAAAGGCGCTAGCCTAACCGCCCATACCTCCCTCCTCCAACCCTGAATCTCTGCCACCCGTTCGAACATCTGGAGGTAGGCCTCCACATCCTCCCTCTCCTCCAAGGGTTTCAGCTTGACTGAGTAACCTGCCCCCCTATCTCTAGCCCTGTTCTCCCTCTCACCCTGAGCAACTCTGTCCTCATCTCTGGCTCTTCGTTCCTCCTCTAGCCTCATCTCAAACATCCTCCTTTCCTCTTCCTTAGCCGCTCTCTCTTCTCGCTTCTCATCTTCCCTGGCCTCCCTCTCTGCTGCTAATCTAAGCTCCACCAGTCTTTTCTCCGCTTCTCTGGCTTCCCTTTCTGCATCCAGTCTAGCCTCCAATCTAGCTTCTATCCGTCGACGATCTACTCTCTCTTCTTCTAGTCTGGCCTCTAAGAGCCTACGATCGTACTCCCGCTCTTTCCTCTCCTCCTCCTTTCTCATCTCACTAACTACGTAGTGCGCTAACGCTCCGTCTCGGAAACCCAGACTTTCCCCAACCTGCCTAAACCTCTCGCTATCACTGAGCGCGACCTCGACTTTGCTCTGTGCACCGCGCGATTTGGCATACATCTTAGGCATAGTGGTCTGAGTACTCACTGCGTAAGGTTCCTCCAACAACCCTGTCACCGAGCCGTCATCACCGAAGTCCCGATCCTCCTGCTCAGCCTCCTCCTTACGGGTCCTAGCGTCGCGGCGCATCGCGGCTCGAGCATCCCGCGTAGCCATGTCGGAAAAGAAGGGAAGACCAAATGTTAGTATACACAAAACAAATAACACTTAACTGATACAAACACCTAACAGAATGAATACGCAACACAACAGTCACAGGAGCCGAGGAATCGTTCACCGTCGTACCCCTAAAGGCGAGCAAGTGAACCCTGCAACCCAATTCCCCGTTAATGCTGCACTCCGAGTGTGATCCCTAGTGCAATACACCCACACTCCCGCCAACCGCCCGCTGCGTACCCTTTCACACAACAACTCAAACACACAACATACACATCTGGCACTACCCTAACAAAATAAATGAGTTTATCCCACTTCTGACACCAAAAATGTCACGTCCCCCGAGCGGGGTCAGTGACGTCAGCACATAAAACGAGTGGAAGGAATAAAACTCAAACAAAATAAACTAACACAAAATGCCAGAATACAGTCACACTCTTTTATTCTACAATCAACATACAAACACAGGACAAATGGGAACTAACCTTCCCCCAACCCCTAAATAGACCCCCGTCCCAATACTAACTAACAATTACCTCCCCTTGTAACAAACCCCAAATAGAACTAAACAACAACAGTTTCTTTACAAGTGTGTACAACAAAATCAAAATCAACAAATCAATTCAAAATGCAAGTCTTCATAATAAGTAATGGCGTTGAATCATAAACTATTATCTAGGCGAAGCTGTGGCACAGAAGTAATGTCTCAATGTTCTTGTCAAGTAGCTCAGAGAGCTAACAGTCTCTTTCACAATAAGTGGATGATTCTTCTAACTAAATGGATATGTTTTTAGGTGCGTGCAATGTGAGTCTGTGTGTGCATGAATTAGGTATGAAAACCTCCTGTAAATGTGTTGCCTCGATACATAGGCAAAACCTGCAGCAGTGTAAGAGATCACCACAACACTACTCTGTTGTAGAGGCAAAGGCACACCCCAGGCTGGCTAGGACCCAGTCAGCGTCAACAACAGCAACATCAGTACAGCACAACAGGCAACATCAAAGGCAACAGCGTGGAAACAATGCGTAGAAATAAACACGTAGAAGTAATACGTAGAAGTAATAATCAGCCCACACCTGTTGACATATACACAGTCTTAACAATATGCCCATAAAACAATAAACACTATATAATATAACATAACACGCCGTCCTCCGTCCACCATCTTGACCTGTATAATTATGAATACCATGATAATAATACAAAATACTATACACACATTTCAATAATATAAACCAACCTTTGATGCTTAATAATTCACATCTTCTTTACACACCAATGTTTATATAAATATACATAATTATCGCAACCACACTACAATCTCACAGTCCTGATTCATTCCGCCCCCCTTCATCACCACCGTCACCCCCAACAATTATAGCACATCACGATTAACTCCTTTCATCCATACTGTAAACATGCTTCCTTCATAATCATCACCTCATCTTTCTTCAGTATAATACATTCTATCGCTCTCTCCATACATACACCCTCACTCTCTCTCTCTCTCTCTATATTCCCCATCGTCGCCTTTGACCCACTTTTATAACAACAACAGCAACGACATTTCCCCATCACATATTCAACAAGAAAATCATAAGAAAATCATATAAAATCAACAAAATTCATTATACATCCTAAAATACATCCCCTTCCCCACACTCATTACCACTCATACACGTACGCAGTTCTCGGAGCGCGCCACTAAAGAATTGAATGACAGGATTTGCTCACCTTACAGGCCTCGGCTTGTGACGCCCTTTACCCCAACACCACAACACGACACAACACAGTCACAACACAATGGATTAGTCTTTTGAGAGTCACTTTCTCTTGCTATTGCACGTTATTTCACTTTCCAAATAACACTTATACTGAGGATGAGGACACCTTAGCTCTGGTACAGACACTAAGTCTTGGTGGGTGTTCAATCGAGAACTACACACACCTTAAGTATGGAACTCTACACTCGTTGACGAATGGCAGTTAACATCTTCCTTCGAATTCTAAACATCCTTATCCCGACGAGGGCATAAGACCTTGGGTGGCTATATAAACAATAACACACCCTTCCAACAGTACCCTACACTACAATGACCTCTGTCACAGGGTTGCTGCCTCGTTAGAATTCGTTCCTCTCGCAACAGCATCTCAAACCACTCTGCCCTCCAAAAACTGCGCCGGCCACAAGCAAAATAGTCGAGCTCTCGTCAGTATGCACGTTCTTTATTACGCGTATCCCTATTCGAAATTGGCCGACTCCCTGTCTTCTACGAATCGCACGGACTTTACGAAACTGCACTTTCATACGCAAAAGTAAATCGGTCACGCTATTCTATGTACAACAGATATACGGAGAAGTGTAACTTCCTAAAAGTGTAATTCTCCCTGCCATCTGAAAACTCGTGTCGTCACACACACCAATTCGCATACAAGCAAAACAGATCCACTGACGACGCAACACTGACCCTACTCAACAATGCATACAATCACCTAGAAAAAGCTGGCTCGTTCGTTCGCATCCTATTCATTGACTTTTCTTCTGCATTTAACACTATTCGGGGCTGCTGAGGACAGAGAAAGATGGAGTATGCTGGTTAAACGATCATCTGTGGTGCCCCTACGACCTCCGGGTTACGGGACAAGATAGGATAGGATTAACACTATTCAACCTCACCTGATGGCAATGAAGCTCCTGGAGCTCCATGTCGACCCTAAACTAATTCTGTGGATCACCAGTTTTTTTAACCAATAGAACTCAAGCCGTTTCCTTTCAACACACTCTCTCTCTGGCACCCTAAAAACTTCTACTGGCTCTCCTCAAGGTACTGTTCTGTCACCGATTCTGTTCACCCTCTACACTAATGACTGTACTGGATCTGACTCCTCACCTCTCATCAAATACTCTGACGACACCGCTCTCGAAGACCTTTCCAATTCTGACACTGTCTACTTTCAACAAGTTAACCGCTTCTGCACATGGTGCAAAGACAACTTTCTTGACCTTAACGTTACGAAAACAAAAGAAATGACGATCGACTTCCGACGAGACCCCGCCCCCATCCCCGACCTGTACATAGACGGCAGGGGCGGACGAGGGGGGGGGGGGGGTTCCGGGGTTTCCGAAACCCCCCCCCCCCCAGCCCAAAAAAAAAAAAAGGAAAAGAAAGAAAAAGAAGAAGAAGAAGAGAAAGAGAGAGAGAGAATACAATTATAAAAATAAAAATAAACATATATATTTATTTTATTTTTTTATTTTATTTATTTTATTTATTTATTTTTTTATATACGAATTTTGGAAACCCCCCCCCCCCCAAAAAAAAAAAAAAAAAACTAACTGATCCGCCCCTGGACGGTGCGAAAGTGGAGAGAGTGACAAACTACAAATACCTGGGGTGGTATTCATGACCGTTGGTTAAGGCTTAACCAATGTTGGTAAAATTAACGACGTTGGTTAAGCTGGAAATTTTAAATTCATGAGGCCTTAGCAGAGTTAACGACGGTTGCTAACCATGGTTATTTTAACGGAGGGGGCACCACCCGATAACCAATGGAACACTGGTTAAAAATGGCGGCCATCGTTTGGTGGCAACTTCGACAGAGACGAGCTCCGAGGAGAGAGAGAGTATTTCGCGACAGAAGTAATCCACTTGACAAATTTGATGATGTGGAACTGGTATCAAAATTTCGTTTTCGTCGGCATGATATCATCACGTTAACGAACGCGGTAGACAGACTGAAACTGTGTGATCGGCAAGGCGTTTTGTCACCACTTTTACATGTGTGTCTCACTCTTTGTTTTTATGCCTCTGGCACCTTTAATAATCTGTCATATTAATAAAACGGGTTAATATTATTATTATTAAAATATTGTTGTTGGATTTTGACTGGTGATGTGTAGGCTTATTGTGTATCTGTATAGTTTATACTCGTAGGGTAATGCAACCCTACGAAATAAAGACAACATTTCAAGTTCCAAACTACCCAGAAACGGCAGAAATTGACACCTCAGTCTAAAAACAAAATGTAGGCCTAACATTACAAACTACAAAGTGATCAAAAGTGATTTCTCTCCTTTCACCCCAACAAAAAGCTCGCTCTCCTTGCTCACTATGATATCCAGCATGCTGTCGGTAGGCTTGCTAATCACGCCACCATTGCCAGACTTTAATCGTGCGGCTGCACGATTCCGATGGGTTATAGGCCTATTTTGTTGACGAAAGAAGGAAAACAGCTGCTTGAATTATGCCCCCTTACGGATATTCCCGCACAGCCCAAAAATAGCCTTGGTTAAGTAACAATGCGTGGACACTCGTTCATGAATAGCGATCTGCTAAACGATGGTTAACGATACCATTGTTGGTTACAAAACCAATGTTGGTAACGTTAACCATCGCCTATAATTTAACTGGCCATGAATTCCACCCCAGGGGACGATTCTCGACAACAAACTGTCCTTTGACCAAAACACAGCTGCGATAGAAAAGAAATGCCGACCTCGACTGTACTGCCTTCAGAAACTCCGTTCTTTGAACATCAGCCGACCCATTCTTTCTTCTTTTTATCGCTGTTTTATTGAATCAGTTTTGACTTTTGGTTTATCTGCTGGTTTGGAGGGCTAAGTGTAAAGAACAAGAGGGTGCTTGACAGATTGGTGAGAGTGTGTGCGAGAGTGACGGGTGAAAGACAAAACAGTTTGAGAGAACTGCATGAATACTGTGTGGTGAGGAAGGCGGGAGTGGTTATGAAAGACACTTCACATGTTTTAGCAAAGTATTATGAAATGTTGCCCTCTGGTCGCAGACTGCGTGTGCCTAAATGTTATCTTGTAAGAACGAAACAGTTTTATTCCAAAATCTATTGAGTTTTTAAATAAGCGCTAAGTAATATTTTGTATATAAGATCTTGATGTTTGAGATGTCATTTAATACTGGAAATTTACTATAGAGGTAGTTTACTGTGTACTTGTTTTATCTATGTATGTATTGTTTTAATGTTTCATACCGATCAGCAATTGTATGTCATAATTTCTCTGTTGAGATAATAAAGTATTCTTGAACTTGAACTTGAACTCGAGGCGCTGTTTAATACAACTCATGCCGCTCAAGGCGCTGTTCAATACAACTCAAGGCGCTGTTCAATACAACTCATGCCACTCAAGGCGCTGTTCAATACAACTCAAGGCGCTGTTCGATACAATTCAAGGCACTGTTCAATACAACTCAAGGCGCTGTTCAGTACAACTCAAGGCGCTGTTTAATACAACTCATGCCGCTCAAGGCGCTGTTCGATACAACTCAAGGTGCTGTTTAATACAACTCATGCCACACAAGGCGCTGTTCCATACAACTCAAGGCGCTGTTCGATACAACTCATGCCCCTCAAGGCGCTGTTCAATACAACTCAAGGCGCTGTTCGATACAACTCATGCCACTCAAGGCGCTGTTCAATACAACTCAAGGCGCTGTTCAATACAACTCAAGGCGCTGTTCGATACAACTCATGCCACTCAAGGCGCTGTTCAATACAATTCAAGGCGCTGTTCGATACAACTCATGCCACTCAAGGCGCGGTTCAATACAATTCAAGGCGCTGTTCAATACAACTCATGCCACTCAAGGCGCTGTTCAATACAACTCAAGGCGCTGTTCAATACAACTCAAGGCGCTGTTCAATACAACTCAAGGCACTGTTCAATACAACTCAAGGCGCTGTTCAATACAACTCAAGGCACTGTTCAATACAACTCAAGG
>CM072523.1:58880564-58883064 GCA_036898135.1 Oncomelania hupensis | reverse complement strand
TTACTCCTGATGGACCTTTCAAGGAACTGTCATTATCATCATCGTCGTCGTCATCGTTATCTTTCTCGTCGTCATTATAATCATCATCATCATCATTATCATCCTAATCTCAAGCACCATCACCTTCATAGTAATCATCGCCTATCACATCACACTTCTCCTTTTCATCCTCCTCACCATCATCACCCCCATCAGCATTATAGTAATTATCATCATCATCATCATCGTTGTCGTCGTCAGCATCATCGTATTCATAAATGCCATCATCTTTATAGTCATCATCATCATCATCATCATCATCATCATCATCGTTGTCGTCGTCAGCATCATCGTCATCATAAATGCCATCATCATTATAGTCATCATCATCATAGTAATTATCATCATCATCATCATTGTCATCGTCAGCATCATCGTCATCATAAATACCATCATCAATATAGTCATCATCATCATAGTAATTATCATCATCATCATCATCATCATTGTCGTCGTCAGCATCATCGTCATCATAAATATCATCATCATCATAGCCATCACCATTAACAGCATCCTCATGGTCGTCGCCGTCAACTTTGCCTCCATCTATCAGGCTGTCATCATCTATTCAACCAGTCATTAAAGTGATTTGTTTGTTTGTTGGTAGACGAACCCCTGCCTGGCGCGGACACGGTGTGCGGAGGTTCCAGAGCCCGCAGAGGACGTCTGGATCTTCTCGGAGAAGAAAAAGACAGCTGGGCCTAAAAGGATTCGAACCTGGCACAGCCCCTGCTACCTTCCTGCTTTCGTGTGATGGCTCTAACCACTGCTAGTTTATCTACAGACAGTTTGGAACAAGAACATGCTTTTGGAATTTCAATATTCAACCAGACAGGAACATCATAAATGTCTTGAGAGAAGTGTTAAACTAAATGAAATATTGAAATATTGAATAACACTTGATTTATCACACAAAAACCACCTCGCTATTCGTAATGTCCTAATAATACATCAATCAACACATAAAGCTAAAGGAAATAAACAAGTGTCTACAAAACAAGTTTGCAAGTTTTCCTTCTATCCAAAAGCGTAACCATTCAGTCGATGCAGTTTGCCAGTATAAAACTACCTTTTTCCTTCTATTCAAAAGCTTAACCATTCAGTCGATGCAGTTTGCCAGTATAAAACTACCTTTTTCCTTCTATTCAAAAGCTTTACCCTTCAGTCGATGCAGCTTGCCAGTATAAAGCTGCAACACCACTTTTTATTTTGAAGATTCTAAGTCTCAATTAAAGTTATTCTTTGGCTTCTGTGACATATCCGCCAATCCAGATCCAGACAGAGCGATCACACGAGAGTATCCCTGGAAATTAACAGAGGCAACGCAGCCATGGGATTTGTTGGAACAGTTCAGTTCAGTTCTTATATTTAACGTCTATTCCTTTCATACAATGATTTTAGACGATCATACGCACACACACACATACACACACACATACACACACAGGTGCGCGCGCGCGCACGCGCGCCTATCTATACAATCAAAAAATATCTTTTAAATCGGTATTTAAAATAATACTTGCTATAGTTTCTATTATTGCTTGATTATACAATATATTACTAATATCATCAGTGTTTTTTAACATTACATTCTTTGCTGTGTACAAAAGATGTACACTCAAATAATAAATGTTTTATAGAAACTGGCTGCTGACATATACATTTAATATCTTTTACATATTTTGTTAACCACGAATCCAAGCGCATTTCATAAATAACTTTTGCAATATTTCTTGAACATGGTAAAATAATTTGTTTATTTACTAATTTTTGAAAATGTTTTTCCATTAATGAAACGAGTTCATTACTAGATAATTTCAGATTACAGTTACTTATCGACTTTACATTTGTAGCTCCTCTTTTTGCAAGTGTGTCTGCATATTCATTCCAACACACGCCGGAGTGAGATGGAACCCAACAAAAGTTAACACCAATCCCCCTACTAATAATTACATGTATCAAATATCTGATCTCAAATAATAAATCTGATCTAGTCTTATTCTCCCAATTTTGTATAGATTGTAGAACTGAGTTTGAATCAACACAAATTAATATATTAAATATATCTAAATATGATTCAACAATATATTGTAATGAAATTAGAATGGCTTATAACTCGCAGGTAAATAATATCGAAAATCCTTTTCCAATATAATATGATTTTTCTATTTTTAGAGTTGGTATAACAAATCCTGACCCGCTATCAAGTAAATCCAATACTGAACCATCTGTAAATATTTTTAAGTGAAAAGAATAATTTTGTTCCAAGTGTTCTTTTACTTCACTTACAAGAACATTAATATTTTCACCTTTAGTAACTGTAGAATAATCTACATCAAAATTTGCATTTAAGTGTTCCCAAAATGGCATCTGAGGTATTAATGGTAAAATGGGTATTTTTAATAAAATAATATTACATTCAGTCATTGTTTGATTTACGTAATTTAAAAAAAAAAATTTG
>CM072523.1:58809018-58880064 GCA_036898135.1 Oncomelania hupensis | reverse complement strand
ACATCAAAGTCCAAGGTCAATCCCTTAACACAGAGCATAGCTTCAAATATTTAGGAGCCATTGTATCAGACCATGGGTCCAGACAGGAAGTCCTCTCCAGGATCACACAAACAACTGCAAACCTGGCGAGGTTGAAGCCAATTTAGAAAGACAGGACCATCAGTCTACATTCCAAGGTAAGGCGGCTGTGCTCCCTTGTTATCTCCATCTTCCTATATGCTTGCGAAACATGGACCCTCACAGCAGATCTCCAACGAAGAATACAAAGCATGGAGGTGAGGTGCTACAGAAGACTTCTGGGCATTTCCTATACCCAGCACATCACCAACGACAAAGTCCGACAGACCATCACACAAGCCATTGAACACTACGATGACCTGCTCACAGTGGTAAAAAAACGGAAACTCCGATAGTATGGCCACGTCACCAGATCATCAGGTCTTGCAAAGACCATCCTGCAAGGCACAGTGCAAGGAGGTAGAAGAAGAGGGAGACCAAGAAAGAGGTGGGAGGACAACATTCGAGAATGGACTGGTTTGAAATTGAGCGAAACAATCAGGGTTGCTGAGGAC
The DNA here is from genome assembly GCA_036898135.1 of Oncomelania hupensis. Taxonomy (NCBI): domain Eukaryota; kingdom Metazoa; phylum Mollusca; class Gastropoda; order Littorinimorpha; family Pomatiopsidae; genus Oncomelania; species Oncomelania hupensis. The sequence continues at coordinate 58,879,492 of CM072523.1, read as the reverse complement.
AGGGAAAGATGGAGTACGCTGGTTAAACGAAAATCTGTGGTGCCCCTACGACCTCCGAGTTACGGGATAGGATAGGATAGGATCGGATAGGATAGGATAGTTCAAGAACAGCCTCCTCTGTCCCCCCTCTCGCCTCCCTTCGTCCCTCTCCCTCGCACTTCCCGCAGTTTGTTTCGTTAGCCCCTCCTTTTCACGCACGCCGGTGACGTTTGCAATAAACACAAAGTGACAAGCCGATGGCTGATTGCGATAAGTGGGCGGAGCTTTAGTATCGTCTAACTAGATCAGTGAACTAGACATGATAGCCGTAATTATCTATATGGATGTAAACAGCAAAACCAATGATAATTTGAACAATTCTGTCGATAAATAAAAACATTTCAACATCTGAAACAAATTTATAATAATGCAGACTACTTACAGCCCATGTTTGATGACTGCACGCAGGCTCGATCTACAGAGTCTTATTCCGCGAATTATATATCAATATTTGTGAATTAGAGGTATGAATTACAATTAGTATTACATTAATAGGCAGAGATAATGTTAATGTTAAACAATATTCAACCCTGAGCTAACAAAAAAAATCTTCCTTTGGTAGAATTATGTAGGGACTTCATCTTTGCATGGAAGGTCATACGAAGCGGCCATACAGAAACTCCCTCTCTCTCCAATGTGTTTATTCGACTGGTTGACCCATGGATTCACACACCGCGGTGTGTGAAAATGTAAACACACGTACGCGTATTTGACACATACCCACAAGTAAGGTCCGAGGTCGAGAACTGGTTTTTACACGATTTTCCTAACTGCTGTTAGGAATCCGGTTTAAAACAAATGGGTTCCAAATTTTGAAACCCACTTTTTTTAAAACCCACTCGCACGTCGGTGTATTAAGCGCATAAACCTGATTATATGGTTCTGAACGCACACACACACACACACACACACACACACACACACACACACACACACACAGAGGCACTGTACATATATGCACGCAGACATCCCAACTGATTTGGTTTCATCAAGTGATAGATACTGTAAAGGGATGGATTTTGGCCACTCCCCTGCCACAGATCCGTTTAACAGTGAGTGTTAACCATTAAAAATTATGCTTGCCAAAATAAAAATTATGCTTACCCAAATAAAATATTATGCTTACCAAAATAAAAATTATGCTTACCAAAATAAAAATTATGCTTACCAAGATAAAAACAAACAAACAAACAAAAAACTCAAAGCAAGACGATATGCTAAACTGATAACAGTCCGCAAGGAATGTAACTGTAACGTATGATTAGGCGCTGGTCAATATAGGATATGACTCAAGCTGCCTAAGGCGCTGGCCAATATAGGCTATGACTCAAGCTGCCTAAGGCGCTGGCCAATATAGGCTATGACTCAAGCTGCCTAAGGCGCTGGTCAATATAGGCTATGACTCAAGCTGCCTAAGGCGCTGGCCAATATAGGATATGACTCAAGCTGCCTAAGGCGCTGGCCAATATAGGCTATGACTCAAGCTGCCTAAGGCGCTGGCCAATATAGGCTATGACTCAAGCTGCCTAAGCGCTGGCCAATATAGGCTATGACTCAAGCTGCCTAAGGCGCTGGCCAATATAGGATATGACTCAAGCTGCCTAAGGCGCTGGCCAATATAGGCTATGACTCAAGCTGCCTAAGGCGCTGGCCAATATAGGATATGACTCAAGCTGCCTAAGGCGCTGGCCAATATAGGCTATGACTCAAGCTGCCTAAAGGCGCTGGTCAATATAGGCTATGACTCAAGCTGCCCAAACCCAGGGTGCCAACTTGTTGCCTTATGTGCATCGTCGGACGTTCCAGACTATTGAGCAGTCTTGGGCGAACGAGAGGGAATGGGATCTAGTGCTTCCTGTGGGGAAAGGTGGAGGTGCATGAGAGGGGGGGGGGGGGGGAATGATTTTGTAACTAACACTCACCCATCTATCTAGGGGCTTCTTCTTTTTCTTCATCTTCTTCTCTCTTTTTGAGTTGAGCAGCCACAATCAATACGTTGATTCATTTGCTGCTGTAGGTTGTTACTAGGGAGAGGCCGTGTTTTGCATGGTGTGGTGAAAACACAACAAAGAAACAAAACAAAACCAAAATAAAAACACACCACACACTGTACAATAAATCATATGAAGCTACTTGCTGTATGCACAACTATAATTATGTGGAGCTGATGGACAGCCACAGCATGCCGAGGCCACAGTCTTATGCTGTGCAAGGCCCATAAGTGGCTGCAGCAGCAAGGGACATAAAAAAAAATTACGTCACCTAACAGATGACATTGACATTGAAGGAAGGAGAGGTGGGGGTTGGGAATGGGGGGCGGATGGTAGTTGAGACGGAGTGGCTGTGTGGTTTAAATGCCACGTGACAGCAGGTTGCTGTCCGAGGGGTCAGGAGCGCTGGCTTCTTCAGCGGAGAGGTCGTTCCAGTCCCTGATGGGGCTGAGTGGTGTGGTGCCGCTGCAGCACTGAATAGCTCAGTATGCTGCAGTCCATGCGGACAGCATAGCTGAGGACAGCCGAGGTTTACGGTGGTCGCCCTACCGTCGTCCCTACGCAGTGTGTTCGGACAATCATTCAATCAAGTCGTCAACATTGGTGCGAAACCTGCAATATTTTTTTTATTTACTTTATTGTCCCTTTTTCATAGGGAAATTCTGGGCCGCCTCCCCTGGGGAAAGCGTAGTCGCAGCCTGTGGCGCGCCCAAACCCAACCTACCTAACATTTGTTGTGATTTTGAAATTTTGGTTTGAAAGATGGTTTTGTTGTTGCTGTTGTTGTTGTTTGTGGTGGTGGTGATGATAATGATTATGATGATGAGGGGGAGGAGGAGTAAGAGGGTGATAATGATGATGATAAGTGTGGAAACAGAAAACTGTGGGAGGTAGGGGAGGATGGGATCAGGAGGAGGATGAGGAGGATGAGTGAGAGCGAGAGAGAGAGCAAGAGAGGGAGATGGAGAGAGGGGGAGAGCGAGAGAGAGAGAGAGAGAGAGAGAGAGAGAGAGAGAGAGAGAGAGAAAGAGCGAGAAAGAGAGGAGAGGGCAGCAAGAGAGAGAGAGAGAGAGAGAGAGAGAGAGAGAGAGAGAGAGAGAGAGAGAGAGAGAGAGAGAGAGAGAGAGAGAGAGAGAGAGAGAGAGAGAGACTGAAACTGAAAAACGTTTATTACATAAGGATATTAGCTTTAGGTCCAGAGGTCCTTTCTTCCAGATAGTCCTTAACACATGCAAATATATAATAGATGTGAGTACATTGTAACAACATACATGAGCTACAAATAAGTAGTATGAATACTATCAGGATAACATACGCATACACACAAGCAATCATACTCACAAAATTGAAATAAAAGTACTATATATATACAATGTACAACGTATCTCAATACAAATGCACATATACATGAGATATGCGGCATATATACTCACGCATGTGAGAAAGAAAGAATACATAAGTCGTGTCTTCGAAATTTTGTTTAGCCTTTTTACTTTATAACTAAGTCTGAATTAGGGCAGACAGACCAGCCTTAAACGAGGACAGCCCTGGGAGTTTGCATATTTTAAATGTTGTGACAGGGAGTTCCAAAGCGATGCGCCAGAGTAGGAAATGCTAGTTTCAAACAGATCTAACCTGGGTGTGATACATACAAAGCTATTCCTTGAGTTGCTATAAGGTGAGTGTGAAGGCACGAAAAGAGATTTTAATTATATGGGTCCGCCAATGGTTAACGTTTTAAACAAAAACACATATTTGTTGAACAAGAGCTGTTGGCTCAGTGGTAATATTCCTATTTTTTAATCTTTTGATCGGTGGTTAGATAAGGGTCTTGGAGAATAAGTTTTGCAGCTCGACGTTGTAGGCTGTTCAAACTCTTCAGGATATTATCGCTGCACCCGTTCCACACCACAGAAGCGTAATTAATATGTGACAGAATATGAGCATAGTAAAATAACTTCTTTGCATCCATGGTCAGAATATTCTGAAGGCGTGAAAGTAAATATATATTACGGCTTACTTTTTTGCTCACATTGTCAACATGGACGTGCCAACGTAGGGATTCATCTATAGTGACACCAAGTATCTTATGTGCCGTGACGTGCTCTATAGTGGCATCAGCTAGGCGTAGATGGTGGTGTTGGCGGGTGATAACTATCATACTCTTTGTCTTTGATGTGCTGATGTGCATGTGATTGGAGCGACACCAGCTAACTATATCATCAAGACCTTTCTGGAGTGAATGTTGAATGTGAGGTACGGTCTTATTAGATGAGGATATAGAGGTATCATCGGCTAACATATGGCACTCAATGGATTTATCTGTACGAGAGAGTGGTAGGTCATTTTTAAATATACAAAATAACAGGGGACCCAATACAGACCCTTGAGGGACGCCAAACTTAACACACCTCTCAGCTGAAGATAATCCATTTACATGTGTATACTGCTTTCTACAAGATAAAGAAGGATATAAAGAGCGGGAGTGAGCGTGAGGCGTTCAAGTACAAGGACAATTTTGCGAGAAGGATGTTATGATCTACCACGTCAAAGGCTTTTATTAAGTCTATGAATACAACTCCAGACATTTTTTATTTATTAATGGCGGATAGCCAGGAGTCTGTCATTTTGGCAAGTGCAGTGCTACAAAAATGCTTGCTTCTGAAACCGGACTGTAGTTCATGAAAGAGAGATCGCTCTTCAAGATACTGAGTCAGGTGCTTATGAATGTGCCTTTCAAGGACCTTGGAGATGACTGGCAAGAGAGAAATAGGTCTGTAATTAGCGGGTAAAGACGTGTCTTTGCTTTTAGGTAAGGGGATAACCTTAGCGGTTTTAAACAAGTGTGGGAAATGATTTCGCTCAATGCAAAGATTAAAAATGTGAGTTAAGGTATCACTTATGTATGGTAGTGCTAATTTTAGTAATTTACTACTAATATTGTCACAGCCTGTTGATTTCGTATTTTGTAATTGCGCTATGTACTGAGCGACCTCAAAGGTAGCAATAAATGGAATAGGGAAGGGCGCAGTATCTCCAGTGCGCCTTTGACAGATTATCTTCAGCTCATCAGAGCATCTGTATAAGTCACTTGCTGGAAGAGGGTCTTGTTTATTAGACAAACTGGAACTGATAGATACAAAGTAATCGTTAAACAATTCCGCTGTCAAAGATTGTGGAATAATATTCGCTTTAGTTGATTTAGGGCCCTTTGTCAGAGCATTAATAGCTCGCCATAACTGGGAAGTATTTGTGTTGTTTTCCACTAACCTATTGAAATAGTCCTTTTTTGCATTTCTTACAAGGTTTTTCACGCGATTTCTGGACGTTTTGAACTCTTCGAAACGTTTTTGCTTTTTTAACTTGTCCCTCTTGGCCATGGCTTCTATGATAGTTTTATTTAGCCATGGAGGAAGTTTTTGGTGCTTTACGCGTTTAGTTCTCAGATTGCGTGTCTGTTGATGATAGAGAGGAGAGTCCTGTACCACACACACAAAGCCATATCTGGGTCTGTGAAATCATACACTTTAGAGAATGGTGCAGCATGAAGTTCACTGCAGAACGCAATGGGGTCAAAGTGTTTAAAGGAACGAAAATGTATGTAAAAATTAGTGCTATGGGTGCCTGTAGATACATTATGATACCTGATACAGCCTGTGACGTGGGGTTTTATTGTTGCTGGGCTCTGCACAATGGAATGCTGTAACCCTCTCGTCTATTCTGTGGGGACCGCTAGTGAGTCACCGTGTGAAATATTTTAATACATTTATTAGTTTAGCTCGGTCTGTGTTAAGGCTGGGGTACAGAGATAGATCGAAAAATGGTAAAACATCACTGTCACACTAGCTTTCACACGGCTATGAATCATATGTAGTCCAGCCACTTGATAACAGTCAAAATCACACATTTATTTCTTCTACTCTATACACCATCTTTGAAGTACGAATCTAACTTAAAAGTTCAATTGTCAATGCGAATGGTTCGCTCGCTTATAATCTAGGCAGCTACTTTTTCTTCATCGGGCACTGGCTACTAGTGTTCATGAAGAGTGGACTACTGTGGTCCTTATGCTACAGTTTTAGTGCACTGTTTCCTGGGCACTTAACTGAGTGGTTTCGTGGTTGAAGCGCTGCGTTGAGGTAGCTTCTACGACACGCTGTGTTGTCGTTGCTTGTGTTCGACGGGTGGGCTATCTGCGCTCGATGATGTAGATGCCTCGGCAGCCAACTCGAATCGTAGATTAGGTTCTGTTCGTTGCTGAGTTGGGCTCACGATATCCCGCCTGCTCGTCTGTAACATATGAGACGAAATTCTGCACAACCCTTAATAATAGGTCTGTGCAGAGCGTCTCCCTGAAAGCCAAAGTAGCCCTCAGTGATAGCTCCACATCTCTATACATAAGCGACGAACATTCTGCTAAGTCGGTGGTCCACTGGAATCTCCACTCTAATTTCCTATACATACATACATAAATATAAATCGTGGCTAACTATACACGTAAAGAATTAATAATATTATAAACATTCACTGGTATAGCCACTGGTCTGCAAGCATACATATAGATTAAACAACAGTGGTTCTGTCAGGTATACAACATGACGTCAGACCCGGTCGTGCTTGACACGTGGTCGGCTTATCCACGTGGTAAGGCAAAGTCAGACTAACAATTCAAATCTATGCATAGCAAATTCCACAAACATAATTTCAACAATAATACAAATACATCACTATGAAACAGAAGTATGTTCATTTACCTGTTCGACAATGTCAGGCCGTGGCTACTTGATTGAATTCGAAAATTCAACAAGCACTGCTGTCTAATCTTCTCAGGAGAGATTCTGCTAGAAAGTAGCTGTGTACTGCTTAGCGTCTCAAACTAGACTGACCTCCTACTTGGCTTTGACTGAATCAGCCAGAACTGGTTCTAACCACTCTACCTGTGTCTCGATTGGATGAAACAATCTAAGTGGATATAAAGTTCGAAACACCATCGTAGGCCGCGATGATGTCACTAACCGGCTCGCGTCAGCTCGCGGTGTGTGTGTACACATCAGTTATACCTTAATCGTCTGCTATAGACTACAGTAACCTTCTAAGTTTTACTACTGCTTAACAAGCAAAAGCTCAAATAGTGCGGGGTAAACTGGTCTGCTTGTTACACAGCCAATGGATGGGAGAGTGGTCACTGACGCCGAGATCAGCGACATATGACTTTGAAATTGATTTAGGGTTGTTTGTATAGATATGATCAATCAGTGGTGACGAAGACGCAAGTGATTCGCACAAACATTCCCAGTGCGGTTGCTGAACTAGCAGGTTAATGTTAAAGTCACCGAGCAACAGCACTTCGGCATCGGTATTAGTGTTATAAAAAGTATCCATCATGTCACCGAAAGAACTAAACCAATCCCGACCTTCATCAGGGTTGCGGTAGACAAAGCATATAAATGTTGACGCCTTATTATTAGGTTTATATTCTAACCATATACACTCTACTGAGGGGGGTTCTAAGTCTTGGCGTCGAGAAACAAAGTTGTACACCGAGTTATGAATGTAGACAGCAACACCTGTTTGACCTTGAGTGCATTTATCACGTCGTATTATAGAATAATTTGGAATGGAGATGGATGTATCCAACATATTAGAGGTTAAGCGGGATTCAGTAATGCCATACCTATGATAGCACGGCGCGGCTTTGGTTAAGAATGCACACAGGTCCGCAGTTTTGCTGTAGAGATGAAAAATGTTTAAATGACCAACACGAACAATACTTAAAATGTACGGTACCGATAGTTACAGAAAAACAACAACGACAACAGATAAAATAAGGAGCACCTTTTTAAAACAAACTAAAGAACACAAAAAGGCCTACATGAAAAACGGTAAAGTTTTAAAACAAGAGAAATAACCAAAGAAAGGCCACTAAGTTTAGGGCAGAGTTCGGAGCACGAAATTCAATATACAGAGTGCCAGAGTCACAGTTTTTACTGACAACTAGAGTGTTCAGGAAGAAACTCACAACGAAACGCGGAAATGAGAGTCTGTGCGGCCTAGAAGGTCCGAGCAGCGTCCACAATAATGAGTATTATGAAGTACTGTTAATGACACACACACAGCTTATACTTTATAGTCACAAGAAACGTAGGTTCCTTGCCAACACAACGCTCTTACGCACAAGGAATTGTAAGGAGCGCAAGAACCCTGATAATGAGAACCAACAAGATACAATAACAATTATTAAGTACATATCGTTTAAGTCCAAGCTTTTAAAGGTGCGCTTCAATAATCGAGACGCGGAAATTAAAGTGTGAGCCGATTCGTACGTAAATTATACAAATTTAGGTGGCAATACAACAGAAAAATTCAGTTTAGAGAGAGAGAGAGAGAGAGAGAGAGAGAGAGAGAGAGAGAGAGAGAGAAGAGAGAGAGAGAGAGAGAGAATATGATGTTTAGAAAGAATATGGATTTGCAGTCCAATCGATATTCATTACTAGGAATGCGTTGATTTGTTTGTAGTTGGTTGCGCTCAGACACGCTAGTGTTGTCGCTGTGGCCAATGATTTGACTGATTGATTATTAACTGATTGATTGATTTGCGTTATGTATATGTTCGTTATCTGATAATTAGACCTTGTTTTTCAAACGGAGGTTGATATAATTAAACGTGGCCAAATGTAGAGTTTACCGTCAATTTCCCGGAACTGATCGGAAAGTTGCACACCCTTTTCAACAGGGAAAATCCGAAATTCTGGGGGTCATATTAGGAGCATGTAGCCTACGTCGATTCGCGCATCGTTTTGCGCATTCATAATTGTATTATTACGAAGAGATACGGAATAAAATTTTAAGACAAATTTTGATATTTAGCATTAGGATTACAGTTAGTTAGAATTTGGATTAGGATTAGGTTTAGAGTTATGGCTAGTGTTAGGTTTAGCTGTAATCGTAGGCCTAGACTAGACCTATATTCACCAACAGAATTTCGGTATGTTCACCCTCTCTTTGTAGTTCTAAACATTCGCATGAAAGATGAACAAACCTGACGTAGCCTAACAAGAAACAAATGAGGTCACAGTCATTGTTCTAAAATCTCCCATGTGTTACTATCTCCAGAAAAACTACCTCTGTCTGTCACTTCGCATTATGTGAATCTCTCTCTCTCTCTCTCTCTCTCTCTCTCTCTCTCTCTCTCTCTCTCTCTCTCCCCCTTGCATGAGCATCTCATTTAGATTGTTCTCCTAAAACACAATAAAAGTTAAAAATGTTTGCCTTTGTAATGATGATTAGCAACATATATTGTATAAATTATGTTTGAAATATTATCTTTATTACTGTCGCTGTTTCCTCTTGTTTTACGATCTGTTTATCTGCTATACATCTTCTTTGTAGATCAATATAATTTTTTCTTGAAAAATAAAAATTTTGTTTGTTATATCTGTTATTAGCTTAGTGTTCGCTTTCTGCCTTGTCACTCTTCCTATGGAGTGTTATTATTTAGCACTCTTTTATATGTATGTGTTTTTGTTATGATTTAAATGATGTTTGTATTCTATTTGTAACCTTCAGTAGTTTAAACCTCAGCCTTCCCCCTCAGCTTTATTATAAATACTGGCCTCATTCAATTTCCCACTTTGTTTCGGCAGATCTTTTATGCTTCTTTCCATTTGTTCGGAGAGTGGACCTAAAGCACAACTCAACTCTCTCTCTCTCTCTCTCTCGTGGCACTCCAGCATCTAAATTTACATCATTTAGAACACGTCTCCTAAAACACAATAAGCTTCTTTATTGGTAATCCTGTTTAATAGGTATTAGCAACATTAATTTGATATTAATTGTTTGGAAATGATTTTATCTAATGACGACTTTGTTTATTTGTTATAACCTTGGTTGTGTTTAATATAATGTTAAAGCCGCAAAAGGCAAGAATGCTGATGTAAAATAACGCATCCAGCGCTTACTCTTTTATCCTTGCAAAATAAAATTGTTTATCTTATCTTATTTTATCTTATGTTATCTTCCTCTCTGTCTCTCTCTTCTGTCTCTCTTCTGTCTCTCTCATTGTCTCTCTATCTCTATCTCACCTCTCTTCCTTTCTTTGTATAAGACTGTTGATGTTTAACGTCCATTCCATCCATTGACGATATGGCAGACGGGGATATACCCTCCAGGAAAGAAGAGATAAGGACCTAAATCAACACTGAACCACATGAGCAATCATATGTTTGAGATGGACAGTGAAAATTGGCCACTTTTAACTTGCGCACCTAACCTTAGCTGCTTCTTTGTTTGTTGGTGTTGTTTATTATAATTATCACCTAACATTAGCTGCTTCTTTGTTAATGTTTGTTTGTTGGTGGGGTTCATTTTAATTATCAGCTCGCTCTTTTGTTCGAGAGGTTGAAACCAATGCAAAGGCATTGTGCCATATACGAGGTCATAACCAAGGTACAAAGGTTCATGTTCGCGACCAGGACAAAAACCTCTCACTCCAACCACTAGGACACATAACCTGGGCACAGGTCGCACGTCATTCGCGAGTTCGTAGCACGAGGTGACATTAAACCTGGGTGAAGGAGTCTTGACATTCTTGAGATAATGACCTCGTTTAAGTCTTTAGGTCATCACCCGGGCAAAAGACGCAAGACTACGCCACGTCATTCGCGAGGTCGTAACCAGGACAAAGGTTTGAACCTATTAGTGGGGTTGTAACCTGGGTGAAGACCACGCTTCAAAGTCCTAACGTGGTGAAAAACCTGTGTTTGTGAGATTATTACTATCAATCCATACTTAGTATGTACATCATTATGGTATGATTGTGTGTACAAAAAACATTAACATAATGTATGCGGGCGGCTACAAAGAATTTCTGACCGTTACGATATGTAGGCCTTACTCTGTTCTCTGTTATGTTTGAACTAGCTGTATGCAATAATTTCATATATACTTTTCAGATCCCTTAAAGCAGATAATCGTTAGACGCAGCATTAAATTCTCTATTAGAATATATAAACTTTATTTGTGATTTATGTAGAAAGTTTGAATTAGAGCACGATGTTTAGAATAGCGCGATGCCTATCACATTGATAAAGACACCGCGCTGTTGCGGACCAAGCCGACAGGCTTACTGGTTTGGCCGGTCTAACGCACTTCCCGTCTTGTGTAATTGTACATTAACACATGATAAGAACAAACTTGTCGATGATGGCGATAGTGTTACGTTGAAACGCGAAGGATAGTATGTCTGAAACGCGCACGATAGATCTAATCGTTTCGCTTTGCAAAGTATTCAATAATAGAGTGTATTTACCTTTGATTTGAGTTTGCGTTGTTGTTAGAAGAAGCTTTGTATAAGTTGATGATTTTTCTTGGTCGATGTTGTTGGAGAATTCTCTAGATCTGCTTGTTTACTATCGATCCAAGTTTCGTGATATTTGAGAACATTCGTTTGACAGAAAGGAAGGTTGTATGACGTAAAACAGTGATGACGAAGTTAATTCTGATTGGTTGTAACGCGTCATTCTGGAACGTCCTGAGGTTATCTCGAGTTGAGAGAAAAAATATATAATGGACACACTGTTGTGAAAGAGAGAGTGAAAAGGCGATTGTATGCAGTTGTTGATGAACGCTGAATAAAGTTTGAAAACTACATACGAAGACTTTGCTTTGTTGCTGAGTGAGCAGGCTGCGTGAATAAACGAATCTGAGTTACACCTTATCAGGACTTCAGCATTGGGGCTGAATCAACTACTGATAAAAAAAACAACATCGAGTGTAACAGATAGCAAAGATTTTCCACTGTAACACCTTAAGTGTGATATTTTCCGATGCCTTAGATAGTTCATTCTCTAATAGTATATACTTAAATTAAATATTAGTTTTATAGGGACATACATTGGAAGAGAGACAGAGGAAAAGTTGTAAGAAAAGGTTGGATGTAAATATTGTTGTTGTGCTAGGTGATTTCTATTTTAGTCCGTCATAGTCGTAACCCATAATAGTAACCATGTCATATTATATATCGTTGGAAAGAGGAGACGTTGTTCTTTCTTTGTCATTATTATTATTATTTATAATTGTATTAAATTCAAGAGTTTTTACGAGTTTAGACTCGTGACATTCTTAAAAGCAGCAGCCAACTCCCTCTTAAATTGCGTATTATTTTTCTTTCGTAGCAGATAGGTCCTAGATTATTATATCAGTAGAAAGGTCGTAGTTCCGCGTTTCCGCCCATATATATTTTGTATAGTGTTCGTTGGCGTTTTAAGCCTTATATGTAAAATAAAGATTAACAACTAAAACAAATTACCGCGAGAGCCGAACATTCTGGGACGCGCAGCACGCGTTAAACATCGGGTTCAGTACGAACCTCGCGCACACATAAAAGCACGCACCGTGCAAATCTTTCGGGATACACACACACTCGGAGAGCAAGAGAAAAAAGACTGAGGGCTGGAGCACGCAGAAAGAGAACAAGAGAATGGGAGAACGAGTCAGACACACAGAGAAAGCAGAATGTAGCTGTACGAGCATTGCCTGTTGCGCTCTCTTAGTATGATGCACTTCGAGAATAAAACTTTCAACGGTCATCAACGAACTTAAGGGGGCCGGGGTAGTTCAGTTGGTAAGAGCGTCTTGCTAGTAACTGAAAGGTCGCTGGTTCGAATCAAGGATTGGTCAACGTGTGATCATATTATTTTCCCCTTTACCAACAACTGGCCCGCTGGTGTCAGTATAAATCGGTCCAGTAGTCACCTATACGCGAACGTGTCGTGTGACTATAATCTACAAACAACAACGAACTGGCGTTGGAGAGAGAGAGAGAGAGAGAGAGAGAGAGAGAATTCTTCATCACCCTAGCCTCCATCACGTTATCATCTTCTCTCCAATAACATAAAGTCTGATTAGTTAACAAAAAGTAAAAGTTTAAAAGCCCCAAGTTGAAGAATGTTTGTATTTTTGGCAAAACAGATTTCTCCTAATATTTGACGTTTTTGCTTTTACATTAAACAATGGGCTTTTAGTTGCTGAAACCAACAGCCAAAGTTTGAATTCTCCATGTCTGTTTTGACAGGGGTTGATTTCCTCTAAGTTGAACGGCACATCAATACGGTAAAAGACCGTCTAGTAGACATTGTTAGTGCTAGAGCGGTAGAGCGGCCGCACCCATGAATAGCCACAAGAACTATTTATTGATTAAAAAAACAACAACTTTACTTTGGAATGAGATTTTTGTTGTTGTTTTGTTAAAAGCTTTTTTCAGTGAGGCAACACTCACTGTGCATTTTAAAGGGATCTGTGGCGGGGAGGTGGTCACTATGGGTCATTTTAAAGGGATCTGTGGCGGTAAGGTGGTCATAATGGGTCATTTTAAAGGGATCTGTGGCGGTAAGGTGGTCACAATGGGTCATTTTAAAGGGATCTGTGGCAGGGAGGTGGTCACAATGGGTCATTTTAAAGGGATCTGTGGCGGTAAGGTGGTCACAATGGGTCATTTTAAAGGGATCTGTGGCGGGGAGGTGGTCACAATGGGTCATTTTAAAGGGATCTGTGGCGGGGAGGTGGTCACAATGGGTCATTTTAAAGGGATCTGTGGCGGGGAGGTGGTCACAATGGGTCATTTTAAAGGGATCTGTGGCGGGGAGGTGGTCACAAGGGATCATTTTAAAGGGATCTTTCACGGGGACGTGTCAAAATTGTTCATTTTAAAGTAGCTTTTACTTGAGGAAACCAAAGTAGTTTTGATTTGTCCAACAACCGTAGTTTCAGTGGGAGAGCGTTCGCCTGGAACACCTGTTGACCCAGGTTCTACTTCCGTGGTGGACAAGAAAAAATGTGGCCAATTTCACTGTCAGTATTTGCAGTATGATTGCTCTGGCGGTTCAGTGTAGATTTAGGTCCCTACCCTCTCTATCCTGGGATGGTTAACCATGTCTGCCATATCGCCAATGGTGGGTGTAGACGTTAAACCTCAATGTTCATTCATGTGTGTGCGTGTGTATGTGTGTGTAGATTCCGCTGGACCTAAACCATTAACCATGTCATGTAATATGTGTGTGGATATTGCTTTCTTTCTCACTCATGATCAGATGCGTGTGAACCAAACACGAATTATTTAGTTTGCTTTTGAATCTCACTTGTGACGACTTAGAATATACTTATTATCCGTTGGTAATAACGCGTTTACGACCACTCAGTTACGTGGCTAAAATTTATGTGCTAGGTGTCAAAACTTAAGTCTTGCATTATATAATACATGCTAGACTAACATCGTCGATGAGCATTTTTAGATGTTTTTTTATTCCTTTTTTATAATCTACCAGACAACCCGTCGGACCCAACAAGACGGACAAACAACAAACAGTTCTGGACATACATTGAGGCACAGCGAACTGAAGCATCTGGAGTTGCACCGTTGAAAGTTGACGGCAAGCTGATAACAGACGCTAACGAGCGCGCCGAAGTCCTTAACAAACAATTTCATTCAACCTTCAGCCCCAAAATCTCCTGCACTCCACAAGAATTTATAGCGAGGACCAACCTTCAACCCACCAGTGGAAACTCCACCACCTGCAGCTTCATTGACATCACTGTCCCAGGAGTCTCGAAGTTACTCAAAGACCTTGACCCCAACAAAACCCCAGGCCCTGACGGCATCAGCCCCAGAGTCCTAAAAGAACTTGCCACTGAACTCGCCCCTGCACTTACTATCCTCTTCCGAAGTTCTCTAAACTCTGGAGTAGTTCCTCAAGACTGGAAAACTGCCAACGTTACACCTGTTTTCAAGAAAGGTGAACGATACAAAGTTGAAAATTACCGCCCCATATCCCTAACAAGTGTTCCCTGTAAGATCATGGAACACATTATCACCAGCTCCATCATGTCCTTCGCAGAGGCCCAAGGCATCATCACAGATGCGCAGCATGGTTTTCGACAAAGCCATTCCTGTGAGAGCCAACTTGTTGGGCTTGTGGATGAAATTTCGGTTGACCTTGAAAAGGGAAAGCAAACAGACGCCCTAATAATGGACTTCTCCAAGGCCTTCGACAAGGTGTGTCACTCGCTCCTAATCCACAAGCTCAGCCATTATGGCATCTCCGGAAAAGTGCTCGGCTGGATAGAAGCCTTCCTTGCTGATAGGCAGCAGCGCGTAGTGGTGGACGGGGCTGTCTCAGGACCTGCTCCTGTAGAGTCTGGAGTGCCTCAAGGATCTGTACTGGGCCCAAGCCTCTTTGTACTTTACAATAACGACCTCCCAGAAAAAGTGAAATCAACAACCCGACTATTCGCTGACGACACCATGTGCCATAAAACAGTCAACACCACTGCTGATCAGTCTGTCATACAAGATGACCTCAACCACCTGGCAGAGTAGGAGCAACGGTGGCTCATGTGCTTCCACCCTGACAAGTGTCAGACACTCCGTGTCACGAGGAAAAGGAAGCCTCTGCCTTGTGCATACCACCTCCACGGCCACACTCTATCGACAGTTGACAAGGCCAAGTACCTGGGGGACACCATTGAGAGCAATCTACAGTGGGACACCCACATCACCAGCGTAACCAACAAAGCCAACAAAACACTTGGATTTCTGAGAAGAAATCTCAAAATCGGCTGCCAGAAGATTAAGCGCCAAGCGTACACCTCACTCGTCCGCCCTATCCTGGAATGCGCGTGCCCAGTGTGGGACCCTCACACCAGTAAGGATATCAAGCGCATTGAAGCTGTACAGCGCCGTGCCGCCAGATGGGTGGTGCATCGCTACCTCCAGACTTCAAGTGTGGCTGAAATGCTTGAACACCTACAATGGCCAACACTCCAGGATCGCCGCCGCCAAGCCAGACTCTGCCTGTTCTACAAGCAGCACAAAGGCCTAACTGTCATTACATCATCCAGGAAACCCACCCCTGCTCCGCCCCTGAAGACTACCCGCCAGACGCACTCTGAGCAGTACCAGCTGCCTTCCTGCAGAACGGCATACAGGCAACAAACCTTCTTTCCACGCACCATTGCCGAGTGGAATGCTCTCCCAGAAGAGGTTGTTCGCAGCCAAACTCTGGAAGAGTTCAAATCCCGGATCTAGCCCTCCCCCCTCCCCTCCTCTCCCCCACCCCAATCCCCTATCCCTGACCCCACAAGCTGATCACCCGGACAGCGATCTTCACATTTCCTGTACAATATACCTAAGCGCAAAACCCTAAACGTCTACGTAATCTTCACAATGCTGAAGGAGGTAGTCAAGAAGAAGAAGAAGAAGAAGAAGAAGAAGAAGAAGAAGAAGATTATAACTCACTTTTCCAACACAATTATAAATGTGTACATTACAGTCCAGAATGCCTTGCCCACATCCTGCCCCAAAAGGGGCATCACGATATTATTCTCAATTATTTTATTACATTTGTTGTTGCTGCTATTATTGTAGTAGCTGTTGTTGTTGTCGTCATTGTTGTTGTTGTTGTTGTTGTTGTTGTTGTTCTTCTTCTTCTTCTTCTTGTTCTTCTTCTTTCCCACCCTCTTCCCCCATTCTTCTTCTTCTTCTTCTTTTTTCTCCTTACGTCACCTCGCATTTCTTTTCGAGATTTTGAACTCAGGTCCAAGACCTTATGTCATTAACGAGGTCGTACCAACGACAAAGAGTTCATGTTCTCCGCGAGGTCATTACCAGTGCAAAGACCTTTCACGTCTGCAGCCACAAAACACCCAAGACTACGTCATTCACAAGATCGTTAATAGGGCAAAATTGTCCACACAATTAATCCAGCGACAATTTATTTTGAACTTTGTAAATAAATTGTTCTTATTGTGGTGGTGTTGGTGGTGGTGGGGAGATGATACAGTGATGGAGGCTAGGGTGATGAAGAATTCTCACACATTTTCTCTCTCTCTCCCCAACGCCAGTTCGTTGATGACCGTTGAAAGTTTTATTCTCGAAGTGCATCATACTAAGAGAGCGCAACAGGCAATGCTCGTACAGCTACATTCTGCCTTCTCTGTGTGTCTGACTCGTACTCCCATTCTCTTGTTCTCTTTCTGCGTGCTCCAGCCCTCAGTCTTTTTTCTCTTGCTCTCTCAGAGTGTGTGTCCCGAAATAGGTTGTTTGTAGATTATAGTCACACGACACTTTCGCATATAGGTGACTACTGGACCGATTTAAACTGACACCAGCGGGCAAGTTGTTGGTAAAGGGGAAAATAATATGATGACACGTTGACCAATCCGGGATTCGAACCAGCGACCTTTCGGTTACTAGCAAGACGCTCTTACCAACTGAGCTACCCGGCCCCTCCTTTCCCGAAATATTTGCACATCCGATCTTTTATGTATGCGCGCGGACCATACTGAACCTGAGGCTTAACGCGCACTGCTGTTCGTCTCTCTAGGTAATTTGTTTTAGTTGTTAACCTTTATTTTACATATAAGGCTTGAAACGCTAACGAATACTCTACAAATTATATATGGGCGGAAACGCGGAACTACGACCTTTCAACTGATATAATAATATCGGACCTATCTGCTACGAAATAAAAATAATACGCTATTTAAGAGGGAGTTGGCTGCTGCTCTTAAGCATTTCACAACTCTAAACTCATAACAACTCTTTAATTTAATACAATTATAAATAATAATAAAAATGACAAAGAACGAACAACGTCTCCCCCTTCCAACGATATATAATATGACATGGTTACTATTATGGGTTCCGATTATGACGGACTAAACTAGCAAACACCTAACACAACAACATTTACATCTATCCCATCTTCTTACAACTTTTCCTCTGTTTCTCTTCCGATGTATGTCCTATAAAACTAATATTTAATTTAAGTATATACTATTAGAGAATGAACTAGCTAAGGCATCGGAAAATATCACACTTACGGTGTTACAGTGGAAAATCTTTGCTATCGCCATCATCGACAATTATGTTCGTGTCATGGGTTAATCTACGATTACACAAGGCGGGACCGAGCCACCAAGGCGATGTTTGCTTTACTCCGCAAAGTTAGAAAATTGGCTTTACCTATTGACATGCAAATTGAACTCTTTGATAAAACTGTTGTACCTATATTATTATACGGTTCGGAAGTATGGTGTCCTCAGGTGACTGACCTGGTAAACAGATTGCATCTATGTTTTTATAAGTTTATTTTAAAGCTTGGTAAAAGTACACCGACATGTATGGTTTTAGGAGAAGTAGGTCAGTACCCTATAGATATCTTAACAAAATGCCGTATGTTAAATTTTTGGTATAAGCTTGCTTTTGACAGAAATAGTACTAAATTATTTTGTGTGGTTTACAGGTTTCTGCTGAAGATGTACGAACTAAACTTGTACAAACATGATTATTTAGACTGTGTCAGGAATTCTCTGGAAAAACTAGGGTTAGGAAATGTTTGGTATGATCAGTCTCAAGGCTCGAATTTTTCTGCCGAAGGGTTTAAAGAAGAGATAAAGAAAAGGCTGCAGGATCAACATGTACAAAACTGGCACTCAGAAATTAACACAAATAATTTATATTATAATTATAGAATGTTTAAAGAAAATTTTGAATTTGAAGAATATTTGACAGTTTTGCCCGCCAGCCTAGCTGCTGTTGTCATAAAATTTAGAACCTTTCACCATAAGCTACCAGTGCAAAAGGGACGATTTCTTGGAATCCAGAGATGTGACAGAATCTGTAATAAATGTACTTTTAATGAGTTATGAGATGAATTTCATTTTATTTTTATATGTCCACATTTCGACGATGATAGAAAAGAGCTGCTTAAAAGGTTTTTCTATGTGCGACCCAATGCTATTAAATTTTCTAATTTATTTTTAACGAAAAATAAGACTATTCTGCTGAAACTGGCTAGTTTTATGAAAATAATAATGGATAGCTTTAGAACGTAATATAATGATTTGTAATATTAATGATAGTAATAATAGAATATAAATACCCAATACCAGTGTGTACCCCCCCCCTTCCCCCCTTCTTTATCACCCAATCTTGCGAGAGAGTGCGTGCGATTTGCGATCAGCTTGTGTGGACATAAATTTTATGTAGTATGCTTATGTTGTGTGATAATAATGGATGTGTATTTTGTAAATGTTTATGTTTCTTAGACCGCGAGTGTGAAAGATTAACTTTTATTTTTGTAATATATGTACATATGTATTTTATATTGTATTTTATTATTTTTATGATTTTTATGGTTATTCTACATGTATGTTTATTTTTATCCACTTTCGTTGTATCCAAGTGCCCCAAGGGGTTTTATGGAATAAAGCGCTTTTGACTTGACTTGACTTGACTTGGAAAGCGTTACGACCGGCCAGCTCGTATCAGCGGTCATACAACAGCGCGGTGTCTTTATCAATGTGATAGGCTTCGCGCTATTCTAAACATCGCGCTCTCCTTTAAAATTTCTACATAAATCACAAATAAAGTTTATATATTCTAATAGATAATTTAAAGCTGCGTCTAACGATTAATTATCTGCTTTAAGGGATCTGAAAAGTGTATATCAAATTATTGCATACAGCTAGTTTAAACATAACAGAGAACAGAGTGAGGCCTAAGTCTCAAAATGGTCAGAAATTCCTTGTAGCCCGCCCGGCTACATTTTATCACGCATTTTTTTTAGTTTTAGAGCTGCTCAAGGCGCTGGCTGATACAGGAAATTAATGAAGCCGCCCGAGGCGCTTTTGCTGCGGAGCTATCATTAAAATCAACATTGTTGTTATCAATAGGTGCATAAGCCAACGAATGGATCGATTTATATTAAAGAAAGTTATTTTTGTTATAGCGTTTTATCCTTATAGAACAATAGTGATCGTTAATTTTAAAAGGACCTGTTACTCTGGACTGTGTGTCCTTGGGACATTGCATTTTACAGTTGGACTTGACTTTGTCGGATGTCGTATGTGTTGGGGTGTCGGATAGCGCAGTGGTTGGAGCACTCGCTACTGTGTCGCAAGTTAAGCACCGTCCAGTGCGGTTAGCACTTGGATGGGTGACCGCAACGTGAAGCGACAAATAACAACGCCCCCATTTGCCTCAACTGTGATTGAGTACCTACTCTCTTGAGGGTGGGGAAGGTAAATCAGCGAGGGAGAGAGATGGGCATCACCCTCATTACGCTGGCCCAAGATAAGTGTGATCTTCAACATCACGCTCCCCTACGGCCACAAGGCTATGGGACTACCCTTACCTTTTTACCTTTTACTTGACTTTGTGATCTGTTAAACTTCGGAAGAACCTTGGTGCCACTAGGTCTTTGCCCGGCAACAGGTTATTGTGTCCATTGACCTTCACGAGGCTCTCTCTCTCTCTCTCTCTCTCTCTCTCTCTCTCTCTCTCTCTCTCTCTCTCTCTCTCTGTTTCTCTCTGTTTCTCTCTCTCTCTGTTTCTCTCTCTCTCTCTCTCTCTGTTTCTCTCTCTCTCTCTCTCTGTTTGGGTGTGTGCGTGTGTGAGTGTGTCTTTCTATCACTCATGATCAAACGCATGTGAATCCAAAATAAGTAATTATATTGCGCTCGAGAGTCCCCTTCCGTCTATCAGCACTATGAAATATGCCTACTGATTGCCATTCACTTATGTGTACGTGTTTGCCATCTCTCTGTTAAGTGTCTAACGCTCAGGGTGCCTAAACTTAATCCTTGCATTGCAAGGAGTCTTTCATACCATGGTGTCTGAACTTCACTCCGCGGTGTCTGAACTTTCATTCCATGGTATTCCGTGATGTCTAATTTCATTCCGTGGTGTCTAAACTTTAATTCCATGGGGCCTAAACTGTCAGTCCAGTTCAGCTTGGTTTAGAATTTTAATGTCACGTCTGTACACTCTAGGTGCATGACATTAGACAATAAAACTAAAATATAGTAAAATCATAACAATCTACCAACTTAAAATAAAATTATAACAATCTAACAACTGATGACTTTAATATAACATCAACAATTATAGCGATATCTGGATGGGAATGACCTGTTAACTGTGACGGTGGGTCTATTGTTGCTTTGCTCTGCACAATGGAATGCTATTACCCACTCGTCTTAAGTCGATGGGGATCGCTAGTAAATCTCCCTGTGACTCTACTTAATACATTTATTTGTTTAGCTCGGTCTGTGTTTAGGCTGGGGTACAGAGATAGAAAGAAAAGTGGTAACAGATCGCTGTCACACTAGCTCTCACACGGCAAGACAGTCTACCAAGTAGAGGCAAACGTGAGAGCCCGATACCACCACATCAATCTCCTCAAGAAATACACGGATCGACCAGCGACCCCCAGCACTCACAACTTCCTAGCCATCGCCATCGCGGAGGTAGGAGACAGCATGGAGACAAATGCAGTAGAGTATCCCCTGCATTCCAAAGAGACCCACAAGGATGTGATACTCAACGGAGACCTAGCCGCCAAGCAGCAACAGCAAGTACTACAGGTCATTCGACAACATCAGACTGTGCTCACAGACCAACCAAGAAGGACAGACCTCTTCGAAATAACCCTAACGGTGACCTACCCAACACCCGTCCGCCAGAAGCTCTACCCGATGCCACTGTCACAGCAGCGAGCCATCAAGGAACAGATAGACACCTTACTGGCAGCCGAAATCATCTCAGCCTCTACTTCACCCTACAGCAGGGTTGCGTTCACGCTCCACTACCCTCATACAATATGTAGAGGCCGCTACAGTGTGCGCGTGAACCGTGTGTAGCGCAGCAAATTTACGCGCATGCTCACAGAGTCCGGAAAAAAGAATGGCTGTCGTCAGTGTCGAAGAAAACCTAAAAGCTTTACTTCAGACTATTATGTTGGAGTTAATTGACGATTCGGACGAGGACGAATGTAGAGGGGACTCGTTAAAGACAATTTATGGACAAATAAAAAAAACTGTGGCACATATCTTTCGCTACCGCCAGCGTCCGCCATTTTTGTATGAGCTTTCATACAATCCACTGCGCGCTCGAGAGGTGTAGGAAAAAGTAGCACTACGTGTTCATACGTAGTGACTGTGAACGGCTGCGCAGCAATACATAGTCATACATGGTGCCATCGTGAACGCAACCCAGGCACGGTATTGTTGCGAAAGCCCAACGGAGAGCATCGACTGTGCATCGACTTCAGACTTCTGAATGCCGTAACGCAGTTTCAGCCAGAACCACTCCCGAACCAGACCGACCTATTTGCCAAGCTACAGCGAGCTAAGTACTTCTCACGCATCGACCCCAGCAAAGGGTACTATCAGATAATAATAATAATAATAATAATAATAATAATAATAATAATAATAATAATAATAATAATAATAATAATAATAATACTAATAACAACGGATTTTTGTATAGCGGGTACTCCAGCCTATGACCAGACTCACCACGCTTTACATAGTCATTACATATAAATACATGCAATCAATAAAACATCACTTTTGCTACAATACACCAAAAGATAATAATGGTACAGGATGCAGTCAATATAAAAAATTCAAAAACTAAACATTCGATTTTCTTTCGTCTTCTAATAGCGATCTCCCTGCCTTTACAC
This sequence comes from Oncomelania hupensis, assembly GCA_036898135.1. Taxonomy (NCBI): domain Eukaryota; kingdom Metazoa; phylum Mollusca; class Gastropoda; order Littorinimorpha; family Pomatiopsidae; genus Oncomelania; species Oncomelania hupensis. Next base: position 58,856,934 of record CM072523.1, on the reverse strand, counting down.
AACCTGTTTGAGTGATGTATGTGTATTTGGTGTGTGTGAGGGTAAATGACAGGTGAGGGTGTATGTTGGTATAGATCGCCGCGCTTTGAGCCTTGGGGAAAGGCGCGTACATAGCATCCAGTATTATTATTATTATTATTATTAAGACGGAACAGTAAAGGTACAGACTATTTACAACTATGTACATAAATTACAAAAAAGACAGAAATAGACTATTTACAACTATGTACACAAATGACAAAAAAGACAGAAATAGAATAGCAAATACCTATTCACAGCTATTTATATGCCCGGTCAGGCCCAGGAAGAAAAGCAGTATAAATATGTACAGCCGTGTATACACTTACGGATCAGACATAGACAAAAGATGAGAGAATGGCAGCGGGATACAAATAAATCTGAATAATGCAGTTTGAAGAGGTGGGTTTTGAGGGCCTTTTTGAATGCTTGTGTTGATTGTATGTTGCGGATATGGGAGGGAAGGGAATTCCACTGCTTAGGTGCGGAGTAAGCGAATGCACGTTGGCCGTATGTCTTAGTGCGGGTGACGGGAACCTTTAGTGTGCGAGTGTCAGCAGAAGATCTTAAAGTGCGTGAAGGGGAGTAGACAGACAGTAGATCAGCAAGGTAGGAAGGACAAGATTCTGTGAAGAAGTTGTGACAGAGAACAGAGAGTTTGTACTCTATGCGTGCTTGCACAGGAAGCCAGTGAATGGAATGTAGTAGAGGTGTGATGTGATCGCGTTTCTTAGCTCGGAATATTAGTCTAGCTGCTGAGTTCTGAACCTTTTGTAGTTTTTCAATGATGTGTTTTGGGGAGCCAGCAAGGAGAGAGTTGCAATAGTCAAGACGAGAAAGGACGAGAGCGCAGACTAGGGTTATGGTGGCAGGGACTGTAAGATAGTGGCGAAAGGAGCTGATTTGGCGTATGGCCGTGTATGCAGAGCGACAGACGTTGGAGATGTGGTTGTTGAGGGACAGGTCATCAGAGAGAATGTAGCCGAGATTTCTTGTTTTTTTGTTTTGTTTTCTTCCTCATTCCTCCAAATTCAGATAGGTTTTGTATTTTCATTTTTTGGAGTTCGGAATTACTTCTGGCTTTAGCAATGTTTGTAACTACTTGGCTGCGTGTGATTACGTGAAGTAGTTCCTGCTGATGAAGTTGAAGGTGACGAGGCGAAAGCTGGCACGCGCTGACTCAAGGCACCTGTCTTGCAAAGTACACACTTCCGTCTCGCAGTGCCCCTCCGGATAGTTGAGATGAAGGTGATGGAAGAAGGGCTGGTTATTGGAGGTTATAGTGATGGATGGATGGTTGATACGCCCAGTACACCCGGAAGCAACTACACCCTCTAAATGAACATATTGCTGTAAGCAAACGGGTTAAATTTGTTTATTAGTTTTAACTAGTACCAGTGGAATGGTGCTTATGGGTTCAGTTTGTAAACACACAACACAAAGTCAGACTCCAGCCTGTTATACTTATCACAAAATGCTTTATATCCTAGCTGGTAACTCAGCTGGCTCTGAAAGCTTGGTTGGGGCTAAATTTATGTTAGGCTTTTTGTACCAACAGAGCCTTGAGCAACAGTTAAAAGTTAGTTCATCATTGCTTTTAGGGTCCAGCAGACTTCAATGAACAGAATCAGGACCTTTTTTGGGAGTGCGCTATATAAAAAACAATACTAAAAAATAAAATAAAAAATCATCAATTCAATTACCTGCCTACATGCATGTTCTACAGCAAAGGAGAAATTGATAGAAGATCAGAGCCAGGAAATAGAGAACAGTCTGAATAAGAACAACAGCATGAAGGCTTATCAGACTGTGAAGCGGCTGACAAGTGTTAAACAGCCCAAGCTCTCCATGATCCACTGCAAGTCTGGCATATGCCTTACAGAAAAACAAGAAGTCTTGGACAGATGGACAGTGTACTGCTATGACCTTTATAACCACACACCAAAACGGAGACCCACCAGTTCTAGCATGTCCAGAGAACATAGAGGAAGAAGAAATCCTCCCAATTCTCCGAGAAAAAGTTGAGGCAGAAGTGCAATCGCTGAAGAAGGGGACGTCAGCGGGAGTGGACAACATACCCGCGGAACTGCTTCAAGCAGGAGGAGAAGCGATGATTGACGCACTCACCATTATCTGTAACAAGATCTGGTTGAATGGAAAGTGGCCTACACCATGGACCCAGTCGCTTGTCATCACTCTTCCCAAATAAGGTAAGCTTCAGGAATGTGAAAATTACCGCACCATCAGCCTCATCAGCCATCCCAGCAAGGTCCTCCTAAAAACAATACCCAACAGGTTGAAACACCAAGCTGAACAAATCATAGCTGAAGAGCAAGCAGGATTCAGGGCAGGGTGAAGTACCACTGAACAGATTTTCAACCTCAAAATAATCTGCGAGAAATTCCTACAGCACCAAAAACATCTATATCATGTGTTCGTAGACTTCAAGAAGGCGTTTGACCGAGTTTGCATGCAGCTCTGTGGGCAACCATGAGAGTGTACATCAGTCCTAAACTTATTGAAGTCATCAAAAGCCTGTATGACAAGGCTACCAGTGCAGTCCTCCACAACAGCGCCATCGGGAACTGGTTCAGAACAACAATCGGTGTGCGTCAGAGATTCCTACTCTCTCCAGCACTCTTTAACATCTTCCTAGAGCGCATCATGTCAGATGCCCTTGTGTGATGGTCTGTCGGGCTTCGTTTTTGGTGATGTGTTGGGTATAGGAAATGTCCAGAAGTCTTCTGTAGCACTTCATATCCATGCTTTGTATTCTTCGTTGGAGATCTGCTGTGAGGGTCCATGCTTCGCAAACATATAGGAAGATGAAGATGACAAGGGAGCGCAGCAGTCTTAGCTTGGAATGTAGACTGATGGTCCTGTCTTTCCAAATGGGCTTCAACCTTGTCAGGGCAGCAGTTGTTTGTGCGATCCTAGGGAGGACTTCCTGTCGGGACCCATTGTCTGATACAATGGTTCCTAAATATTTAAAACTATGCACTGTGTTGAGGGATTGGCCTTGGACTTTGATGTCCATGTTGAAGCCATTGGTGTTGTTGGTCATCATTTTGCAATACAATGCGACTTTATTTATCTCACACGGAGGAATTACTATCCCACACCCCAAACATACTTGCGCCGTACACTACGCTGACATGGCCAAATACAAAGACAATGTAGGTTTGTCAGAGTCTGGTGCTGAACATGCCATGATGTAAGCCTACGATGTTTGTACAGTTGTTTTGATAGCTTAGCCTGCCAACTTTGACAGAGTGTAGAATTATGGTTGTGAAAATAAAATGATTAAGCACGCTGGTGCTAATGTACAATACAATACAATGCAATACAATACAATACAATACAATACAATGCAATGCAATACAATACAATACAATACAATACAATACAATACAATACAATACAATACAATACGCCTTTATATATCTCACACGGAGCAATTACAATGGTGGCAGCTTATAAGTACATGTATGTACAAATTTGACGCGTACACGAAAAAAATGTATTATTTTTACAACACACAAACGAATATATTGGTAAACGTAGAATTAAAACGCTAACACTAGAGCACCCTGGGTGGCACAATCACACTCATCACTTTGGCATCATATCACAGATAGCAATTGCACTGAGATTAATATTAAAAAATATACACAAACATAAAGGAAATTAAATACATGCTGATCTGGTAGGCCTCATGCTATGTGTATCGTGCCGAGGTAACTTTGCCGAATATGCGGAATGTGCAAAACGCTGCCGGTTTCTCGTCTTCGGTGGTCATTGGCTGAAAGTGTCTACAATGGTTAAAAAGTTGATGAATACACAAACACTACCTTGATATCTCCCATCTTTGTCCTATCGATTGTGGGCTTCTTTGCATCAAAATTGTATATGGGTAGTTTCTACCTTACTGTCATAATTATTCTGTTCTTTGCGTGGTGTAATAGTTTTCTGACCATGACGGGTACGTAAGGGTACAGAAATCTACTCCTTAATAAAATATTATTAAAGTACATATTAGACTCACATGCTTAGCAATGTGAGTCTATGTACCCCTACCCCCACCCCGCCTCCATTACCCCACCAGCCCCACCCGCCCCACCCCTCTTTCCCTCACCCCGCCTCCCTTTGTCCATCTCCCTTCCTCCAAAAAAAATCCATATTTATTTTTGCAAACCTGTGCGAAATGAGTCCTAACAAGTCTAAAAATGAAATGTAAAATAATGTGTCCGTCCGTCCGTCTATCTGTCCGCCGTCTGTCTGTACAAAACCTGCAAGAGGATTAATATCTCACAACCTATTTCAACTATCACAACCAAACTTGGTAGATGGCATGTACCCATGAGACCTCACAAAAGATCAGCGAATGAATGACTTCACTTCAAGGTCAAGGTCACAGGGACAACTACTATTATACAAATAATGTTTATTTTTCACAAAATGTAACTTATTTTTAGGTTATTAATATTGAACTTGTGATTCTTTGATGCATGATATCTATCAATAAGACACACATGCTATATGAGCTTTGAAGTGACTTTGACCCTAAACTTTAAGAGATCTAAAGTCCAAACTTGTTGTCTTTAAAGATGATAGATTGATCCTTCAAATATGTTTCGTGTATGCGTTGATCTTGAAGGTCGAGGTAATTTTAGGCCTTGCAAAAACATTCAAAAATACTCGTAGGTCATCGCACAGTGGAATGGCTGTTTATTTAACCCAAAATATGCAACAACAATGGGTCATTTGATCAGACATGCATGAGAGGTCACGTGAAGGGGAACGTCATTCCAAGGTCAAGGTCACTAAAGATCAAGATTATTTCAAGGTCACCGTTTTTGTGGCCTAAATTAGTAATACAACTTTTGCAGTAGTTTATTTGATAGAACATGAGTACATTTGGAGCCGGAGGTCAAGGTCATATAAAGGTCAAGAGAATAGAAAGACCAAAGTTGGTATTACTTTGCATTTTAATGCCACCGTTTCATTTTGGTTTTTTTCTGCCCACTCATTTTCATGTTAAATATTGTTAGTTCCATAAAGAGCATGCAGGTTATATGGGCTTTGCCTTTCTAGTATTTATTGAACGTAGCCTAGACAGGCGTGATCCTTTTGTCATTCCCAGGGCATTGATGTAAATTTAAGTGAAATTTTCCAACAAACAAGGAATTAATACCGGTAAAAATGTGACGCCCTGTGGGGATTTCTACCAACAACGTGTAGCGAAGGTTAATGCTTCAGGAGTAAAACAATAGATTATAGTTCTTCAGGTAGCTTGGGTTTGAAATGACTGTCAACAAGATCACACACATTTTTGATTGTTCTCCCTTCGGGCTTCGCTTGAAGGTACAATGTGGGAAGTAGCCGAGTCAACTGGAGCATAGTATACCTTACTTTCTAACAGTGATGTCATTGGCAGTAAAGAAATGTATTTTTGTCAATTATTTCCCTACTGAAAAATTCAAGCTAAACGTCAAAAGAATAATCACCTTGGAAACGCCGTCACAGTTCCGATTACGTCACACAGCCTATGTTTTAGCTTCACTTGGTTGGTTGTTTTATTAACGTCTTCTTCGTTTATTCATCGAAATATTAAGACGCACACTCGCATGCACACACGCACACACACACATGCACACACACACACTTACTCTCACAGTGGGAGCATCATTATTACATGGTATTCCATAGCATACTGAAATGCATACACAGATAGATATAGTAAAACACAAGTGACTAGTCTAAAGTGATCACAAAAACATTCTGGATTATAACAGTCGCTGTAGTATCTGGATGTATGTAGGGAGGAGCAGGGCGTGCGCACGGCAAGGGGGTCAGCGGTGGGAGGAGGATGCGGCGTTTAGAGATCTTACAGTTTGAGGGTAAAAGGAATCTTTAAAGCGGGAAGTGTGGGATCTGAAGGATCGAAAGCGGCGGCCAGAGGGGAGAAGTTCGAACAGGGGTGGGAAGGGTGGGAAGGGTCAGAGAGGATCTTGTCGGCTCTTTTGAGAGATCAGCGGGTCGAGTAGATGGAGGCCAGAGAGGGTAGCTCACAGCCGACAATCCTACCTGTCATGCGCACGACCCGCTCCAGCCGGTCTTTGTCGAGCTGCTTTGCTGTTCCGAACCAGACAGTGATGGAAAACGTTAGGACGCTCTCCACCACGGCGCGGTAGAACTGGAGGAGAATCTTTGGAAAGGCCAAACTTCCTCAGCTGTCCGAGGAAGTACAGTCGTTGATGGACCCGCTTCACGATGGTGTCAATGTTGGCACCCCAGCTGAGGTCATCGGAGATGAGGGAACCCAGGAACTTAAACGAGTCCACTGTCTCGATGGCTTGTCAATTGATGAGCAGTGGATCTTTGCGATCCTGGTTCCTGCGGTAGTCCACAATCATCTCGACAGTCTTGGAGGTATTCAGTTGTAGGTTGTTGTCTTCGCACCACGACACCAAGCGGTCGACTTCCTGGCGGTATGTTGTTTCGTCGCTGTTGGAGATGATACCCTCGACCGTGGTGTCGTCGGCGAACTTCACGAGCTGAGCAATGTCAGCATGGGACACACAGTCATTGGTGAAGAGGCAGTAGAGGAGAGGTGAGAGGACACAGCCATGCGGCGTGCCCGTGTTGAGAATAAGAGTTTTGGAAAGGTTGGAGCCAATCTTGACAGCCTGAGGGCGGTAGAGAAGAAAGTTCAAGAGCCAGTGACAGGTGGAGAGAGGAAGATCAAAGGAGCAGAGCTTGTCGAAGAGTTTCTGGGGGATGACGGTGTTGAAGGCACTGCTGAAGTCGATAAACAGGAGTCGAGCGTAGCGGTCGGGGGACTCGAGGTGTTGGAGGACGAAGTGCAGTGCCAAGGCGACGGCGTCGTCCACAGACCGGTTGGCGCGATAGGCGAACTGTAGAGAGAGAATGCCTATAGTTTACTTTGTGTAGGGGTGTGTATTAGAGAGAAAGACAGAAAGACAGGGAGAGCATAAATAGAGCTTAATTTGAGCATATTGTGTGTGTGTGAGAGAGAGAGAGAGAGAGAGAGAGAGAGAGAGAGAGAGAGAGAGAGAGAGTGAGGGAGAGATACAGAGACAATGATAGCATGTCTTTATTTTTCATTGAACAGATGTTAGTTTCAAGTGCCATACATACTAATTGTTTGTTCATAGACACGTAACATATACCTTGTGCACCTATGTATTCCAGAGGCCGGATTATAAAGCTCCTGACACTCATGTCCAACTGCCCGATAAACTAGCACACACACAATTATGCACTACGTCCTATCTCTTTTGTCCACCCACTCACACCCCACCCCCATTGTCTTGGGTGACGTTGCCCTATGGCTGCTGCGCCTTTGCTGATAAAGCACCCCCATTGTCTTGGGTGAGGTTGCCCTATGGCTGCTGTGCATGTGCTGATAAAGCACCCCCATTGTCTTGGGTGACGTTGCCCTATGGCTGCTGCGCCTGTGCTGATAAAGCACCCCCATTGTCTTGGGTGACGTTGCCCTATGGCTGCTGCGCCTGTGCTGATAAAGCACCCCCATTGTCTTGGGTGACGTTGCCCTATGGCTGCTGCGCCTTTGCTGATAAAGCATCCCCATTGTCTTGGGTGACGTTGCCCTATGACTGCTGCGCCTTTGCTGATAAAGCACCCCCATCGTCTTGGGTGACGTTGCCCTATGGCTGCTGCGCCTTTGCTGATAAAGCACCCCTATTGTCTTGGGTGAGGTTGCCCTATGGATGCTGCGCTTTTGCTGATAAAGCACCCCCATCGTCTTGGGTGACGTTACCCCAAATTTTAGCCCACATGGGTGACGATTATAGCTACTCCAAACCATGGATTCTTCAGTATATGGATGCACGGCTTTCGGCGAGAAGTCCCGAAGTTCTCTGCTTCCCGTCTTTTTTGGACGTGTGTGTTCCAAACTTCCGGTTGCTGAATGGCGTACATGTTTTGATAGTGATATTTTGACCCGGTTGACATTACTAAAGTTACAAATGTATCATGAAAATGTCCATGATAAGAAATGACTATACAATCTAGATCTCTACCTTGCATCGCAAGTTTTGGCCTAGGGAAGCACGGTGGCCTAATGGTAGAGCTTTGAATTGCGGATCTGAAGGTCCCGATTTCGAGCCTAGGCCGGGGCATTGTGTTGTGTTCTTGGGAAAGACACTTTACTCCCATTTCCTACTCCTTCGGATGAGAGTATAAACCGAGGTCTAGTCTGTGTCGCATACATTCCATCATAACGGACTTTAAAGATCCTGATGCTCATGTTCTAGACGGGTGAGTGCCAGTAACAAGAACACACCCAGCATGCACCTTGTGGAATCATTTTCCTCGAATACGGGGTATCCACAGTATTACGAAGAAGAAGAAGTGACAATGAGTGAATGACACGTCAATGGCGGTCTCTCCGATAGCGGCTATTTGCATAGTCGAAAACATCAGGTTTCGCATTTCTAAAATCAAAAGATCTAGTACTTACACATTTCTTCTTCGTTAGTACATAGAAATTAGGAAAGGAAAAAGTATCTATGCCTCAACAAGTCATCTAATTGGTCCATGGTTTGTACTTCCATGATGCGGACATAAGACTTTCTGCAACCGGAAGTATCGAACACAAGTGCAAAACCACGTGACTTGGCTGCGAACTCCCTTAGTCATAGAAAGAAGATGTATTTCCATAGTTTATACTTCCATGTCCAAACGTACAAACCCAGAGAGAGAGAGAGAAAGAGGGGGGAGAGAGAGAGAGAGGGAGAGAAAGAGGGAGAGAGAAAGAGGGAGAGAGAGAGAGAGAGAGAGAGAGAGAGAGAGAGAGAGAGAGAGAGAGAGAGAGAGAGAGAGAGAGAGAGAGAGAGAGAGAGCGCTAACCAAGCCAATGCAAGATATATTTTAATCGTTTCAAATGCACACAGCGGCCAGTGTGAGAGCGTGCAATCGATATTTTGCCGCGAGCTAAAATCAACAGGGATTGTCATAGTACACCTTTTTATTGAAACAGCGTTGCTCGTAGACGCTATTATCTCCCCTGATGAAAGCACTTGCTGGAGTTCTTGCCACTTTCGTCTCAAGGTAGGGCTCAAGTAGGTTAGATAACCTCATTGGTAGGGCTAGTTCTTCCTTGGCGAGCGCCACTGGGAAGAGAGAGAGAGAGAGAGAGAAAAAAAAAGGGGTGGGGCGGGGGGCGGAGCTCCAAACTATAAATAACTCCGTCGTGAGATTTTCTGACGCATTTACGTTCAAGGAAGTAGACAAGACGACAACACCTACCAAAAAGAACTGAGCATCGCGACAGCACCAAACGTTTTCTTCGAAACCTCAACTTACCCGTTTTCTCGAAGATTTGTTGCAAAGAATTTTCATTTTCCAGCACCAACCAAAAGAGGTAAGTGGTTTCTTTCAATGCTGTATCCTATCCTATCCTATTCTATCCTATCCTATCTCATCCCGTAATTCGAAAGTCTTTGGGATTCCATAGATGATTGTTTAACCATAGTACTCCATCTTTTTCTGTCCTCTTGGTTTCACTAATGCTGTTTATTTAATGTAAACATTCCTTGGTTTTCTTTCAGTTGAATAATTGCCTTTTCAAACTATTCGATGTTCCACTTCTGTTCAAAGTTCTTCATCTTCATGATGTTGGGGGCCCTCGATGAATGCGTCAATCATTTTTGTTCCTAGAATGATGTTGGGAAGAGAAAGAAGAATAGATCGGCCTGCGCCATAAAATCTTAGCCCCTCTTTTTTTCTCCTAAAATATGTGCTTTTTGAGTATTTTACATCACTTTCCTCTCTCTCTCTCTCTCTCTCTCTCTCTCTCTCTCTCTCTCTCTCTCTCTCTCTCTCTCTCTCTCTCTCTCTTCACTTTATATTACCGGGGTAATTTGCGCTGATTTTGAAAATTTTGTGTGTTATATTTGAAACATAGAAAAAATATAATATTTACTGGTAATCCTACTTTTTTTTTTCAAATCAACTGGCAATGCAGTCTTAAACTGAACAGAATATTAGACCAAAGATTAGATGTGTAGGTCTGCAGGAAGTATTTTTCTCTTAACGAGGTAATCTATTGTTGCCATAGATAATGTTGAAATTCCAACAAGCTTACCAATATCTGATAAATCCATTTCTCCTAACTCAACTGGCTTCAAAAACAAAAATAATAAACTTGTTTGTTTGAAGAAGAATTTGGCTCTAGTGATTTTTCATATTTTGTTGTTAATGTTTGTTGCGCTATTGGTTCTTCTTTTGTCTGTTCTTGGTTTAATATATTTGTTTTTGTTTGCTTGTTCCATCTTTGTAATTTATTATATTCTGCTAATTTTTTTCAAGCTGCTATTCGCCCAGGACTTTTCTGGTTAGTCACTCTTTCTACTGTGTTTATTGAATCTCCTGTAGCACAGTCTTCTGTGTCTCTGGGTTCTGAATCATCTCTGCATTGGAAGAGTCAATCTTTAATGGCAGAGAAATTTACATGTTGAAAAGTAATTAGCCCAGCTGAAAATGGTGCCAGCATACCTCCAAACTTATAATACAGAGTTCTTATCGCTTCACTAAGGCAATTATTACTTACATGATTCTAACTCAAATTATGAGATAAATCTTCTTAACAATCTAAAGCAAGGAATGCTGATACAGTTTTTGTACAATTCAATATTTTAATTTCACGTCTGTTCACAACAATGTGATGTTAGACAACAAAAAAGTATGACAATAAAATAAAATAAAATAATGTATTTAAAAAAAACAGAAAAAGATAATGTGAATTAAAAGAATAAATAAAATTAAAAAACTAAAAAATTAAAAGCAAATAATAATAATAATAATAATAATAATAATAATAATAATAATAATAATAATAATAATATTAATAATAATAATAATAATAATAATAATAATAATAATAATAATAATAATAATAATAATAATAATAACAATAAAAATAATAATAATAATATAATTATAAGTAATAATTTAACTTAATTTAATCAAAATTAACAATAACATATTAACGTTCTTCAAAATTATAATATCTTATATAAGTCTGTTTTCATAATGATACCAGCAATGTCACATATTTCTGTACCGTATAAAATTGTTTTAGTGTCATCCTGAGCTGATAATATAATTCCCTGTTGTTTGTATAATGGTGTTAAAACAGTACATTCAAACAGTAAATGATTTAAAGAGACGATCCCTTTACATATACAATTCATATTTTTCAAATACTTAGTATTCCACGAATTCAATCGTAGTTTGTATATCAATCTTGAAATTGCTCTTGAACAACATATAATATTTACTTTAGGAATTGTCATGTAAAAGTGCCGTTCAACTAAAGAATAGTATTCAAACTGACATATTTTCAAATCACAATTCAAAATCGTATTGCCACTTTTCATTGCTCCCTTTTTGGCTAATATGTCTGACATTTCATTACCATATATACCAAAATGTGATGGAACCCAACAAAATGTAATTCCAATACGTATACAATGAATTAAATACCTGATGTCAAATATTATGTCGGTTCTCTATTTACATTTCCAATTTCGTAAAGCATACAGCACCGATTTGGAATCAACACAAATTAAAATATTAAATATTTCATGAGGAATGTTAATTATACAAAATAACAACCATAAGTATTGCGTACAATTCACATGTAAATATTGAAAATCCGTGACCAAAATAGTAAGATTTTTGAATATTTAAATGCGGTATAATAAATCCTGACCCACATTCTGATGATTCCAGAACACTTCCATCAGTGTATACTTTTAAATGAGTAGGGTAAATGTTATATATATATAACATTTACCCTACTCATTTAAAAGTATATATATATATAAAGAATATTTATATATATCTATATATATTCTGTTATTTCACATTTCAGAATATTTGTATCTTCATTTTTCTTTAAATCAGTATACTCCATGTCAAAATTTGCATTTAAATGTTCCCATGGTGGAAATCGTGGAATAATTGATACTATAGGAACTACTGTAATATCCATATTGCATTATTCCATAATATCTTTTGTGTAGTCTTTAATTGTTTTTATATAAGGAGTGGATTGAGCTCTTTTTGGGTAATCCACACTGAATAGATTTAAAATTTCGTCTTTAACAGAGTTTTCTACTGATAAACTTCTAATTACATATTTTGACGTTGCTAATTTACGCTGCTCAGAAAAAGACAAAATACCTGCTTCTTTGTATGTATTTTAAGTATTTGTATGAACTGGTACTCCCAATGCTAATTTTATTGATTTACTTTCTATACTTTGTAATTTATTCAGCAGGTTCATAGGGGCAGAAAAATATACTTCTTGTCCATATATTAATTTAGATCTTATTAAAGACCTAGCCAGAAGTAAAAGGGTTTTAGTGTCTTGACTGAACGTTTGTGTTATTATTATTTTTAATAAATTTAATCTATTTCTTGCTTTGTTAATTAAATATTCAATATGATATTTCCAATTCATTTTAGGTGTGAAATAGACACCTAAGAATGTAATGTTTTGCTTGTATAATAATATTTGGGCATTAAGTTTTAAATCAGGTAATTTCTTAGGGTTTTCACCATTATTAAACAACATTAAACTTGTTTTCTCTGCAGAAAGCTCTAATCCATTTTCTGTCATATAGCAAAGTAAATTGTTAAGTTCGCTTTGGTATAATTTCTGAACATAGTTGATAGTTCTTTTATTTGAATGTTTTCTTATTGTGGTATTTGTCGAGATTGCTATATCATCTGCATATTGAACCACATGTGTGTTTTTTGATAATACAGATCGTAGGTCATAAATTACCAGATTAAAAAGTACATGTGCAATTATAGAACCGTGTGGAATGCCCATATTTATATATCGATTAGAAGAATAAGTATTTCCAATTTTAGTACAAATATATCTTTCTGTAAGTAGACTTTTTATATAAAAATAAATGTGTCCACTAAGACCAATAGCTTTTAATTTATATAATAGTCTAGCGTGCCATACACTGTCATAAGCTTTTTTAACATCAAAAAACGTTGCTAACAAACTTTTTCTTTTGGAAAATTGTTTTTTGATATTAGTAGAAAGTTTGACTAAGTGGTCAGTTGTAGCACGGCCTTTACAAAATCCTGCTTGATTAACAGGTATTATATTATTTTTGTCACAAAAATATAATAATCATTCATTTATTATTTTTTTCCATTAATTTACCAACATGCGAAGTCAATGCAATGGGTCTATAATTATTTACAGATTTAGAAGATTTACCTTGTTTAGGTATGGGAATTATTACGGACTGCTTCCAAATTGTCGGTACAGTTCCACTTTCCCAACATTTTTGGAAAAGTGAATGCAATAATTGTTTCCATATTACAGGTAAATGACTTAACATTTGGTACGATATGCCATCAATACCAACTGCAGAATAATTATTTACAAATGATTCTAATGTTTCTGATACTTCGTCAATTGTAATGGGACTATTTAGATATAAATTTTTATCAGGCAGTGGATCTTTACATATTTCCTTGTTTTCACTATTAACTCTATGTTTTATATTAGTTTCGTTTAAATTATTGGTTAGACTGTTCTTCGAGAAGACGTTAACAAAAGCTTCGGCTTTATCTATTAAAGAAGGAAAATCATTTTTTTTCGAGCTTAACAGGATATGCTTGTGATCTATACATATTTTTAATATCTTTAACTTTTTTCCAAACTTTATGTACATCTTTAGACTCTGATACCTCCTTTTCACAAAAATCAACCCAATGATCTTTCATCGCTTTTGCAATTATTCCGTTACATTAAATTTAGCTCGTTTCTTTTCTGTAAAGTTATCTCCAAATTTATTTTTAATCCAGTTTTTAAATTTTTCTTTTTTCTTTTTTACCGCATTTTTACAGTCTTCATTCCACCATGAATTTGCATGTCGTTTGAGAGGCTTCTTAGACTGAACTTTAGGAATGGAATGTTCTGCTGCTTGTAAAACAATGTTTCTAAACTTCTCATAGAAGTTGTTTACATCATCTTGTATAATATCATAGCAAGGATTGGTATTCAGGTAGGAGTAAAACGTTTCCCAATTTGCACGATTATATAAAAATTTAGGAATTTTATCATCAGTGTCTGCTTTACTATCAATGACGTTCACGTTTAAATCAATAAATATTGGTAAATGATCGCTGCTTAAGCAATCGTCTTCAATAACCCAATTGCAATTTAATGCCATATTACCTGATACTAGAGACAAATCAATAGCTGTTGGTCTATGTGATGTAATGTTAGGTATTCTTGTTATATTACCGTTATTTAATAAAACAAATTTAGAATCTACAATATTTTCAACAAAACGGTTACAAGTAGTGGTCTTACAGTCTGTTTCCCATAATGGTGAATGAGCATTAAAATCCCCTAAAATTGCCCAATTACCTTTAGAAAAATCAAAATTCTTAATCCAATCAGAATTGTCGGTTTTAGGACCACTGGGGAAGTAAGCAGACAAAACATTAATCATATAACTATCATTTATCTTAACGCATGCTCCAGTTGCATATACATTGTCGGTATCATTTGGAACAGGAAACGGATCAATAGATGAATTTGATTAGTCACATCTTATATAAAGTGCAGTCTGATATTTCTTATTTTCTCTATTACAGCTAAATAAAGGTGGATAATAGTAAGTATCAAGTTTAGGTATTTTAAATTTTTAGACATCCAAAGACTGCAGAGTCAACACGCAAAAATTTTCCTGTTCAATAAAATGTTTAAAATATAACAAATTGGTAGAAATAGAACGGCAGTTCCATTGAAATAATCTCGCTTGTTTTGTACATTTCATTGTGGTGTTTTGTTAAAAAAAATAATAAATGGACGATGTATCAGTGGTGAATCACGACAACCTTTGCTTTAACAACTTGCGGGATGGTCTCCACCCTAAGCCTACAGGTAGCAGTGTTCTAGCCCGCAACCTAGACGTTCGCTGCAACTAGTAGGACGGATTCTTTGCCTGTATCAGAGCAAGAAAGAAGATACACATACGAACAGGAACATAAAAATGAAATCAGTACTGATGATAATGACATAGCCACTGATACTTCTGCTACAAATCATCCATTAACATTAAATGAATTACTTCAAGCTATTAAAGGTGTTGGTAAATTAACAGTATCTACAGGCATTGGTCCAATTTCATATATCATGGTAGAACACTTTCCTACTGATTTTATGCAAAAACTTGTAGATTTCTACCAGATGTGATGGGAAAAGGAAGCTATTCCTTCTGAATGGAAACATGCTACTATTACACCAATATTAAAACATGGAAAACCAAAATCAAAGCCTGAAAGTTACCGACCTATCTCATTAACTCCTCATCTTGCTAAATTATATGAAAGGATGATAAAGTTTCGTTTAGTATATTATTGTGAAAGTAAAAATATTTTCCCAATTTTTCAAGCAGGATTTAGAAAAGGTCGAAGTACAACTGATCATTCTGTTCGATTATCATCACATATTAAAAAAGCCTTTGCTAAGCGAAAATCAGTCTTAGCTACTTTCTTTGATATACATAGAGCATATTATTCAGTTTGGCACTTCAAGTTATTGTGAAAATTAAAAAGAATTGGTGTTAAAGGTAATTTATATATGTTTATTAAAAGCTTTTTATCAAACAGAACCTTTCAAGTACGCGTCAAGGGTTCATTATCAGAGTCAAAAACAGTAAATATGGGTGTTCCACAAGGAAGTGTTATAGCTCCAATTGTATTTTCTATAATGATTAGTGATATGAAAAATATTGATTCTAAAGATTTCATAATATCACTTTTTGCTGACGATATTGCTTTATGGAAAACTGTTTCATGTAAGTTTCATACACAAAATAGAAGAACAAAATTTATATGAAAGAAGTATCAATATATGGTTGATATTATTATAAAATATATGTTTGAAAATGGATTCTGTTTATCAGGAGAAAAAAATGTTTTTATGATATTTACCAACAAATCTATTGATTTTAATAGTAATTGTCACCGCCACGACTCCCTCCGGGCAGACGCCACAAACAAACAACTTCCACACGCAGACAACCCAGACAGAATGGCGATTTCCCGCAGACGGAAGTGATGAAAACACAACAAATATATATACAACTTTCAAACTATTTATTCATTCAAGCCACACACTCATACACATACAACATTTACACATGAAACGAAGAAAATGGTGATGAAACACTCAATGGTTCAATGAACAATGGAATGGTATGTCAGGATGATCGGGGGTTGCTATTCAACCACGTCTTTGTATCGAACTGTGCATAGCAAATGTCCGTTGCACATAAACGAACACGAGGGGGGGTTTAAGTGTTAGGAGAGGGACAACAAGGAAAGAGCCAACCTGGCGGAATGAAGTCCCTGTCGAAGTCCCCGTAAAGGTATCCACTCCCCTCTCGTAGCTGTTATAGGACCGGTGCTGACGATGTCCAAACGTGGTGGCGTCGCCGCCCCCACTCGCCGCTGACGATGGTGATGAAATGATGATAGTGACGCAGTAGTCGCGGCAGCCCTGCCACCGTCGACGTCTCACAGCTGGACTCCTCCGGTCAGCTAAACTGCGACGTCGAGGCCAGGTCCCGTCCTCCCACGTCACAACCACCACAGGAAGGGTGGGGGTTGTGGAATGATGATGATGAAGTCAATGGTGAGGACGTGCAGACAATGATGCGGACGAAGACGTTACGGATGGTGATGATGATGTTCAGTCCACCGACCAAGTGCCGTCGTCGTCGTCGTCGCACGACGTTGGTCAACGTTGATCCACGTTAACCAGCTGAACTGACGAATTCGAAATTTCGAACTTTCGAACGACGAACTGTCGAACCTGCAACATGCTTGTCGCATAGTTAATATCTTGTCTACCTGCTTCTATCCCTCTCCCTCCAATCACACTCTCCCCTTCTCTTACACTCATCTAGCTTAGGTGCCTGAAGGGACACCACTGCTGTCCGCTTCCCTTCCTTGATTCACTCACTTATCCTCTTTAGCTACTGTTATTGTCACTGGTAAACAAACACATAATTCATGAAACTCAATGAAATTATGAATGCATGAAATGGGCAATGCTGCAAATGAATACATGTAAACATCAACACATTATTCATCCCAAGCAACCACAACAACAACAACAGCAACCTCCCAAGCAACCACAACAACAACAACAGCAACCTCTTCCACCCTACCATCATCCTCCTCCCTCATTCTCTCCTTCCTCAGTCGCACTCTTCCTTCCTTCTGCCTCACACACAACTATCGTACAACACCCCAAACAGCCGGCCCTCGGTTACTGGGCATAGTGAGGAAAATAACACCCTTGCACTCACCCACACGGTTCAAATGTACACGTACTCCGTAGCCCTTCTCCAACTGCTTCCTACGAAAGTACTCCCATAGGGTAATCCTTGTAGTGCGTAGCTTCCTTTAGCAGACACTTCCTCAATGCTAAGCTAACCACACTAACACCACTTTTCTATTCTTTCTACACTCCGTACTGAGCGTAACTGTAGCAAAAGCGATATTCCAACTAGTATGCCTGGACCAGTTAATATCATCCGTCATCAACCGTCCTACCCTATATTCACAGAACACACACCACAAAAACAAGAGCACAAGACAACCACGTCTAACCCGTAGCTCTGTCACAACCTGTTCTGACTTACAGTGAGTAAACTTCTTCACTGGCTAACCAACCTTATGCTGTTTATCACGATTTGCACGCATAACCACGCATACGACAACACGCAGTTACTACCCCTAACTCATTAACTCTCCACACACACAGTCTAGCCGGTTTCATCACAGACTGCCCTGTGACAGTAATACATTTTTATCAATCAAGGTAAACAATATCCAAGTTTATCCAAGCAAATCTGTTAAATTTCTTGAAAATGTTTTCCATTATAAACTTTTGTGTAATTGTCATATTACACACTTAATTGACAAAGCAAGAAAGAAAATAAGTTTATTAAAAGTGCTATCTAAACAACCTTGGGCAAACAACTCTTCATGTTTGATCTCTATGGCTATTGCTACTATTAGATCTATATTAAGTTATGGACAAGAAGTATATTTTACAGCATCAAAATCAGCTTTAAATAGGTTGACTAGCATTGATTCCATGTCTTTAAAAATAGCTCTTGGCATACCCCAGTGGTCTTCAACTTCAAAAACATATAAAGAAGCAGGAGTACTACCATTTCTTGTCCAAAACCGGTTACAAACTGCACAATATGTTACACGGGCAAGATCTATTGTAAATTCTACAACAATTGAGCTGGTGAAAATATTGAAATTAACAAAGGATTTAAAAATAAAAGTGTTTATATGTCAATTAATGAATATATATTTCCTTTAACAGACTCCACACCAATTGATACAACCTCACCATGCAGCCCATATCCGCCTTGGCTTCTTTTAGCAACGGAGATAATTTTGGATTATGGAGATATTTCTAAAAAGTAAAATCCTTTATTATTGGCAACAATTGCACAAGAGTATATTCATTTGTATTCTCAAAATTTGTTACAAATATATACTGATGGATCAGTTTTAGAAAACTGAAATATTGGAGCAGCATTTTATATTCCTGATTTTAAAATATCCCGACAATATTTTTTACAGAAAGGTAGTACGATTTTTACAGCTGAACTAATTGCAATTTTAATGAGTCTATCTTTATAACTGATTTTACTAGTATTCCTTTAAAAATTGCAATATTTTCTAATTCAAAATCAGCTTTATCGGCTTTGTCATCTTGGTTTAGTAAGGAGTGACAGGAACTGTTAACATAAATAAAGCTTTTATGTCATCAAATCATTACCAGGGGATCGGATATTTCATTAATGTGGATACCTAGTCATTTAAATATATTAGGAAATGTCATTGTTGACCATTTAGCAAAGAGTGCTGCATCTTCGGACGAATCCATTAAATTATTTGTCAACCTTACAACAAATGAAATTAATAATCAAATAAAACGATGTGCTTGGAATCAATGGAATGAGAAATACAAGCAAGAGGTCATTGAAAAACATTACTTGGATAATTCACCCGTATCAAATAACGTTATATCTATTTCAAAATCTTTTTATATTAACAGTTTATTTCACAGAGTAAGGCTAAATGCTTGGCGTGCTCGTTTCATAAATCCTCCAGTTCTTTGTAATTGTGGTATATTTTTTAATGTAAATCACTTAATATTTGAATGTCAACAAAATTATAACCATTTTCAGCCTTTACTCATTAGATTAAATAAATTAAAGCTACCTATGTCAATCTCAATTATTGTATATCCAGAAGATCATTCTGATTGGTCATTGAGCTTAATGCTCATAGATTTACTTAGAAGTCATGAATTAGTCAATGTTTTCTAAATATCTTCTAACAATTAGTGTAGTAATTGTCTATTTATTCTTTGTACCTAATTTATTTAATTAAGCATTATTAGTTTCAATAAATATATGTTATTTATTTATTTATTTATTTATTTATTTATTTATTTTTGGATGGAAGGGAGGGAGGGTGGGGGGAATAATTGATGAGTTTGAATTTGTTTTAGTTTTGATTGGTTATTTTATCATTTTTCTTTTAGTTTGTTTATGGGGTGTGCGGGGGGAGGGGGAGTTGGGTGGGTGGGTTGGAAGGGGGAGGAGGGTAAGGGCCTGGAGGCCTAACTTTAACTTTCTGTAAGACGCAAAATAACATTTATAAGTACTTCGCTCTTCACAGGTGAAGTTGAAAGTTTTTATGGTGTTTTTTTTTCCTTTGTGTGTTTCTTAATCAATGAATTGTTACAAGGTAATGAATGTATGTTGTTAAAAGTGTATGTGTATGTTAGTAGTATGATGATTTCTATAGTTTGATTAATTAATTACTTAATTTGGAAAATATCTATGATGTGCGCATGTTTGATTTTGTAAATTGTTTATGTTACATCAGTACAACTTATGTTAATCTGATGAATAAAAATTGATGCAACAACAACAACAACAAGCAACCTTGGCCGCCACCTGAGCGAATTGCTGTGGTCCAAACCATGTTCAAGAAAGCCTCGCAGAAACGTCAACATGAAGATGAACAACTGGTGGGACAAGAACTGGATGTGGTACTAAACCAAGCTAGGCCACAGAATAACATAAATGAATAACAATGTGTTTATAGAATATCATTTGTAATGATACACATTTTAAAAAAATAAAAAAATCAACATTTTTAAACAGTTTTTGTACATAACTTTATAATAGACCTCACCGATCTTTTGACCATTTGCCCACTGAGCATTTTATCATATCTAATATGTAAAGTAATGATCTCTTTGGGTTTTAGTCTTAGTGCTTGCTCAGGTGTTAAGTCAACACCTAAATATAATTTTGATTTTCCTGAAGCAATCAAACTCATCAACCTCTTTCTTTTCTATGCATAACCATCACCACCTGTGGCTGTAACTTTAATTGTTTCTCTGGTAAGCAACTCGTCGTAATTCATTTTTAATAAAACAAAAATTTAAAAATTTATTAAAATATAGCTGGCGCTGCTATAGTTCTTGACACTGCTGCTGTTAATATGTTAGCCTTTTCAGGATCAAATTATTTGTTTTCAAAACTAGACAATAAAGAAGAATCTAAACGTCACAACTTAGCAATGGAAAACCTATCACAATTATCAGGCCGAATTCGACAAAAACAGACTATTGCTGCTTGGTTTTGTCCTATCCTCCTCCTATCCTGTCCCATAACTCTGAGGTCGTAGGGGCACCACAGATGATCGTTTAACCAGCATACTCCATCTTTCTCTGTCCTCGGCAGCCTTGATGGATTCGCTCAGTGTCAAACCAGTCCATTCTCGAATGTTGTCCTCCCACCTCTTTTTCGGTCTCCCTCTTAATACATAATAATAATAACAATTTATTTTATAAAGCGCAATTCCAAACTAAAAAGTCTGCTCAAAGCGCTCACACGCATACTCTCACACAAGCACTCGCACAATAAGAGAATGTACAACACATAAAACATGGTGTATATAAAAAAAGATTATAAAAAAAAATCTACATACATTTAACACCACATGCCTACAAACAAACACACACAGAATCATTATAAGCAGCCAAAACAATAAGATAAAATTCGTAAATATACACATGTCCAATAAAATTAAACAAAAGTATAAAAAATAAAAAAACATATCTATCCTATCCTATCCTATCCTGTCCCGTAACCCGAAGGTCGTAGGGGCACTACAGATGATCGTTTAACCAGCATACTCCATCTCTCTCTGTCCTCAGCAGCCCTGATGGCTTCGCTCAGTGTCAAACCAGTCCATTCTCGAATGTTGTCCTCCCACCTCTTTTTCGGTCTCCCTCTTCTTCTACCTCCTTGCACTGTGCCTTGTAGGATGGTCTTTGCAAGACCTGATGATCTGGTGAGGTGGCCATACCATCGGAGCTTCCGTTTCTTCACCACTGTGAGCAGGTCATCGTGTTGTTCAATGGCTTGTGTGATGGTCTGTCGGACTTCGTCGTTGGTGATGTGCTGGGTATAGGAAATGCCCAGAAGTCTTCTGTAGCACCTCATCTCCATGCTTTGTATTCTTCGTTGGAGATCTGCTGTGAGGGTCCATGCTTCGCAAGCATATAGGAAGATGGAGATGACAAGGGAGCGCAGCAGTCTTACTTTGGAATGTAGACTGATGATCCTGTCTTTCCAAATGGGCTTCAACCTTGCCAGGGCAGCAGTTGTTTGTGCGATCCTGGAGAGGACTTCCTGTCGGGACCCATTGTCTGATACAATGGCTCCTAAGTATTTGAAGCTATGCACCGTATTGAGGGATTGGCCTTGGACTTTGATGTCCGTGTTGATGCCATTGGTGTTGTTGGTCATCATTTTGGTCTTCTCTGCACTTATTTCCATTCCATAAGCTCTGGAGGTGGTGTCAAGCCTCTGTACCAGCTGTTCAAGTTCTTGTTCCTCTCCAGCCAATCCATCAATGTCATCCGCAAAACGAAGATTGGAGATTGCTCTACCCCCTATGCTGACTGTGCCTTCATGGTCTGCAAGAGCATCTGACATGATGCGCTCTAGGAAGATGTTGAAGAGTGTTGGGGAAAGTAGGCATCCTTGACGCACACCGATTGTTTTTCTGAACCAGTTCCCGATGGCGCTGTTGTGGAGGACTGCACTGGTAGCCTTGTTATACAGGCTTTTGATGACTTCAATAATTTTAGGGCTGATGTTGTACACTTTCATTGTTGCCCATAGAGCTGCATGCCAGACTCGGTCAAACGCCTTCTTGAAGTCTATGAACACATGATATAGATGTTGTTGGTGCTGTAGGTATTTCTCACAGATTATTCTGAGGTTGAAAATCTGCTCAGTGGTACTTTGCCCTGCCCTGAATCCTGCTTGTTCTTCAGCTATAATTTGTTCAGCTTGGGGTTTCAACCTGTTGAGTATTATTTTCAGGAGGACCTTGCTGGGATGGCTGATGAGGCTGATGGTGCGGTAATTTTCACACTCCTGAAGGTTACCTTTTTTGGGAAGAGTGATGACAAGCGACTGGGTCCATGGTATAGGCCACTCCCCACTCTGCCAGATCTTGTTACAGATAATGGTAAGGGCATCAATCATCGCTTCTCCTCCTGCTTGTAGCAGTTCCGCATGTATGTTGTCCACTCCCGCTGACTTCCCTTTCTTTAGCGATTGCACTGCTGCCTCAACTTCTTCCCGGAGAATTGGGAGGATTTCTTCTTCTTCTCTGTTCTCGGGACATGCTAGAACTGATGGGTCTCCATTTGGTGTATGGTTGTAAAGGTCAGAGCAGTACTCTGTCCATCTGTCCAAGACTTCTTGTTCTTCTGTAAGGCAAATGCCAGACTTGCTTTGGATCGTGGAGACTTTGGGCTGTTTGACACTTGTCAGCCGCTTCACAGTCTGGTAGGCCTTCTTGCTGTTGTTCTTGTTCAGACTGTTCTCTATTTCCTGGCATTGATCTCCTATCCAGTTCTCCTTTGCTGTGCGCATGCCTTTTCGGATGTCATTGTTGATTTTTCGGTAGACGTCAGTTCCCTGTGAGGTGTTCTTTTTCTTTTTGTATGTATACATACATATACATATATTTTAAATGTAAAAGATGTAAGAAACATTACCAAAAAAACAAACATGGCTTTATCCAATCAAAAACAACATAGAATAAATACAATAAAATACACTGACAGAACTTAATCCTGGTCCTCTGACTGACTGACTGAGCCAGTAAAAACAAACAAACAATAAGACAAGGCACTGTGCCTTGCAGAATGGTCTTTGCAAGGCCTGATGATCTGGTGACGTGGCCATACCATCGGAGTTTACGTTTCTTCACCACTGTGAGCAGGTCATCATGTTGTCCAATGGCTTGTGTGATTATCTGTCGGACTTCCGCGTTGGTGATGTTTTGGGTATAGGAAATGTCCAGAAGTCTTCTGTAGCACCTCAGCTCCATGCTTTGTATTCTTCATTGTAGATCTGCTGTGATGGTCCATGCTTCGCAAGCATATAGGAAGATGGAGATGACAAGGGAGTGCAGCAGTCTTACTTTGGAATGTAGACTGATGGCCGTCTTTCCAAATGGGCTTCAACCTTGTCAGGGCAGCAGTTGTTTGTGCGATTCTGGAGAGGACTTCCTGTCGGGACCTATTGTCTGATAGAATGGCTCCTAAATATTTGAAGCTATGCACTGTGTTGAGGGATTGGCCTTGGACTTCGATGTCCGTGTTGATTTGATTGGTGTTGTTGGTCATCATTTTGGTCTTCTCTGCACTTATTTCCATTCCATAAGCTCTGAAGGTGCTGCCAAGCCTCTGTACCAGCTGTTCAAGTTCTTGTTCCTCTCCAGCCAATCCATCAATGTCATCCGCAAAACGAAGATTGGAGATTGCTCTACCCCCTGACTGTGCCTTCATGATCTGCAAGAGCATCTGACATGTTGCGCTCTAGGAAGATGTTGAAGAGTGTTGGAGAGAGTAGGCATCCTTGATGCACACCGATTGTTTTTCTGAACCAGTTCCCGATGTCGCTGTTATGGAGGACTGCACTGGTAGCCTTGTCATAGAGGCTTTTAATGACTTCAATAATTTTAGGGCTGATGTTGTACGCTTTCATTGTTGCCCATAGAGCTGCATGACAGTATCGGTCAAACGCCTTCTTGAAGTCTATGAACACATGATATAGATGTTGTTGGTGCTGTAGGTATTTCTCACAGATTATTCTGAGTTTGAAAATCTGTTCAGTGGTACTTCGCCCTGCCCTGAATCCTGTTTGTTCTTCAGCTATGATTTGTTCAGCTTGGGGTTTCAACCTGTTGAGTATTATTTTCAGGAGGACCTTGCTGGGATGGCTGATGAGGCTGATGGTGCGGTAGTTTTCACACTCCTGAAGGTTACCTTATTTGGGAAGAATGATGACACAGTAGGCCACACCCCGCTCTGCCAGACCTTGTTACAGATAATGTTGAGGGCATAAATCATCGCTTCTCCTCCTGCTTGTAGCAGTTCCGCGGGTATGTTGTCCACTCCCGCTGACTTCCCTTTCTTCAGCGATTGCACTGCTGCTTCAACTTCTTCCTGGAGAATTGGGAGGATTTCTTCCTCTTCTCTGTTCTCGGGACATGCTAGAACTGATGGGTCTCCATTTGGTGTATGGTTGTAAAAGTCAGAGCAGTACTCTGTCCATCTGTCCAAGACTTCTTGTTCTTCTGTAAAGCATATGCCAGACTTGCTTTGGATCGTGGAGACTTTGGGCTGTTTAACACTTGTCAGCCTCTTTATAGTCTGGTAGGACTTCTTGCTGTTGTTCTTGTTCAGACTGTTCTTTATTTCTTGGCATTGATCTTCTATCCAGTTCTCCTTTGCTGTGCGCATGCCTTTTCGGATGTCATTGTTGATTTTTCGGTAGACATCAGACATTTCTTTCTATCTATCTATCTATCTATCTATCTATCTATCTATCTATCTATCTATCTATCTATCTATCTATCTATCTATCTATCTATCTATCTATCTATCTATCTATCTATACATACATACATACATACATACATACATACATACATACATACATACATACATACATACATACATATATATAACAACAAATCCAGCATTAAGGAGACTTCTGTAGTTTCGGTGGTTTGGTCGACCTCTATTATATCTGTTAAAATTCCTTAGAGAGATTCACTTTAACATTTAGGAAGACTTGCCTACATCAACAATACATTTCCCTTTATTGCAAAAGCAGTGTGTGTAATTTTGACAGATATAGCAAACCTGTGAGGTCTCCCTATTGTTTACTAAGTAAATGGAGGTCATTAGGGCACCTGCTGTAAATGACATCCTTAGGGGGACATAGTTGAATTGTAAAACCAGGCGTTATGAGACCACAAAGAAGACATGTATAACTCCTTTCAACTTTTGGTGTCTTTTTTTAAAGCTATTTCTGAGAGGTTAAAACTAAAAATCATAAGGGCTTGTGGATGATAAATGTTTTGTTTTTGTTTAATTGCATCTATCCTATCCTATCCTATCCCGTAATTCGGAGGTTGTAGGGGCACCACAGGTGATCGTTTAACCAGCATACTCCATCTTTCCTTGTCCTCAGCAACCCTGATTGTTCAAACGAGTCCATTCTCGAATGTTGTCCTCCCGCTATCTCGGTCTCCCTATTCTTCTACCGATTGCACTGCTGCCTCAACTCCTTCCCGGAGAATTGGGAGGATTTCTTCTTCTTCTCTGTTTTCAGGATATGCTAGAACTGATGGGTCTCCATTTGGTGTGTGGTTGTAAAGGTCAGAGCAGTACTCTTTCCATCTGTCCAAGACTTCTAGTTCTTCTGTAAGGCATATGCCAGATTTGCTTTGGATCGTGAAGACCATGGGCTGTTTAACACTTGTCAGCCGCTTCACAGTCTGGTAGGCCTTCTTGCTGTTGTTCTTGTTCAGACTGTTCTCTATTTTCTGTCATTGATCTTCTATCCAGTTCTTCTTTGCTGTGCGCATGCCTTTTCGGATGTCATTGTTGATTTTTCGGTAGGCATCAGCTCCATGTGAGGAATTCTTCTTCTTTTTCATCTCTTTTATCATCATCTTTATCATTTCTTTTATCATCATCACCATCATTCAGGCCTATGCCCCAACAGCAGACTATGACGACAGCGAAGTGGAGGATTTCTATGAAAATCTACAGGCTGTCTTTGACCAAGAGCCGAAGAAGGACATAGTCATAGTGGAAGGCGACTGGAATGCCAAGGTTGGCCAAGATGCGCACCACAACTGGGGAGACACATGTGGACCCCACTGCAACGACGAGACAAATGACAGGGGTATGAGACTCTTGGAGTTTGCCATACAACAATCTGATACTGGCAAACACGCTTGGTCTCCACAAAAACTCCAGACGATGGACATGGCACAGTCCCGGCGGGGTGCATCACAACCAGATCGACTACATCATGGTCAAAAAACGCTTCAGATCAAGCATCACCATTGGCAGGACACGCACTTTTCCAGGAGCAGACATCGGAAGCGACCACGATCTCGTGATGATGTCTATCTGGCTCCACTCGAAGAGAGTTCTATTTACATTTGGAGCCAGATAGACATGATGTGAGTACTTATGTTTACAACTTGTGACATTTGCCAGAAAACAATTTCAAAAGGAAAAGTTCCTCCTGTTCCTTTGGCGACTATGCCTCTTATCTCGACTCCATTCGAGAGTGTCGCTATTGATCTCGTTGGGCGTTTGTCTCCTCCATCTGCTGAAGGTCACAGATATATTCTTACTTTGATTGACTTGGCTACTTGGTTTCCGGAAGCTGTTCCTATGAAGGATATTTCTTCTGTTGCAGTTGCTGAAGCTTTGATGAGTATTTTTTCAAGGTTAGGTTTTGTTTTTTCGGTAGACATCAGCTCCCTGTGAGGTGTTCTTTTTTTTTTTAATCTCTCTTCGTTTATTACACAGATCCAAAAGTTCAGGTGTGATCCACGGCTTCTTATTTGGTCGGTGCTTGCCAAGGATCTCGGTGGCGGCATCTGTCACAGCTGAGTTGAAGATGGTAGTCATGGTGTTGACATCTACTTCACCAGCCCCCAAAATGAGCAGTGGTGCAAATTTCCCTCCAATTGTGGCCTGAAATAGTTCTGCCACCTCCGGGTCTTGCAGTTTGTCCAGGTCGAACTTCAGTCTAGTGCACTTTTGCACATGTCAGCAACTGGATTCTCAAGAACACAACAAACCAACTCTCCAACAAAATATGGACATGAAACAACCACTTTAGCCTGCTGGTAGATGTTGATCTCTCCACCAAAAGTTCTACAACGGACAGTATCTGATACATTCTGCTCATCAGAAACCAAACGTTTTCGAACACCACAAATGGTAGCACCTGTGTCTCACAGATCTGAGCAAGCTGTAGAATGTACAGAACCAACTTCCAAATGCAAATGACCAGCTGTCTGATCAAAAACAGAGGAAACAACTTCAGAGTCTACAGGGACGACTGCACAACCCGAGCTTGATTTATAATTTTTATCAGCTGAAGCTGTGGCTTTCTTTACATCAAAGGGACAAGTTTTTCTAGTATGACCACCAATGTTGCAAACAGGCAAGGGTTTTGTCTATTTCGAAGGGCACATTGCCTAGGACCATGACCTTCACCATCACAAAGAGGGCAATTATCAAAATTGGTGTAAAATGAACCACCTCCACGTCCACGTCTGTAAGATCCCCGAGTTTGATCAAAACGACATTCGACCTTTTGGTTCGAATCTGAGTGTGTTTGGTCTTTCTTTTGAAAACCACCACGATTCCTCCAATAGCCACGACCTCGATAGTTTGAGTAACCACCGCGAGAATCTGCAGAGCCAGCAACAGCTTGTGATTCTTCAGCTACATCAAATGATCCTACTGAAACGAAAACTGTAGCAGCCGATTTGCGTGCTAAGTTCTTTCCGGGACGAGCAAGACGATAACTTGTGTGTGTGTGTGTGTGTGTGTATGTGTGTGTGTGTGTGTGTTTTGTTTGCCCAAAATAATCTCATTTCACATTTGCTGTCGTTTAATGTTAGCATGCATAAGTATAATTCTATTCATATGGGACTGTGCATTTTTTATCCTCATTGTCATTATGATTGTTGTTATTATTATTGTGATGTTTATTCCTTGTTCATTGTAATTGTACACCACAATGTAATTTCTTGTAAAAGATAATAAAGTTGTCTTATCTTATCTTATCTTAAGGTTGTAGCATGAATCTCAAAGCGAAAAAGGTATGAATCTATGTCACCTTGTCTTTCTTTGAAAAGAGGCAACTTGGGATAAACAGGCCTAGCACTAAAACGATGACTATCTCTCTTCCTCTGTTTCCATAACCAGCATCTTGTTCCTCAGGTCTATTTTCAGAACGTAACTCAAGTTCCTTGTGTTTTGTTTTCTCCCTCTCTAATTCTAATGCTAACTGAACATCTGCTTGTTTATTTGCTAGTTCAACTTTCTCTTTTTCTAATTCAACATCTGCTTGTTTCTTAGCTAATTCAACTTTCTCTTTTTCTAATTCAACTTCCAATGTTTTCTGTTTTGTTTCTTCTTCCAATTTTTTTTTCATCTCTTAGTCTTTGTCTCTCAAGACGATCAAAACAATCCTGTACATATTTTCCACATTCCTTATCAGGAATACCCAGAGTTGTAGCTTGAGCAATAAAAGATTGGAACAACTGATTATAATCATCAGACATGGCTAAGTACAATGTAGATCAAACAACAACAAAACTTACTATAAAAGTATCAAAAGGTTTAAACAGAAAATCAATAAAGTACTAAAGTGTCAACAATGAAATGGCAAAATGCAATCAATCAAAACAACTATAGAATTTTCAATAAATCTTATGAAAGACAATTAAGTATCTTCAAAAGTAGATTTCCAGTACAATGTACAGTTCAAGTTAAAATGAAAGCAGTGAAATCTTCAAAGTATACAATAATATGTCTACAAGTAGTGACAAATATACTCCTAAAAACTTAATACTTTCTGTATATTGTAATTGAATACCATCCAACTCTAATTTTGGTAGCCAATTTAGATTCTGACCATTATTAAATAGCATTAAATTCGGTTTTTTTTTCCTCCAGATAATTCTAGTCCATTTTATTTCATATACATTGATATCAAATTTAATTTATTTTGATATAATTTCTGGATGTACTTTACAGTTATTTTGTTTGTATGTTTTCTTATAGATTTTTAAAAATCCATATAGCAATATCATCTGCATTTGTTTGTTTGTTTGATTTATTGTCTGCTTCGTGGAAATGATAAGACAAAAGAAAAAGAGAATGATCTTACATAGTCACAAACTGCAGTACATGAATAAAGAAAGACATTGGGGCGTTCAGAGTTAGTACTTATGTATCATATAAACTGGCCATTTGAAGAGGATATAAAAGCTTTTGCCAATTGAATACAAATTTCAAAGCTAATTTCTTCTATTTTTGATAAATTTCTAGGCAATGTATCGTTCACAGTGTCACATTGATATAATGCATGTTTTAAAGAAAAATTTTCTTTGCACACACACACAACATTTTTACAATACTTGGTTCTCACAGAATTCATATAAATTCGGTAGGCCATAAAAGTAACAGATCTGGGAATTCCGCAATGTTTATCATACTGTTGTTTAAAATGACAACCTTTTTTGACCTCTTGAACTATCAAATTAGAAACTTCTTTGACAGTCAATGGTAATGACAAAGAGACTGCGTTTATACGTAAAGCACCGTTTCTCGCAGCTCGATCTGCCCAATCAGTATATCGAAAACCACAATGAGAGGGAATCCAACAAAAGTTTATACATTTTGTATCATTTACAATTAAATTATTAATGAGGTGTTTAATTTCAATGATAATGTCTTTTCTTTCTTTATATGAATTGGAATTTAATGGCTGAAGTACGGATTTAGAATCTACAAATATTACAATACTTAATATATGATATGTTTTGCTCACGATTTTATTTAAAGCCATTAAAATTGCAATAAGTTAAGCGGTGAAAATCGATTTTCCCTTACCTAGATAATATGATTCGGAAATTTTTAAATCAGGTATAACAAAAGCAGCGCCTGTATCACCTGTCTTTAAAACAGAACCATCAGTGTATATTTTTAAAGATGAATATTTTTCTGCAAGATAAATATTAACATCAGATATGAGTAAGCTGGTATTTTCATTCTTTTTTTCAGTGGAATAGTTTATATCATAACTTGCATTTTCAAGCTCCCAAAGAGGGATGGGTGATATCAGTTTTCTTTTATACGTAAATTCTATATTTTTAGAATGTGGCTGAACTACATCTTTTGTATAAGTTGCAATAGTTTGAAACATTTTAGTATTTTGAGTTCTTTTAGGGAAGGTGACGTCTGATCTTAACTGCAATTCTTCCTCTGTGCTATTAAATACCGCAGCTGCTCTTATAATATATTTAGCGCACATCATTTTCCTCAATTTTTTTTAAGGAATAACACCTGCTACTTTATACGTTAAACTAGTTTTAGTATGAATAGGAACACCTAACGCTAGTTTTAGAGCTTTGCTATCTAAACTCTGTAATTTATTAAGATAGCAGACAGGAGCAGAGAAGTAAACTTCCTGTCCATACGTTATTTGTTGGAACCGTTCCAGTCCGCCTATAGAAAGAGCCACAGCACCGAGACCGCGTTGCTACGTGTGGTCAACGACCTGCTTCATGCAGCGGATAGAGGTCGCGTGTCCATTCTGGCGTTGCTAGACCTCTCAGCCGCGTTTGACACCATTGACCACACGATACTGTGTGATCGCCTCGAGACGGTTTTTGGTTGCACTGGAACGGTTCTTGCATGGTTCCGTTCATACCTTTCTAAACGAACTCAGTCTGTCCTTGTTAATAATACTCAGTCTATCCCTTATGCTTTGAAGTATGGTGTGCCACAGGGTTCCGTGCTTGGGCCTGTTCTCTTCACTATGTACACCCAACCGTTAAGCTCTATCATCAAGACTTTTGACCACCTTTACCACTTCTTTGCCGATGACACTCAAAACTGCTATTCCGGCCGATATCCCGGAACTTGCTTCCGACCTGTCGCGTTGCATTAACTCGGTTGCTGAATGGATGAGCACAAACAAACTGCAGATGAATAATGATAAAACCGAGGTGAGCGCCATTGGCACAAGTAGTAAACTTCAGCAGCTATCAACACACTCCCTAAGCTTGATGAACAACAATATAGAATTTTCCAAATCAGTTCGAAATCTTGGCGTTCATATTGATGAATGTCTTTCCTTGGACACTCACATCAACAACATGTGCAAAACCTTGAATTTCCACCTTCGTAGAATTGGCAAAATCAGACAATATCTTTCAATGGAATCATCAAACAAACTTGCTGTGGCCTTCATTCTCTCTCGTCTTGACTTCTGCAATTCCCTCTTAGCTGATCTTCCTGAAAACAAGCTCCTCAGACTTCAACGCATCCAAAACAACGCTGCCCGTCTTGTCCTTCGTCAGTCTCGACGTTCTAGTGCCTCTTCTGCCCTGACAACTTTACACTGGCTCCCTGTTAAAGCTCGAATTGACTACAAGATTGCCTCTCTCTGCTATCAGTGCCTCCACTCTGAAACATTCCCTTCCAATCTCTCCGAACTCCTCATCCCCTATAGGCCAACACGCACTCTCCGATCACAAGATGCATCCCTCCTTACAGTTCCTAGATACTCCCTTAATAGTTTTGGTAAAAGGTCCTTTTCCCGGTATGCCCCAGCTCTATGGAACTCCCTGCCGTCCGACCTTCGTCTTGCCCAGTCCCATTCATCGTTCAAGAAATCACTGAAGACACACCTGTTTTTGAAACATCTGTGAATAAATGTGTATGTATGAGTTTTGGAGTGAGGCGAGGGAGGAGGTGGATGAGGGGAGAGGGAGAGAGAGAGAGAGAGAAAGAGAGAGAGAGAGAGAGAGAGAGAGAGAGAGAGAGAGAGAGAGAGAGAGAGAGAGAGAATTTCAACAATTTTTCGGCATGGGTCGTTCTGTCGGTCGAGGTGTAGGCTATGAAAATTATTTTTTTACGCTGGAGTCTTTCGTTTTAAATTTTGGCCATTTTCATTGTTTTGATTTTGTTTTTAAATGTAATACGTAATATTTTATAATACGGTTAAATCCGTAATTTCATTCTTTGTGTGTGTGTGTGTGTGTATGTGTTTGTGCAATGCAATGCTATGTCCAATACGTTTTAGCACGATGTCATTTTGTTTTATCACATACTTTTTAAAATTCTGTTTATGGTTTGGTTTTGTGATTCGCATGTAAAATCAATTATTTCTTAGCTTGTGCGATTTATATATTGTATTTGTAACCACTGTACCCATTTTGCCCTAACTTTTTAAAAATTGCTGTCCTGTGTTTTACCTTAGTGTTAAAGTTTAAATCTTGTACATGTACATCTTTCTTTTAGTATACATATTTTACCCTTTGTTTAAACTCGATACTTTAAGATTATAATGTTAACCTCCGAGTGTGAGAGTGTGTGCATGCGTGTGAGTGCTTTGAGCAGACAGTTGTCTGGAATCGCGCTTTATAAAATAAATTATTATTATTATTATTATTATTATTATTATTATTATTATTATTATTATTATTATTATTATTATTATTATTATTATTATTATTGATCTAACTAGAGCGCAAGCTAAATGAACTAAAACTTCTGAATCTAACTAGAGCGCAAGCTAAATGAACTAAAACTTCTGAATCTTGACCCCAAGGTTGTTTAGCAATGATTTTCAACAAGTTATATCTTTTAACAGCTTTGTGAATTAAATAGTCAATATGCTTTTTCCAATGCAACTTACAAGTTAAATAAACACCCACACATTTTACTTCTTTAACATATTTAAGTTCCTCTTTGTCAATGAAAATTTTATAGCAGTTGCCTTGGCTCTTAAATAAGATCATGTTTGTCTTCTCTTTAGATAATTCCAGACCATTTAAACTCATATAAAGTATAATATTATTTATTTCATTCTGATAAAGTTTAGTAATGTGTTTTACTTCGAAAATGGACGTTTTCTTTTTCAACGAAACATTCATCCAGACCGCAATGTCATCAGTATACTGAACAAGGAATATCTGCATATTGTACAACATTTGTATGATTTGATAATGCTTTGGGCAAGTCATGAATTAGCAAATTAAATAACATGCCAGCAATTATCGATCCTTGTGGAATCCCCAAATCTACCTTTTTATAGTCGGAATAAGTCTTACCTATTCTGGTACATATTGATCTATTTAATAAATAAAAAAAATTTAAACAGGGTTTGTGACGTTGAATTGGTCAAAGATAGTTCCTTTAACCGCACTGTTTTAAAGAGACAATTATAAAATAAGGCGATGCCAGACATTGTGCTTCTCCACTTTCCTTTTCTTCGCCGATCCTTGATCGTTAGACCCGGTACTGAGGCATTAAATCATGAAAATGGGAGGAAGACCCTCCAAGTGATTGGTAAGGAAAAGTCAATGACTTGGTTTTGGGGTTTCTTTCTGAAACATGACGCTTTTCATTCACCTCCCATTTAGGCTTTACAAGAAAAACTTCATTAACCTTTATGAACTTAAGACCCTGAATTAACCTTCATTAACCTAAGAACCTAAACTAACCTTAGTTAACCTAAGAGCCTAAACTAACTTAATTCACCTAAGTCTAAGTTTAAACTAAGAGATAGTTTTCAATTCAGGATCGTTATTAACATAAGTTAACCTTAATTAATCTACTACCGCTTCTTTTACTTGTTATACTCTTCCTCCTGATAATATTCCTCTCCCCCCTCATCATCACCATCATCGTCATCATCCTTTGTTGTTGGACACACGATGCAGACATTAACGATAGTGTACAACACGTGTCGTGGTTATGTCCTCTAAACACAAGGGACCGGAGGGTCTTGACTTAAATTTCAATGATCAACAAATTTAAATTTCAATGATCAACAAATCATTGGTCGTATGAAGTAATAGGATTTGTTGGATAAGATGTTTTGAATTGATGCATCATTTATTGTTCGGTTGTTTCAGATCTAGAGAGGATGGCTTCGTTTATCCTGATGGTGGCCTTGGTGGTGCTTCATTACAATTCAGAGGATAGATTACCGTCCCAGGACACGTATAGGGGATTTAAGCTGGTGGAGGTTACGGACATGCCTGTGTGCAGTAACACCAGCACCAAGCAACCGGTAAACAGTAGACCATACTCCTCTTTATCTCCGTGCCTTCCTCCTCTTATCCGCAGATCATTCTCCTGTTCACATTCTTTCATTCCTAATTAAGAATAATAATAATAATAATAATAATAATAATAATAATAATAATAATAATAATAATAATAATAATAATAATAAAATTAAATAATAATAATAATAATAATAATAATAATAATAATAATAATAATAATAATAATAATAATAATAATAATAATAATTATTATAATAATAATAATGCATTTATACAGCGAATTTTTCATTAGAATAACAACTCCATGCGCTTACACACATTCGTACGCATCATCACAACAATCGCACTACATCATGTCCAGCATCATTCAGAAAGTATTATTAATGTTCTTACTATTTACACAGAAAACGCCTTGCGTTTTTTAAGCAGCTCTTGAAGTAAACAAGGTCTGTACAATGTCTTAAACCGGCAGGCAGCGCATTCCAAACCTTGGGTGCTTGAAAACTAAAAGACCGCTCTTTTTAAAGGTCTTTGGTTTACAAGGAACTGTGATTATTTTTACATGTTTACTTATTCGTTCTTATATAGCGCTTTTACAGCTCCACAGCCGCTCAAGGCGCTGTTCAATACAACTCAAGGCGCTGTTCAATACAACTCAAGGCACTGTTCAATACTACTCAAGGCGCTGTTCAATACTACTCAAGGCGCTGTTCAATACAACTCAAGGCGCTGTTCAATACAACTCAAGGCACTGTTCAATACAACTCAAGGCACTGTTCAATACAACTCAAGGCGCTGTTCAATACAACTCAAGGCGCTGTTCAGTACAACTCAAGGCACTGTTCAATACAACTCAAGCTGCTCGAGGCGCTGTTCAATACAACTCAAGGCGCTTTTCAGTACTACTCAAGGCGCTGTTCAATACAACTCAAGGCGCTGTTCAATACAACTCAAGGTGCTGTTCAATACAACTCAAGCCGCTCGAGGCGCCGTTCAATACAACTCAAGGCGCTGTTCAATACAACTCAAGGCGCTGTTCAGTACAACTCAAGGCACTGTTCAATACAACTCAAGGCGCTGTTCAGTACAACTCAAGGCGCTGTTCAATACAACTCAAGCCCCTTAAGGCGCTGTTCGATACAACTCAAGCCGCTCGAGGCGCTGTTCAATACAACTCAAGGCGCTGTTCAATAAAACTCAAGCCGCCCGAGGCGCTGTTCGATACAACTCAAACCGCTCGAGGCGCTGTTCAATACAACTCCAGGCGCTGTTCAATACAACTCAAGGCGCTGTTCAATACATCTCAAGGCGCTGTTCAATACAACTCAAGCCGCTCGAGGCGCTGTTCAATACAACTCAAGGCGCTGTTCAAAACAACTCAAGCCTCTCGAGGCGCTGTTCAATACAACTCAAGGCGCTGTTCAATACAACTCAAGCCGCTCGAGGCGCTGTTCAATACAACTCAAGGCGCTGTTCAATACAACTCAAGGCGCTGTTCAATACTACTCAAGGCGCTGTTCAATACTACTCAAGGCGCTGTTCAATACCACTCAAGGCGCTGTTCAATACATCTCAAGGCACTGTTCAATACAACTCAAGGCGCTGTTCAATACAACTCAAGGCGCTGTTCAGTACAACTCAAGGCACTGTTCAATACAACTCAAGCTGCTCGAGGCGCTGTTCAATACAACTCAAGGCGCTTTTCAGTACTACTCAAGGCGCTGTTCAATACAACTCAAGGCGCTGTTCAATACAACTCAAGGCGCTGTTCAATACAACTCAAGCCGCTCGAGGCGCCGTTCAATACAACTCAAGGCGCTGTTCAATACAACTCAAGGCGCTGTTCAGTAAAACTCAAGGCACTGTTCAATACAACTCAAGGCGCTGTTCAATACAACTCAAGCTCCTTAAGGCGGTGTTCGATACAACTCAAGCCGCTCGAGGCGCTGTTCAATACAACTCAAGGCGCTGTTCAATAAAACTCAAGCCGCCCGAGGCGCTGTTCGATACAACTCAAACCGCTCGAGGCGCTGTTCAATACAACTCCAGGCGCTGTTCAATACAACTCAAGGCGCTGTTCAATACATCTCAAGGCGCTGTTCAATACAACTCAAGCCGCTCGAGGCGCTGTTCAATACAACTCAAGGCGCTGTTCAATACAACTCAAGCCTCTCGAGGCGCTGTTCAATACAACTCAAGGCGCTGTTCAATACAACTCAAGCCGCTCGAGGCGCTGTTCAATACAACTCAAGGCGCTGTTCAATACAACTCAAGGCGCTGTTCAATACAACTCAAGGTGCTGTTCAATACAACTCAAGCTGCTGTTCAATACAACTCAAGGCGCTGTTAAATACAACTCATGCCGCTCAAGGCGCTGTTCAGTACAACTCAAGGCGCTGTTTAATACAACTCAAAACACTGTTCAGTACAACTCAAGGCGCTGTTCAGTACAACTCAAGGCGCTGTTCATTACAACTCAAGGCACTGTTCAATACAACTCAAGCCGCTGTTCAGTACAACTCAAGGCGCTGTTTAATACAACTCAAGGCGCTGTTTAATACAACTCAAGCCGCTCAAGGCGCTGTTCAGTACAACTCAAGGCGCTGTTCAATACAATAATAGAGAGGAAAAGGGTTCAAAAGAAGCTGAGGGATGAAATTAGTTTAGCCAAGCAGAAATACAAACGGAAAGTAGAGTCACAGTTTCAGTCAGGCAACATGAGGGATGCATGGAGAGGGTTGAAAGAGGTAACGGGTCAAAAATAGGTCACATACTATGTCACGTCCCAACTGCCTTAGCAGAGGTTCGACATGTGCAACTTCCACACGAGAAAATAACCCAACACCTAAATAAACTCTAAAAGACAAAACCAGAAGTAACAAGACAATTTCTTTATTTCACTCACTCATTCGCACTAAAACTTAACTCCCTTTATCCCACTTCCCGACCAACCAACCCTCAATCCCACTAATATAACCCCAAACTAATACATAAACAATTCGCTCAAAATAATAATGATAATTAAATCAAAATGGAAAATGACTAACTACAAAATGTACAAAAGATTTATAATAATGATGTCTG
Source organism: Oncomelania hupensis (assembly GCA_036898135.1). Lineage (NCBI taxonomy): Eukaryota > Metazoa > Mollusca > Gastropoda > Littorinimorpha > Pomatiopsidae > Oncomelania > Oncomelania hupensis. The sequence goes on along the minus strand of CM072523.1, from coordinate 58,819,467 downwards.
GAACAGCTTACTGACAACAGGGTAAATATACAGTAAGCAACTGCTTTAAATCTTTATAAATATTCAAACTTTGTTCCACTTAAACTTCAAATAGCTGCAACAAGTCTTTTATAAAATGAATAAAAAATTTATCCTTTATGCAAAATAGAATTTGTAAGAAATTAATCTAAATTATTAATTAATTAATATCTGGCGAAATAATTCCCCCAGACAAAACTATACAATCACAGGGCTACTTAATCTAGTAGGTAATATTACTCAACAACGTTTATCAATCAATTCAGATTAAATATATTTCAATGTGCTGTAATTTATAATTTATCACGTGTAAAACAATTATCGTTCCTCACAACTGTTTATCAATGGTTATAGTTATTTGTTGTGTATGGTGGAGTGTGCGTGTGTGTGCTTTATAAACGAAATAAGGTTCCCTGGTCGAATACCACAACCTTCGCAACCGAGGTTGACACACGGAAACACCGGCGTAATAGGCCGAGGCACACCAGCTTCACACCAGCAAGGTTTCAGCACACCATCAATGATCTGCTCAAAGGTTTTGGTTTTGGTTTTGGTACATCTACAACAATACATACAAAAATACGCAACCATTAATAATTATATTACAATATACTGCACAAGCACCCCGCTGTCGGAATGGTTGTCTCCCTTTCAACATCCTTACTCATCCTCCCTGTCATCGCGCATATACATTCACAATCACCTCCTTTCTGTCATCTCTTCGCTACATAACAGCGAATTCTTTTATATCAATTTATAATTATTTAATTTATAATACATTTTAGAAAATTCTCTCTCTCTCTCTATTGCTAGGTATTTATGCAGCAAACAATATGAAACATAAAATAGAATTAAGAAAACATAATTAACTATCCATTCACACTGCATGCATAACCCAAACCCCCGAACGCTATGGCCAACTGAGAAATTGAGGTAAACAACTTACGGCTACCAGTGGATCCTCCGGCCTGTTGACAAAGACACACAAAATGACTGGACAGACACACAGGCACAGATGGTTAGGCAAGGTGATACACAGGCAGAAGAAGTCCTAGACGGAGTCACAGGTCACCCGACGTTATACGTAGATAACTCAGATTTCACCGAGAATACACAGCTGGTATTCTAAACAGCTTAGAACAGTTCCAGTTAATCAAACACTTCCAAAGTGTTCCCAAAACAGTCCTCCTCTTCCGAAAATTAGGCTCTTTTTCGTTGACAGTCTGATCAGTACGACCCACAGACAAAGTCACTAACTGGCACCTTGACCCAACTCGGATCTGTTGGTTCTGGCTACAAAAGCGATATGAAAATGTTACTGCTCCTATCAAAATATACAGTGCATGGGGTTTTATACGATTAGCTAAGAATCTTCTAGAATATACTCGTTTTAATTATAATTCATTCCCTACACCGTTCGCGATTAGAGCACGCATTTCACACACAGAATATCGCATGGCAGCAATTAATCTTCTCAACAACAAAATAGCCAACTATGCTGTTTTCTAACATAGTGCGTTCCGCACGGGCGCAAATCATTCGCTACTTTTATTAATTATAAACTTAATTAATTTATTCTGATTCTCTCCCCTTGACTACCGTAACTTTTAACCTCTATGTACAGGCTGATGATTAAACTATATACATAGGCGCGCGACTGCAAACTGCGTAGCGTGACACAGCACCCCACCAAGACGAAAACTAACAGTTTTAGTTCCTAACAACCACGCTACTCAGTTCTGCTCAAGAAATCAGGTGGTACATTTTCCTTCCCTGGAATACTCTCCACTATCAGATCGAAAGGTTGGAGTTGAAGTGCCCACCTCATGAGTCTACAATTCGTAGTCTTTGCTTGCTGCAGGTATTGCAGAGGCCTGTGGTCGGTCTGCACAATGACTGTCCGATCATACAGGTACTGCTTGAACTTTTGTACCCCCCACACCAATGCCAAGCATTCCTTCTCTATGGTGGAATAGTTCCTTTCTGCCTGGTTTAGCTTCTTGCTGGCACATGTGATTGGCTGTAAACCCAAACCTTGGTCCTGGCACAGAATCGCCCCTATTCCAATCTCTGATGCGTCAGTCTGTAGCACTAATGGTTTCTCCATGTCTGGCATACAACATACAGGTTTGGAACATATACGGTTTTTGAGCGTCTGGAACGCTACTTCACAAGCCTCGGACCACTGTACGGGACCTGATTTGCCTCCCTTGGTTAAGTCGGTCAGCGGCACCGCTATCGCAGCAAAATTCGGCACAAACTTCCGATAATATCCTGCTAATCCAAGGAATGACCTGACCTGTTTCTTGGTAGTGGGACGTGGTGCATTCTGGATCTTGTCCATCTTTCCTTGTTCCGGCTGCACTTTGCCTTCCCCCACTATGTGTCCCAAATACTCCAGCTTGCGGAATCCCAGGTAGCATTTGGACGGACGCGCCGCTAACTGTACTTCTCTCAGCCGCTTAAACAAGATGTCTAAACACTCTAAATGCCTCTCTAGAGTTTCAGTGGCTACCATGAGATCATCCATGAAGTTGTCGACTTCTTTCATCCTCAATGGCATCAGCATTTTGCGCATCATGCGTGAAAAAACTGCACCAGCGGTCTTCAGTCCGAAGGGCATGACGCACCATTGGAATTGCCCCTCGTTGGTGGTGAAAGCTGTCTTGCACTTATCTTCGCTCTTCATAGGTATTTGCCAATACCCCTTAGACAAATCGATCTTGCTCAAGTACTTGGCCTTTGATGGTTTGTTGAACAGATAGTCTATGTCTGGCATCGGCTCAGCGTCGAAAATTACCTGCCTATTGAGTTTCCTGAAATCGACGCAGAATCTGACTGCTCCGTCCTTCTTCTTTACTAGAACGATCGGTGAACTGAACGGTGAAGCTGCTCGCTCGATCACCCCCATAGCTAGCATTGTCTCGACCTCTGCCTTGACTGTCTCCATCTTTGAATGAGGTAACGGGTACTGTTTTGTCCTTACTGGACGGTCGTCATCCAGTCGTATTTCGCACTCATCCAACGTGGTGCGCAAAGGCAAGTCAGTCAGGATGTCAGGGTAACGAACTAATAGCCTCCTAATTCCTGCATGGATCTCCGGGCTATCTGCATCAAGATGCACGTCATCTAACGTCTCTGACTGCTTCAACACTACGGTGGGTATGCCCTCGACTGTTGGTACCTCTTCCCATTCGTCTGCTTCATCAACTACTACAGCTGTGGCGATTTGTACTCTCTGATGGTACAGTTTCAGTAAGTTGGCGTGAAACAGTTTCACCTTGTTCCCAATGCGAATCTGATAATCGCACTCGTTTCGACGACTTACGACTTCGTATGGCCCCCTCCAGCTCATTTCTAGTTTGTTGTGCTTGGTTGGCAACAAAAGCAACACTCTGTCTCCTGCTTGAAACGTTCTAGGTTTCGTTTTCTTGTCGAAGTGTCTTTTCTGCCTCTCGCCTGCTTTCTTCAGACTTTCCTTCGCTAGTGCGCACGTTTCCTCGATTCTATTTCGCAGGTCCACAACATACTGACTAGCCACCTTCACTTCTTCTCCTTGACTGTCCTTCGTCCACAAATCTCTCAGTACCGACATGGGACCTCTCACTGTCTTGCCATACAGCAGCTCAAAAGGTGAAAAACCTGTGCTCTCTTGAGGTACCTCCCTATACGCGAAGAGCAGCGCTATGTACCTGTCCCATGCTTTCGGTTGCTCCTTCGTCAGCTTTTTGAGCATCGACACGAGTGTACCATTGAAACGCTCCACGAGCCCGTCGCACATTGGATGGTATGGTGTTGTCGCCTTCCCATGGATTGCTAGAAGTCTATTTACTTCAGTCATCACGTTCGACATAAATTGTGTCCCTTGATCTGTTAGTATCTCTTTGGGAATTCCCACTCTTGTCCAGATCTCCCACAAAGCTTCGGCAACTCTCTCAGCCTCTATGCCTTTCAGTGCTACGGCCTCAGGATACCGTGTCGCATAGTCTACCATGACTAAGATGTATTGGTTGCCTCTGTCTGACATAGGTTTTATAGGTCCTACAATATCAACTGCAACTCTCTGAAACGGTTCGTCGACCAGAGGTAGTTTCTGCAGCGGAACTTTTGCTACCCTACCCCTGGGAACTGTTTTCTGGCATTCGGGACATGATTCGCAGAATCGCCTAACATCCCCGCACATTCCTGGCCAATAGAACACCCCCCATATCCTCTCACGTGTCCTCTTTCCACCTAAGTGTCCGGCCATCGGAGGGTCGTGCGCCAGGCGCATCACCTCTCCTCTTAGCTTGCTAGGCACGACTAGCTGCGTTAGCTCCTCCTCTCCCTGGTGGTGTACTCTGTACAAAATGCCCTTCTTTTTGCAGAAGCTAACCATCGCTTTGCCTGACTTGAGTTTCGTCCCTTGCTTCTCGCACTCTCTAGCTCTAGCTAAAGTGGGATCTTCTTCCTGCAATTTGGCCAACTGATCGGGCGTCACATCGAGTTGGAATGGCTTCGGAATCGGCAGTGCTTTCTCCTGCTTCCCTTCTGCCTTGGCCTGTGCCCTGGTCTGAACGGCGGCTATCGCACACTCTAACCCATCTACAGCCACGGGACTTCGATAGCCTCCCTTGAAGGTAACCCAGTTGCCAAGAATGACATCAGGTACAACTTGCTCGATGACGATCAATTCTACTGTACCCTTCACAAAAGCTGAGTCTACTTCTACGTATGCTGTAGGATACTTCCCTGACTTGACCTGATCAGCGAACATGACCTCGATCTCTCTACCTGTCATATCCTCAGGACGCACCCACTTGGCTGCTACTGCCCCCACCTCGGCACCAGTATCTCTCAGAATCTTCACAGGCTGACCCCTGACTGTTCCCATGCTCCACGGGTTGTACGGCTGAATGGTACTAAAGCTAGCCTTAGTCATTTCCGAGTGAATCGGTCCTGAATCCGGACTGACAGTGATACGTAGCAACTGTTTCGGACTACGGCACTCCTTCGCTACGTGACCTAGCTTCCCGCACTTGAAACACTTGACAGGACGTTTCTCCCCACTAGGTTCCCTCCTCTTATCCTCTTCACCCTTGTTGCCACTAGGACCACCCCTCGCTGCCCCTACAGGTTGACTGACAGCACGATTACCCCCCTTGTATGGCACGCTACCGAACACTGGTCTGTTACTCACTGTCCGTTTCGCATCTACATGTAACTGGGCAATCTCAGCTGCTTGCTCGCCGTTCTCAGGCTGCCTCTCCCTCACAAACAGCTCTAACTCAGGGTTCATTACTGACAACAACTGTTCAGTCAGAAAGACATCAAGCACTACGCCCGCATCATCTATATCTTTCTTAGCCAAAGAAAACCATCTCTTCACTAAGACTTGTACTCTACTCAAGTACTGCGGAAAAGTCTCTGTCCCTTCTTTCCTACTCCCCCTGAACTGTTTGCGGTAGTAGTCAGCATCTCTCCTAAATCGTTTCAGAAGAGCCCCCCTGACCACTTCGAAATCGACTATCTGCTCTGGAGTTAACTTCAGATAAGTCTCTCTTGCCTCCCCTGACAACAACGGTGACAACCTAGCCGACCACGTCTCTTCCTTCCATTTCTGAGTTCTAGCTATTTGCTCAAAGTGCTGAAGATAGCTCTCAATATCCTCTTTGCCATCAAATGGTTGGACCTTGATCTTATAACTATCAGACTGAATTCTATCCCTTCTCCGTTGGGCTTCTAGATCTCTCTCCTGTTCCAACTGCAGCCTAAGCCTTTCTCTGTCATCTTCCCGGGCCTGCTCTCTAGCTGCACGCTCTTCTTGCAGACGCAACTCAACATTTCCCCGTTCGGATTCTATCTTCTTCTCTAAGAGCTTCAGTTCTCTAGCTTTATCTTTGCGCTCTTGTTCTAGCCTTCTTTCCATCAGTGCTAACTCTTCTGCTCTCCTCTTCTCCGCCAGGGCCAACTCTTCTGTTCTCCTCTTCTCTTCTCGTTCCATCTTCCTCTCGAGTCTAGCTGTTTCTTTCGCTAATCTAGCCGTTTCCTCTGACAATCTAGCAGCCTCCTGCTCCCTCTTCGCCCCGTCTACTACAAAACTGGCTAGACCTGCTCCCTTCAGCCCCATGCTAGCGCCTAGCTCCTTGTATCTAAGGTATACTTCCATGCCAACGCTACTTGTTCCTGCACCGGCCTTAACTGAAGTCGGGGTAAGATCAGCTGCCATGCGAGTACTATGAGCGAAAGGCGTACTCACTGTGGTTTCCTCGTCCATCGGTTCCCGACGCGAAGCGGCTGCGTCGGCCTCCGTGTACTGGTCCATCGCTCGCGCCTGCTCAGCTGCTCTCCGAGTCGCAGCCCTCGTCAGCATACAGTCGCGGACTAAGAATGAAAATGGGAAAAAATGGGTGAATAACAAATGAAACAAATAACGATTAACACTTATACAAACAGTCGAACAAATGACAAGTAAACAGTAACAGGAGCCGGAGAAGTCCCTTATCGTCTAGGCCTCGACGACAAAGTTGCCTACCTCAACCCCCCGTTTGTGCACACACGCTCGGGGTGTGAACCCTTTTGCGCAGCGCAACCTCACTCCCGACCAACCACCCACTGGCCACTCATCCGACACACAAGACGACAAAGAAACAAACACTGACTTCTGGTATCTGAACAATCAAAAATAAATCTACCCTAACTACTTCCCCCTATCCCTTCCTAGATCTATCCCACCGCTGCCACCAAATGTCACGTCCCAACTGCCTTAGCAGAGGTTCGACATGTGCAACTTCCACACGAGAAAATAACCCAACACCTAAATAAACTCTAAAAGACAAAACCAGAAGTAACAAGACAATTTCTTTATTTCACTCACTCATTCGCACTAAAAATTAACTCCCTTTATCCCACTTCCCGACCAACCAACCCTCAATCCCACTAATATAACCCCAAACTAATACATAAACAATTCGCTCAAAATAATAATGATAATTAAATCAAAATGGAAAATGACTAACTACAAAATGTACAAAAGATTTATAATAATGATGTCTGGAACAGCTTACTGACAACAGGGTAAATATACAGTAAGCAACTGCTTTAAATCTTTATAAATATTCAAACTTTGTTCCACTTAAACTTCAAATAGCTGCAACAAGTCTTTTATAAAATGAATAAAAAATTTATCCTTTATGCAAAATAGAATTTGTAAGAAATTAATCTAAATTATTAATTAATTAATATCTGGCGAAATAATTCCCCCAGACAAAACTATACAATCACAGGGCTACTTAATCTAGTAGGTAATATTACTCAACAACGTTTATCAATCAATTCAGATTAAATATATTTCAATGTGCTGTAATTTATAATTTATCACGTGTAAAACAATTATCGTTCCTCACAACTGTTTATCAATGGTTATAGTTATTTGTTGTGTATGGTGGAGTGTGAGTGTGTGTGCTTTATAAACGAAATAAGGTTCCCTGGTCGAATACCACAACCTTCGCAACCGAGGTTGACACACGGAAACACCGGCGTAATAGGCCGAGGCACACCAGCTTCACACCAGCAAGGTTTCAGCACACCATCAATGATCTGCTCTAAGGTTTTGGTTTTGGTTTTGGTACATCTACAACAATACATACAAAAATACGCAACCATTAATAATTATATTACAATATACTGCACAAGCACCCCGCTGTCGGAATGGTTGTCTCCCTTTCAACATCCTTACTCATCCTCCCTGTCATCGCGCATATACATTCACAATCACCTCCTTTCTGTCATCTCTTCGCTACATAACAGCGAATTCTTTTATATCAATTTATAATTATTTAATTTATAATACATTTTAGAAAATTCTCTCTCTCTCTATTGCTAGGTATTTATGCAGCAAACAATATGAAACATAAAATAGAATTAAGAAAACATAATTAACTATCCATTCACACTGCATGCATAACCCAAACCCCCGAACGCTATGGCCAACTGAGAAATTGAGGTAAACAACTTACGGCTACCAGTGGATCCTCCGGCCTGTTGACAAAGACACACAAAATGACTGGACAGACACACAGGCACAGATGGTTAGGCAAGGTGATACACAGGCAGAAGAAGTCCTAGACGGAGTCACAGGTCACCCGACGTTATACGTAGATAACTCAGATTTCACCGAGAATACACAGCTGGTATTCTAAACAGCTTAGAACAGTTCCAGTTAATCAAACACTTCCAAAGTGTTCCCAAAACAGTCCTCCTCTTCCGAAAATTAGGCTCTTTTTCGTTGACAGTCTGATCAGTACGACCCACAGACAAAGTCACTAACTGGCACCTTGACCCAACTCGGATCTGTTGGTTCTGGCTACAAAAGCGATATGAAAATGTTACTGCTCCTATCAAAATATACAGTGCATGGGGTTTTATACGATTAGCTAAGAATCTTCTAGAATATACTCGTTTTAATTATAATTCATTCCCTACACCGTTCGCGATTAGAGCACGCATTTCACACACAGAATATCGCATGGCAGCAATTAATCTTCTCAACAACAAAATAGCCAACTATGCTGTTTTCTAACATAGTGCGTTCCGCACGGGCGCAAATCATTCGCTACTTTTATTAATTATAAACTTAATTAATTTATTCTGATTCTCTCCCCTTGACTACCGTAACTTTTAACCTCTATGTACAGGCTGATGATTAAACTATATACATAGGCGCGCGACTGCAAACTGCGTAGCGTGACATACTACAGTTACAGGCATGTCAAAACAAGAAAACACAGACTTTGCTAACAAACTCAATGAATTTTATTGCAGATTTGAGCGTAATGACCTTCAATCAGATCTGACCAGTGTCATTTTGGATTTGGAGGGTAGGATTCGGGAGAGGGGAGGGGGGAAGAGGGAAGTGCTGCGGCGGGCTTGGAGATCTAGGGCAGTGCAGTCGAGTCGCTGTTCAGGGGACTTGAAATCCGCAAAGCTGTTGGCCCTGACCAGATAGGTGGACGACGTCTACACTCCTGTGCTTCTCAACTTTCCTCTGTTTTTGCTCTGCTCTTTTACTGGTCTCTTCGCTCCTGCACTGTCCCCTCTCTCTGGAAGTCTTCTACAATCTGTCCTGTTCCCAAGTCTAAAAGCCCTTCTGAACTCAACGATTACCGACCTGTTGCTTTGACTCCTATCGTCTTTAAATGCTTTGAGCGAATCGTTTTGGGCCAGCTTAAGCAGCATACACAACATCAACTCGACCCACACCAATTCTCATACAAGCAAAACAGATCCACTGACGACGCAACACTGACCCTACTCAACAATGCATACAATCACCTAGAAAAAGCTGGCTCGTTCGTTCGCATCCTATTCATTGATTTCTCTTCTGCATTTAACACTATTCAACCTCACCTGATGGCAATGAAGCTCCTGGAGCTCCATGTCGACCCTAAACATTCTGTGGATCACCAGTTTTCTAACCAATAGAACTCAAGCCGTTTCCTTTCAACACTTTCTCTCTGGCACCCTAAAAACTTCTACTGGCTCTCCTCAAGGTACTGTTCTGTCACCGATTCTGTTCACCCTCTACACTAATGACTGTACTGGCTCTGACTCCTCACCTCTCACCAAATACTCTGACGACACCGCTCTCGAAGACCTTTCCAATTCTGACACTGTCTACTTTCAACAAGTTAACCGCTTCTGCACATGGTGCAAAGACAACTTTCTTGACCTTAACGTTACGAAAACAAAAGAAATGACGATCGACTTCCGACGAGACCCCGCCCCCATCCCCGACCTGTACATAGACGGTGCGAAAGTGGAGAGAGTGACAAACTACAAATACCTGGGGACGATTCTCGACAACAAACTGTCCTTTGACCAAAACACAGCTGCGATAGAAAAGAAATGCCGACCTCAACTGTACTGCCTTTAGAAACTCCGTTCTTTGAACATCAGCCGACCCATTCTTTCTTCTTTTTATCGCTGTTTTATTGAATCAGTTTTGACTTTTGGTTTAATCTGCTGGTTTGGAGTGCTAAGTGTAAAGAACAAGAGGGTGCTTGACAGATTGGTGAGAGTGTGTGCGAGAGTGACAAAACAGTTTGAGAGAACTGCATGAATACCGTGTGGTGAGGAAGGCGGGAGTGGTTATGAAAGACACTTCACATGTTTTAGCAAAGTATTATGAAATGTTGCCCTCTGGTCGCAGACTGCGTGTGCCTAAATGTTCTCTTGTAAGAACGAAACACAGTTTTATTCCTAAATCTATTGAGTTTTTAAATAAGCGCTAAGTAATATTTTGTATATAAGATCTTGATGTTTGAGATGTCATTTAATACTGGAAATTTACTATAGAGGTAGTTTACTGTGTACTTGTTTTATCTATGTATGTATTGTTTTAATGTTTCATACCGATCAGCAATTGTATGTCATAATTTCTCTGTTGAGATA
>CM072523.1:58766518-58804018 GCA_036898135.1 Oncomelania hupensis | reverse complement strand
GGATAGCGCAGTGGTTGGAGCACTCACTACTGTGTCGCAAGTTAAGCACCGTCCAGTGCGGTTAGCACTTGGATGGGTGACCGCAAAACGTGAAGCGACAAATAACAACGCCCCCAGTTGACTCAACTATGACTGAGTACCTACTCTCTTGAGGGTGGGGAAGGTAAAGCAGCGAGGGAGAGAGATGGGCATCACCCTCATTACGCTGGCCCAAGATAAGTGTGATCTCCAACATCACGCTCCCCTACGGCCACAAGGCTATGGGACCACCTTTACCTCTTTTTTACCATACCCATCATCATAGTAATTATCATCATCATCATCATCATTGTCGTCTTTTAGCATCATCGTCATCATAAATACCATCATCATTATAGTCATCATCATCATAGTAATTATCATCATAATCATCATTGTCGTCGTCAGCATCATCGTCATCATAAATACCATCATCATTATAGTCATCATCATCATAGTAATATCATCATAATCATCATTGTCGTCGTCAGCATCATCGTCATCATAAATATCATCATCATCATAGCCATCATCATTAACAGCATCCTCATGGTCGTCGCCGTCAACTTTGCCTCCATCTATCAGGCTGTCATCATCTATTCAACCAGTCATTAAAGTGATTTGTTTGTTTGTTGGTAGACGAACCCCTGCCTGGCGCGGACACGGTGTGCGGAAGTTCCAGAGCCCGCAGAGGACGTCTGGATCTTCTCGGAGAAAAAGAAGACAGCTGGGCCTAAAAGGATTCGAACTTGGCACAGCCCCTGCTACCTTCCTGCTTTCGTGTGATGGCTCTAACCACTGCTAGTTTATCTACAGACAGTTTGGAACAAGAACATGCTTTTGGAATTTCAATATTCAACCAGACAGGAACATCATAAATGTCTTGAGAGAAGTGTTAAACTAAATGAAATATTGAAATATTGAATAACACTTGATTTATCACACAAAATCCACCTCGCCATTCGTAATTTCCTCATAATACATCAATCAACATATAAAGCTAAAGGAAATAAACAAGTGTCTACAAAACAAGTTTGCAAGTTTTCCTTCTATCCAAAAGCTTAACCATTCAGTCGATGCAGTTTGCCAGTATAAAACTACCTTTTTCCTTCTATTCAGAAGCTTTACCCTTCAGTCGATGCAGCTTGCCAGTATAAAGCTGCAACACCACTTTTTATTTTGAAGATTCTAAGTCTCAATTAAAGTTATTCTTTGGCTTCTGTGACATATCCGCCAATCCAGATCCAGACAGAGCGATCACACGAGAGTATCCCTGGAAATTAACAGAGGCAACGCAGCCATGGGATTTGTTGGAACAGTTCAGTTCAGTTCTTCTATTTAACGTCTATTCATTTCATACAATGATTTTAGACGATCATACGCACACACACACATACACACACACACATACACACACAGGCGCGCGCGCGCGCACGCGCGCCTATCTATACAATCAAAAAATATCTTTTAAATCGGTATTTAAAATAATACTTGCTATAGTTTCTATTATTGCTTGATTATACAATATATTACTAATATCATCAGTGTTTTTTAACATTACATTCTTTGCTGTGTACAAAAGATGTACACTCAAATAATAAATGTTTTATAGAAACTGGCTGCTGACATATACATTTAATATCTTTTACATATTTTGTTAACCACGAATCCAAGCGCATTTCATAAATAACTTTTGCAATATTTCTTGAACATGATAAAATAATTTGTTTATTTACTAATTTTTGAAAATGTTTTTCCATTAATGAAACGAGTTCATTACTAGATAATTTCAGATTACAGTTACTTATCGACTTTACATTTGTAGCTCCTCTTTTTGCAAGTGTGTCTGCATATTCATTCCAACACACGCCGGAGTGAGATGGAACCCAACAAAAGTTAACACCAATCCCCCTACTAATAATTACATGTATCAAATATCTGATCTCAAATAATAAATCTGATCTAGTCTTATTCTCCCAATTTTGTATAGATTGTAGAACTGATTTTGAATCAACACAAATTAATATATTAAATATATCTAAATATGATTCAACAATATATTGTAATGAAATTAGAATGGCTTATAACTCGCAGGTAAATATCGAAAATCCTTTTCCAATATAATATGATTTTTCTATTTTTAGAGTTGGTATAACAAATCCTGACCCGCTATCAAGTAAATCCAATACTGAACCATCTGTAAATATTTTTAAGTGAAAAGAATATTTTTGTTCCAAGTGTTCTTTTACTTCACTTACAAGAACATTAATATTTTCACCTTTAGTAACTGTAGAATAATCTACATCAAAATTTGCATTTAAGTGTTCCCAAAATGGCATCTGAGGTATTAATGGTAAAATGGGTATATTTAATAAAATAATCATTCAGTCATTGTTTGATTTACGTAATTTTAAAAAATTTTTTTTTTTTTGAGCGCTAGAAAGAGGAAGTCGGATTTCATAACATACGGCTGTCCGTCTTCATCATTGTAGAGGCCTCTATATTTGGGGCGTAAAGACTTGGACGGCCTTGGTTGTCATATAACGTTGAAACATGAACAGAAATAAAATGGTTGTGACGTTTTAGGCATATTTTATGTTTATTGAACAGGCGCATGTTGCCCCTTCATATTTATGTCTTCACAAGACAGGCGCACGCGTTTGTTACACTAATAGTTTACCAGAACGCGGTGAGATGTTAATAAATATATTGAATAGGCTCATGCTTTTTCAGACTAGCACAAATTTGCATGTGTTTAGGCACTTGGGATAATGTTTTTGTTTTCTTTTGTTGGATGGAAACAACAATAATTCAGTATTTTAACATATGTAGGTCTTCCTCTACATATGTATTTGCATTCAAGAGCTTACACAAATAGAATTTATTAGAAATAATCAATACACAGCAAAAACTTCTAACGCTGCTTGTGGTTTGTAACATTACAATTTATTATCATCATCATTATTATTGTAAAAATAATAACATTATTATTATTATTATTATTATTATTATTATTATTATTATTATTATTATTATTATTATTATTATTATTTTTGACGTCTGTACAAAAAATATTAAAAACTCCAGAAGAAGACTGTTTAAGGGGAAAATAAAAGTGAAACATTCTTCGGAGGTGCCTGTGTTGTCTCCCTTGATTGTTTGTACCCACAATGCTGCTGTCAGCGTTCTACCTCTGGTCCTCTTTGACTATTCTTCTTCTCTTCCGCGTCGTTCTCCTCTTCTTTCTTCACTGCCCTCTCCTCCTCCTCTTCTTCCTCTTCTTTCTCTTCCTCTCTCACTTCCTTCACCCAACACTGGGTGTATTAAAAAAACAAAATTAGGACAGATCAACAGTTCTGGTTATCGTGTAGGCTGGAACAACTTGGAGATAGTGGTTGAACGGACAGAAAGAAGAGAGGAACCGTCGGCTGGTCGGCAACCTGAGACTACTAACTAACATATAAAAACAAACATTACATTACATTACATAATTGTTGCTTTTAAGTCCAGCGGACTCTTCCGAGCCAAATCAGGACCGGACAACCCCCAATCCGCATAAAATATCTGCCGAAACAACCCTAGTGGGAAAACTGAATGCCCTCCACCAGCCAGTCACTTTACAATAAAGACATCCCACGCAGGGGACGGCTGAGGCTTCACCCCAACTTATCGAACCCCCGTTTACAAAAACAAAATAGAATACAAACATCTTTATAAATTATCAACAAAACACATACATATAAAATGCCTACATTGCTAAATAATAACATCATAGGAAGCCCTAGTGATCACCTGGCAGAAAGCGTCCAATATTCCCAAGCTGATCCAACAGACCTCATACACAAACAAGGAGTCTTGTCCAGGAAGAGTTTTCAAGAAAAAAGGTAGGTCATTGATCTAGCGAAGAAGACGATAGTATAGCAGATTGATAGAACAGAGCAGGAATGAGAAAGAGCAAATAAGAAAGACAGCGACAGTGGGAATTTAAAGCACTAAATTTCCAGAAAGTGGAAATACTATTTATACTGAAACCCCCGGCACTCCAACGGGGGATAAAAACAAACGAGACCAAACAAAATAGTACATGTACGCAGAAACAACAGCCTTTTATTAAATGTGTTATAGATAGCTGTCTTTATACACACAGACCAAACAAAATAGTACATGTACATAGAAACAACAGCCTTTTATTAAATGTGTTATAGATAGCTGTCTTTATACACACAGACCAAACAAAATAGTACATGTACATAGAAACAACAGCCTTGTATTAAATGTGTTATAAATAGCTGTCTTTATACACACAGACCGAAAACAACATGTTTCACTTATTTTTATGGACACCTGACATTTTGTATTTGGACTAGAAAAAGTAAAGTAGTGTTTGCACGATTTTAATTGCTAATTCCATTGCACCAGACTGCAGCATGGAGCGTCAAACGCAAAAATCAATCAGAAGGGTGAGAGCACTTCTGAAATAAAATCGTAAAATCAAAAGATCAGCAATGTCAACATCATAGGACAGAAACAATTGTGTGAGAACGGCACTTGCTTTGACTTGGAATTGTACAACTTTGTCCTTTTCCTTTACACAGCATGATGTAATTATACAAAATAACAGGAGGATCATAGATCTGGGAGCTCTATAGCCCCAAAAGGAGGGATTTAGGGTTGGGAGAGGGGGGTTGGGATACACATAGTATTGGTACCGTGAACGGCATTGTATAACACTGCAGCTGCATCATAATACGAAGATGCGAAGAAAAGTCAAAACCCCCAAAATACTATGCCGTATCTGCAGGATGAAGAATACGAATTTTTTAACGGTAAAATGATTGCCATTGTCAATTGATCATTATAGAGGGGTTGAGTTCAAATCTTATAGTTGTTTGGAGGAAGCCAAAATATAAATGGCATCAAGGGGTTTTCCAGATCCTGTCATCATTGGTGATGACGAAAAATTCATTGATTGTAGTAGGCTTATTGAAGTGTCATACGCTCTTAAAAACATGAAAAATGAATCAGCGCCGGGCCTTGATGGATTAACAACAGAATTTATGAAAGTCTTTTAAATCCCTCCATTCCTCCTTTGAAAACGGATCGTTAACTTTCAGCCAGTCATCCGCAATTATAACTCTTATTCATAAAGGAAAAGACTTTTCAAAAAGTCATTTGTCTAACTGGAGGCCTATTTCAATAACAAATACTGACTATAAAATATTCGCCAAGTGTATGGCAGTTAGACTGAACGGTGTGATTTACTCAATAGTCAATTAAGATCAAGTAGGATACATAAAAAGAAGAAATAGTGCGTGCAATTTAACCCATATAATACCAAAAAAACTTTTTTTGTACATTTTTTAACAAATCTTAAAAATTTCTTTTGCAAATACATTGAAATTAATAAATATGATCAAATTTTGGGAAAAAAATATTTTTTAGAGTGGTTTTCCCTGTGTGCGCCTGACGCGCACATGGTACTGAACGGGGGCATGGACAGTTAAAGGATAGTGCTTTGACATGGCTACTTTTGTACTTTCCTTGTGGCTTTTTTTGTGATAATATATTATTGAAGTAGTTGTCGAAGACGACATGATATGGGCGCTTTGGCATATCTGATAGAAGGTCCTTTACTACAGTTCCACCCAGGCCGAGTGGTCCATAGGTGCCGTTTGCTCGAGCACCAGCGTAAGGCTCGAACTGGACAACATAACCCAGCGGGTCGGCCAATGGCCACAGTTTGAAGCCAAACTGTTACGTTGAAACGCGAACGAAAGTATGCCGGAAGCGTGTACGATAGATCTAATCGTTTCGATTTGCAAAGTATTCAATAATAGAGTTTATTTACCTTTGATTTGAGTTTGCATTGTTGTTAGGAGAGGCTTTGTATAACGTTGATAATTTGCGTTAGTCGATATTATTTGAGAATCTTCTGGATATGCGTGTTTACTCTTGATAGAAACTTCCCGATACATGTCGAAGCAAGAGGTCGTTCTGGAAGATATAAAAATATGTATTGACGTAAGTCAGTGATGACGATCTTTTATTCGATTGGTGGCGGTACGTCATTTCTACCATGTACCCAATTGTTCCAGAAAAGAGAGAGGTTATTTAATCGTGTGCCGAGATTGTTGTTGAGAGTAAAGTTGTTGATAGTGATTTGGAGAGTTGCTGTGAAAGTTGTTGAGTTGAGTTGAGAATTGTATGCAGTTGTTGATGTGTGCTGAATAAAAGCGGAAAACTTCATACGTGGACTTTGTGACTTGTATGCTGATTGAGCAGGCTGTGTGAATAAACGAATCTGAGTTACACAACTATCAGGAATTCAAGCATCGGGGCTGAATCAGATACTGATAGAAAACACCAACATCAAACTGAGTGTAACATTTTGGGGGTCAAGCCGCGATTCACGCCATAGCCAAGGGTTCAACTGCTACAACAAGCGAGTCAACGTTACGAGAGGCAGTCATCGAGGGTAGCCGCCAACGAGTTGCGTCGAGAGGGGCCAACATACTGGGACTACATCACCGATAGGTTCGGGTTGACTGCAAGGGCGTGTAGTCGCTGAAGAGTTGCTTCGTGAGCGAACAACAGATCGGGACTACGTGGCTACCGTAAGACTACGTCGAGGGACAGTCTCGGAGCTACATCGCCAGTATTACAGCGAGCGTCGAGCGGACGTCGCGTCTACTTCAGCACAGGAGCGTATACGTCAACACCAGCGTGGTGCAGCGTCGCATACGACGAGGACAGCGGGGCCTGCGTCAGCGAAGGCGACTAGTGACAAGCATCAGCGCTACTGCAGAAAACGTGCTGTTCTAGAACAGTCTAGGAAGGTACAGCACAGTCAAGAACTTTCCAGAAAAAGAACTCTACAGTCAAGAACTTTCTAGAAAAAGAACTTTCCAGAAAAGAACCCTCTAGAAAAGAACTTTCCAGAAGCATCAAGATGGCTGACTTCTGGCAGAAAGGGGTTGAACTAAATCTAAAAGGCAAACAGCTGACGGAGTACGTCAAATGCCAGGAGAGAATATTGCGTGAAGAAAGAGAAGAACAGCGAAGGCGCGAAGAAAGAGAATTGGAAGAGAAGCGTCTAGAAAAAGAAATAGAACTAGAACAGAAGCGTCTAGAATCAGAAGAGCAGCGTCGCCGTGAAGACAGAGAATTCGAGCTGAAGCGTCTTGAGTTCCAGCTAGAAATGGCGCGTATCCAAAACAATCAGCATGCGCCACAAGTCACCAACGACCATACGGCTCCTAAATTGCCAGCTTTCGTCGACGGGAAGGACCAGATCGACAGCTATCTGGCGAGATTCGAAAGGTTCGCCGAAAGCTCCAATTGGCAACCTCGAGACTGGGCGATTCGACTAAGTGCACTTCTGACAGGGCAAGCGCTCGAAGTTTACACCAGACTGTCGAACGATGACGCCAAAAACTACGACGTCTTGAAAGAGGCCCTATTGCAGTGCTACAACTTTACAGAGAAGGGCTACCGTAAACGCTTCCGTGAATGCCGGCCTAAGTCAGACGAGACGCCAAAGCAGTTTGTGGAGCGCCTGTCGTCATATCTACACAAGTGGGTGGAGTTATCAGGCGAAACGAAGTCTTACGACAGTCTCCATGACCTGATCGTGAAGGAACAATTTCTCAATGCCTGTCACAAGGACCTAGCGACCCACTTAGAAGAACAAAAGCTGCAGACGCTTAAAGATGTGACTGAGGCTGCTGAAAGATATCTCATCGCTCATGGGAAAACCCTGGGGCCACCCAGCGCGACGAAACATTTTCAGAAGACTGGAAACCATGTGAACCAGATCCAGGGAAGCCAGACGAGCCAGAGACAGACAGACTCCACGCCTCCTCCCAGGGAAGGGCATTCAAGAGGCTGTTTCACCTGCAACGCTACAGACCACAGGGCGGCTATTTGTCCTCAAAACAAAAGTAGCGGACAGCGGAGCAGTACGGACAACGCAGCGGCGGGCAACCGGCAGAGGCGGTTCTCCAATCAACGGCAAAACAGTAGATCTGACCATCAAGTGTGCGGCGGGAGCGTCATTCTTCCGAGTGAGACCAAGCGCACAGCTACCCCTGCGGACGTGCAAGAGTGCATGACTGATGGCCAACTTCTCCTTGCCAACGGAAAATCCATCCCCGTCGTCGCCAGCGCAGCTGTGACCGTCCAGAACATGCCTGTTTCCAAGGGACGCGTCGGAAATCATGAAGTGACTGTTCTAAGAGACTCTGGCTGCAGTGGGGTCATCGTCAGAGAAGACCTAATCGCTAAAGAACAGTTCACTGGCGATTCAAAATGGACACTTATGGCCGACAGCAAATGTGTGAGAGCGCCAGTTGCGAAGATTCATGTTAACACCCCTTTCCACATAGGCGAAGTCGAAGCGGTTTGCCTGAAGAAGCCGCTGTATGATTTGATGATCGGGAATATCGACGGCGCGAGACGACCCGACGACCCCGATCCAGAGTGGAGTCCTGCCTCAACTCAACACGTCGAAGTTGTGGAGGAGGATCCATTGCCATTTCCCGATGGAGACCTTACAGAGCTGCTACGGGACAATGTGGTTACTCCGGCTCAGCCCTGCCGACCAGATATCGTCGGTGCTGTTACTACCAGGGCCCAGGCCAAGAGAGACAAGACGTCTACGCCACTGAAGGTCGCCGACAACTCCAAAGCTGCCATCGTGGACAGAAATAAGCTGATCCAGCTCCAGGAAGCTGATAGCACTTTAAACAAGTATAGGAACCGCCAAGACCACGTGACCAAGGGCAGTGGCACGGTCTATTTTGAGGTGAAGGCCAAGATCCTGTATCGAATCTTCCAGCACCCGAGGGTCAACGGAGGGAAACCACTACGTCAAGTCTTGGTACCGTTACCCCTAAGGCGCCAGGTGATGGAAGTAGCGCATGACTCAATTATGGGAGGTCACCTAGGCATCAAGAAGACGTCGGACAGAATCCAGGCGGTGTTCTACTGGCTAGGACTTCATGCGGACGTCAGCCGTTTCTGCCGATCATGTGACATTTGCCAGAAGACCATACCTCGAGGAAGGGTCCCGAAAGTGCCTATGCAGAGGATGCCTCTGATCGACCGACCTTTCAAGAGGGTGGCCTTAGACTTAATCGGCGAAATAAGACCTCCGAGTGAAGAAGGTCATCGATGGGTACTGACTTTAGTGGACTATGCGACTCGGTACCCAGAAGCAGTGCCTCTGAAGAAGATTGACACTGAAACTGTCGCAGAGGCGCTAGTGGACATGTTCAGTAGACTTGGAGTGCCTGAAGA
This sequence comes from Oncomelania hupensis, assembly GCA_036898135.1. NCBI lineage: Eukaryota > Metazoa > Mollusca > Gastropoda > Littorinimorpha > Pomatiopsidae > Oncomelania > Oncomelania hupensis. Next base: position 58,794,703 of record CM072523.1, on the reverse strand, counting down.
GATCCTGACAGACCTCGGGACGCAGTTCGTCTCCGACTGCATGAAGGAGGTGAACAGACTGCTGAGCATCCGGCATTTGACTACGACACCCTACCATCCGATGTGCAACGGGCTTGTCGAAAAGTTCAATGCTACGCTGAAGTCCACCCTGAAGAAACTGTGCAGCGAGCAGCCCAGACAATGGCATCGCTACATCAACGCCTTACTTTTCGCCTACAGAGAAGTACCGCAGGAGTCCACCGGCTTTTCTCCGTTCGAGCTGTTGTACGGAAGAACCATCCGAGGGCCGATGCACATCTTGAAAGAACTGTGGACGAAAGAAGTAGACGCCCCAGAGGTGAAGAACAGTTACCAGTACGTGTTTGAGCTACGAGAGAAGCTGGAGCAGACTCTCGAGATAGCCAGAGAAAACCTGAAGAAGTCCCAAGACTGTGGAAAGCACTACTACGATCATAGGGCTGTGAACAGGAAATTCAAACCTGGCAACAAAGTGCTGGTGCTGCTACCTACCGATCATAATAAGTTGCTGATGCAGTGGAAAGGCCCGTACGAAGTGGAGACCGTGGTGGGAATCAACGACTACAAGGTGAAGGTCGGCCAGCATTCCAAGATATACCACGCCAACCTCCTTAAGCTGTACGTGGAAAGGCCATCAGAGACTGTGCATGCAGCAACAGCAGCTGTGACCGACAACAGCTTTGACAGCGAAGAACTGTTGGAACTGGGAGACTTCCACAGCAAAGAAGGCATCGATGATGTTAAGCTAGGACCGAGCTTGACGGAAGGTCAAACGTTGGAGCTCAAGGACCTTATGGGCGAGTTTCCCCATAACTTCAATGATGTCACAGGCTCTACGACTTTGGTCGAACATGAAATCCACACCCGGACCTGGAAGGAGCATCTGCAGACCTTGAGGGAGCTGTTCCACCGTCCCGCAGAAGCCAACCTGACCGTGAGACCCAGCGAATGCATTCTGGGAGCTGACAACGTCGACTGCGACGGACATCCGACGGAAGAAGGAGACAACGGAGGACGCACTGATTCCAGGGAAGCCCACGTGATCATCGTCTTTGACCCTGGGCCGATGACGACCGCAACTGACGAGGGCGTCGTTTCCTTGCGGTTGAAAGAACATTGACTGTGTGGAGAACATTGGCAATATCTAAACAGACTTGCACATGAGAAACATTGACCTTGTGTGAATGAACTGTGAACATTGACAGTACCCAGAAAGACTTGCAGATGAGAAACATTGACTCTGTGTGAATGAACTGTGAACATTGACAATATCCAGACGGATTTGAAGATGAAAATCATTGACTCTGTGTGAATGAGCTGAGAACATTGACAGTGTTCAGACAGTCTGAAATAAGTTTTAATTCTGAACTTTGTGCATTACGTTTCAACGTTGTTGAAAGAAATTGGGTAAATTTCTTCTTGAGTGGGGGGTTATGTTACGTTGAAACGCGAACGAAAGTATGCCGGAAGCGTGTACGATAGATCTAATCGTTTCGATTTGCAAAGTATTCAATAATAGAGTTTATTTACCTTTGATTTGAGTTTGCATTGTTGTTAGGAGAGGCTTTGTATAACGTTGATAATTTGCGTTAGTCGATATTATTTGAGAATCTTCTGGATATGCGTGTTTACTCTTGATAGAAACTTCCCGATACATGTCGAAGCAAGAGGTCGTTCTGGAAGATATAAAAATATGTATTGACGTAAGTCAGTGATGACGATCTTTTATTCGATTGGTGGCGGTACGTCATTTCTACCATGTACCCAATTGTTCCAGAAAAGAGAGAGGTTATTTAATCGTGTGCCGAGATTGTTGTTGAGAGTAAAGTTGTTGATAGTGATTTGGAGAGTTGCTGTGAAAGTTGTTGAGTTGAGTTGAGAATTGTATGCAGTTGTTGATGTGTGCTGAATAAAAGCGGAAAACTTCATACGTGGACTTTGTGACTTGTATGCTGATTGAGCAGGCTGTGTGAATAAACGAATCTGAGTTACACAACTATCAGGAATTCAAGCATCGGGGCTGAATCAGATACTGATAGAAAACACCAACATCAAACTGAGTGTAACACAAACCTTATGGGCTTTCCTTTGATGAACTGTTTAGAAGAGTGATGACCAAAATAGGGAATCATACTTTCATCTACTGCCAGCTCTCTCCCAGCTTTTCATTGAGCATGCAGTAGAAATTTCGGATCTTTGTTAGCTTGTCATTGGGGTCAAGGTTGGCATTATCAGTAAGGTGCAGATTTTGCATCATGCTCTAGAAGCAATTTCTGCTCATGGCAGAGGAGATGGCAGCATTATGGCAGTCTGAACTTCGAGACCAGTACAGGTGGCGGCGAGGAAACTGGTTGTACCCAGAAAGCAACAATATGGCCAGAAATGTCCGGAACTCCTTCCGAGTGGTATTGAAGCTGTGATCACCTTTGTCCCTTGAAGCATACAAGTTAGTTTACTCAACAAGGTAATCCATCACCTCATCATCGAAAAACAACTCAAAAAACGCAACAGGGCCTTGGTTTTGCTGCAGAAACGGTGGTGGCTGGAAGTTTGGCCATTGCTCTGGAAAGTTCTCCAGGAGGTCCTCTTTTGTCCACTGACGTCTAGGCCGCTGTTGGCGTTGCTGCTTGGGTCAGTTTGCACCAGCCTCTCTCACTGAAGTTGACGGTGCTACAGATGGTCCTTGAGAATCACTGTTCTTCTTCTCCTCCTGCTTCTTCTCTACCGTCATTGTTGGTATCCGAGTCCTCATCTTCTGGTCCACTAATTCTGTACTTATTGCCATCAGCAGCGAGAATCCTCCCTTCGCCTTCGGCAAGTAGCTGTCGGTGATTCAAATTATCTCTCCTCCTTCTTCCTCATCACCACTATCTTCATCAGACAGCTGCCCATCTCCTGGCGGAGTCAAACAGATGTCAACCTAAAAAAAAACCTCCTTTTCAAGTTTATTTAACACATCATGAACTGTTAAGTTTCTTCAAGCGTTTCTGAAATACAATAAAAATACAAATTGCAAAATGTGCTGAGATAAAAAATCAAATTAAAATATATATAAACCATTGGTCAATTACTTATTTGAATATAAAAATAATTATTTAGCTACAGACAAACACGAGTATGAATTTATACTTAAAAGATAACAAGAATGCTTAACAAATGACATGTAATTTCTATAAATAATTATTTTTACATAATATACAATTTGCATCAAAAAACAATGTTCTCTTTCAGTACCATGTGCGCCTGAAGCGCACTTGTTAAAAATCAAACACTGGCCCCGTTCGTTACCATGTGCGCTTCACGCGCACAGAGAGGTGACCATAGTAAAATCAAAAAAGTTCAAGGGGAATTTCAGAATTTTGATAAAGGTAAAAAAACATATTTTAGTTAGCATAATAAAGAAATGCATTCAACAATTAGGTCTTCAAAATATCGTAACATAACAAAATGCTACTCACTGCAATTGAGATGACGAGTTTGAAGCCATAATTTTGTTTTCTTTTCAAACATGCGTACGAGACATCATGATTGATGACTGCAAACGGCGGAAGTCAGTGACACATGGGAAGCTAATCATCAAACAATTATAAAACAATAGTTTCAACAGTTTTCTCCCATAGTCTATTTTTTTAGATAACAAAACGTGAATGTGCGCGTGAAGCGCACAAAGTATTATATGGGTTAAGATTAATTGATGATGTCATTGACTATTTACGATTAAAAAATAAACCTGGCCTGTTATTAGCTGTTAGTGTGCCCATTTTTTTACAGGGGGTTAAACTAATTGCTCTCAAGCCAAATGTATGTTTAATCAAAGCTAAATAACCAAAAGATTAAGCAAAAAAAAGTCCATGACGATAAAAATAGAAATAGATACTTTAAAATTTAAAAAACTGGGCATGCAAAGCTCCCATTTGATAGCGGAGTACGAGAACTACAATATCGAAAATTGCGTTCTGCGTGACGTTAAAAACAAAAATGGCTGAACTTTCAGAGGAAGGTTGCTCGTCGTCGACGACTCATTACACTCCTCCTAGAGATTTATACGACCAGACAGAGGTAAGAGACAGTTGTTTTTGACTTTATTACTTTTGTTGTATCATTTGTGAAAAAAAAAAGTTAGCACAGTCACTTGCATTAAGCCAAAATGTTACGTTGTGCATGTTTGTGGTTTAGTGGTTATGACCACTGATGTAAACAACGAATAATTAAAATGATACACAAACAAAAAATAAGGAAACATTTATATAAATACGTAATTAAAACCATTAACGTTCCTAATTTATTCAATTTTTGTATTTGTAAAATCTGCAAATCAAGGGTTAATTATGCTGTGAGGTTGGGTTTAGTTCTGTTTGTCCCAGTGGTAGGTTTGACATAAGCTCACACAGGTCTTTTTTTTAATTGGTTATTTACAATGCCCCAGAAGTACACACATTGCCTGGTTTTAATAATATCTCTTGCATTTACTTTGCTTTCAGGAATTCCCTTCCCATTGTATTATCTGCAAAAACACATTTCCAGACCCAGATAACAAAGTACAGCTTGGAGCTAAGGGTTGCGATGGAATCAACAATGCCAGCACGCTGCGTGGAGAAGACCTTACTGCAGCCGTTGGTAATTATGTTCATAAGGAGTGTAGACGTGATTATGTCAATAAGTCACGGATTGCAAGCTTTCTCCGAGAAAAATCCTTAGAAGCTTCACCTCCTAAAAATGTGAAAAGAACTTTGAGATCAGAAAAATCGTTGTACGATCCGGCTACACAATGCATCTACTGCTTGAAACAAGAAAAATGGATTTACAAAGGTTGTAATAAGGAACAAATAAAGCTTTCTTCAGTCAAAACCACCCAATTTCAGAATACAACATTTGAACAATGCAAAACTCGTGACGATGAATGGGCTAAAAATGTGCGAGCAAGACTGGAATACATACAAGATTGTTTTGCACATGATGTAGTATATCATCGAGTCTGCAGTGCCAACTTTAGGTCAGGAAAGCAGATCCCACAGATATTTGCAGAGGAGGATGAGCTTGAACCACCAGCAAAAAAACCCGTAAACGTAGGACGACCAAAAGGCAAAACTTGTCAGTCTGCTTTCTTGGAAGTTGCTTCATTCCTCGAAAACAATGACAATGAACTAATCACAGTAAGGGATCTCTCTCTCATGATGGAAGCAAAATTGCAACCGTATCCAGAAGTACAAGCCTACGGTGTACAATATATGAAGAAGATTTTATTAGAACACTTCGGCGAACGAATCACTATTGCAGAGGTTAGGGGACATGCAGATGTAGTGACACTTACAGACACTTCGCGAAGCCCTTGAACGTGTGTATGCCACAAATGCCATACCATACATTATGAATGGTAAAGCATACACTCGCGCAGTTCGAGCCAACCTCTTGTTGTACGCAGCACTGAATACTGTGCTGACAGCGCATGCATACAACATGCCATGGCTTTTGATTCATCACGAAACAAAATCCAACCAGCCCACTGAAAACCTATCAGCAGAAGCAGCAGCTGAGCCAATGTGTGACGATGGGGATTTTTCAATGCCTGATGCTGATGACGTCAACCAGCGACCACCCCAAACAGATGCATATCTTGAAAACGTTCAAGCAGGAACTGGCAATGATGACTTGGATGAAGCCGCGGCTCTGCTTAAGTGCATTCTGGAAGGCAGCATATCTGTTACAAAAGCAGAAAACCACCCTGTACTTGACAGAATCAACAAAACCATCGAAAACTTCAAGACTTCGCTCAAGGGGAGCAGAACAAGCACACTCTGGCTTCAGTATATCGAACTCGTTGAAGTTCTCACAATGGCACTCAAGGCAGAGAGAACAGGAAATTTCAACCTTCATTTGCAAGCCATAGCCAAGATGTTGCCATACTTTGCTGCAGCTGGCCACCACCACTACGCAAAGTCAGCAAGACTCTATCTGCAGCAGATGTTGGAGCTGAAAGATACAAACCCTGCTTTGGCTAAAGCATTTGAAGATGGCCATAATGTCTTCAGAAAAAGTGATCGCTTCTGGGGAGGGCTTTCCAAAGATTTGTTCATTGAACAATTTTTCATGAAAGCTTTGAAAAGCAGGTGGGCTATCTAGAGGTACAGGCATGAAACTGAAGCAGCGAACGGTCTGGCTGCTGTCCATGCCCGCATGTGCGCACGTCAGTGCCGCAATGCAGTCATTTACGGGCATCTCTTTGGCTACAAGTGAGCACCACAAAGAGTGTACAACTGCTAGGCAAGGAAGGGACCACAGTGACACAAACCTTCTGGTCTCCTATTTGTCAAAGAGGAACCCCTTCACGGCTGGTCCTGCTCTGCTGAACATCGCAAATGGGAGAACTGCTGGACCTGAGGTGAATGTTGATGTTGCACGTAACGTCGGCCTTAAGATTCTTGATGGCATGACTGGCAAGTCTGTGTTAGAGACCTCCATCAAGAAGAAGGAACAAGTAGTCACATTCACCGCAAAAAGAGTTGGAAAGGCTCGTGATGAACTCGCTACTGTTGATCCACTCTTGCTGTTCCAAAGGCTGGTACACGTCGCCCACAAGATGCCAGATATACTCCCAGAAGCGTTTAAGTACGAGCTGGCTTGCATCCCTACATCACTGTTTGATGCTTCAGGTCTTCCAAGGGAAGCAAACAAGTCTTCACTTGCCGACTACCTGTGGTCACAACTTGGGGATGAGGCAAAGGGAACAATTCTGCCACAAGAAGGTGTCAGTTATGTGATTGATGGTGGTTCGTTGCTACATCGAGTGCCATGGCGTCGTGGACAAACATACAATGAACTGGCAGAAATGTATGTTGAATTTATCGCAAGGAAGTACAAACAGGCCACTGTGATCTTTGATGGCTACCCTGACTCCCCAACCACAAAGGACACCACCCACATGAGAAGAACTGGTCACAAACAATCAGGTGCAGAAGTCAGTTTCACTGGAGACATGATATTTGATGACAAAAAGGAAACCTTTTTGTCAAACCCAAGCAACAAAGTCCGGTTCATCGACCACCTGAGAGGATCACTACACGAAAGTGGGGTTTATAATCTGCAGGCACATGATGATGCAGACTGCCTCATTGTCCAAGAAGCCCTATCAGCTGCAGTGGAGAATACTGTGGTGGTTGTTGGCGAAGACACAGACCTCCTTGTCATGCTGTTACACCATGTATGCAGCATTCACAAAGACGTCTTCTTTTGTCCAGGTGGTGGAATGAAACTAGTCAGGATCTGGGACATCAAGAAGACCCAACAAATTCTCAAGGAAGCATGTGATGGACTCTTGTTTGTACACGCTGTCTCTGGGTGTGACACAACAAGCAGACTCTTTCAGATTGGCAAAAGTCAGAGCTTCAAGAAATACAAGTCAGATCAGTACTTCAGACAACAAGCAGCAGTTTTCTACTCTCAGTCCAGCCACAGTGAGGTGATGACAGCTGGTGAGGCAGCACTTGTTGCACTGTATGGTGGGAAACACACTGACACTTTGGATGACCTCCGGTTGTCAAAGTACATCCAGAAAGTGTCGACAGCTGTCAAGTCCATCCAAGCGAACACCTTGCCACCAACAAGCGCAGCAGCAAAGTATCATGCCTTCCGAACATATCTGCAGGTGCAGCGCTGGGTTTCACTTGACAGCTGTCTGCTGGATCCAACGCAGTGGGGCTGGGAAAAGGAACAAAACAGGCTTTTCCCAAAATTAACTGACAGGCCAGCAGCACCAGAGCAGCTTCTAAAAGTGATCAGGTGTGGCTGCAAAACTGGATGTGCTGCAAACACAAATTGCACCTGCAGGTCCTACGGACTGACATGCTCTGTGTTACGTTGAAACGCGAATGATAATATGGCTGAAGCGTGTACGATAGATCTAATCGTTTCGATTTGCAAAGTATTCGATAATGGAGTTTATTTACCTTTGATTTGAGTTTGCATTGTTGTTAGGAGGGGCTTTGTATAACGTTGATAATTTGCGTTAGTCGATATTATTTGAGAATCTTCTGGATATGCGTGTTTACTCTTGATAGAAATTTCCGGATGGATATCGAAGGTCGTGAATGTTCCCGGAAGTAGAGAAAATGTGAATGACGTAAGTCAGTGATGACGATCTTTAGTTCGATTGGTGGCAGTGCGTCATTTCTACCACGTACCAAATCGTTCCAGAAAAGAGAGAGGTTATTTAATCGTGAGCCGAGTCGCTGTTGAGAGAGAGTAAAGTTGTTGATAGTGATTTGGAAAGTTGCTGTGAAAGTTGTTGAGTTGAATTGAGAATTGTATGCAGTTGTTGATGTGTGCTGAATAAAAGTGGAAAACTTCATACGTCGACTTCGACTTTGTGACTTGTATGCTGTTTGGACGGGCTGTGTGAATAAACGAATCTGAGTTACACCTTATCAGGACTTCAGCATCGGGGCTGAATCAAATACTGATAACGAGAAACACCATCATCGAACCGAGTGTAACATTTTGGGGGTCAAGCCGCGATTCACGCCATAGCCAAGGGTTCAACTGCTACAACAAGCGAGTCAACGTTACGAGAGGCAGTCATCGAGGGTAGCCGCCAACGAGTTGCGTCAAGAGGGGCCAACACACTGGGACTACATCACCGATAGGTTCGGGTTGACTGCAAGGGCGTGTAGTCGCCGAAGAGTTGCTTCGTGAGCGAACAACAGAGCGGGACTACGTAGCTGCCGCAGGACTACGTCGAGGGACAGTCTCGGAGCTACATCGCCAGTGTTACAGAGAGCGGCGAGCGGACGTCGCGTCTACTTCAGCACAGGAGCGTATACATCAACACCAGCGTGGTGCAGCGTCGCATACGACGAGGACAGCGGGGCCTGCGTCAGCGAAGGCGACTAGTGGCAAGCATCAGCGCTACTGCAGAAAGCGTGCTGTTCTAGAACAGTCTAGAAAGGTACAGCACAGTCAAGAACTTTCCAGAAAAAAAAAAAAAAAAAAAAAGAACTCTACAGTCAAGAACTTTCTAGAAGAAGAACCTTCCAGAAAAGAACTTTCTAGAAAAGAACTTTCTTGAAAAGAACTTTCCAGAAGCATCAAGATGGCTGACTTCTGGCAGAAAGGGGTTGAACTGAATCTAAAAGGCAAGCAGCTGACGGAGTACGTCAAGTCTCAGGAAAGAATACAAGAACGAGAATTAGAAGAGCAACGCCGCCGTGAAGAAAGAGAATTTGAAGAGCAACGACGCCGAGAAGAAAAGGAAGAACAGCGTCAACGGGAAGAAAAAGAAGAGCAACGTCGGCGTGAAGAGAGAGAAATAGAGGAGCAGCGACGTCGTGAAGACAGAGAATTTGAACTGAAGCGTCTGGAAATTGAACAGCAGCAGCAAGAAAGAGATCGTCAGTACCAGCTAGAGTTGGCGCGTATCCAGAACAATCAGCATGCGCCACAAGTCACCAACGACCATACGGCTCCAAAATTGCCAGCTTTCGTCGACGGGAAGGACCAGATCGACAGCTATCTGGCGAGATTCGAAAGGTTCGCCGAAAGCTCCAATTGGCAACCTCGAGACTGGGCGATTCGACTGAGTGCACTTCTGACGGGGCAAGCTCTCGAAGTTTACACCAGACTGTCGAACGATGACGCCAAAAACTACGACGTCTTGAAAGAGGCCCTGTTGCAGTGCTACAACTTTACAGAGAAGGGCTACCGTAAACGCTTCCGTGAATGCCGGCCTAAGTCAGACGAGACGCCAAAGCAGTTTGTGGAGCGCCTGTCGTCATATCTACACAAGTGGGTGGAGTTATCAGGCGAAATGAAGTCTTACGACAGTCTCCATGACCTGATTGTGAAAGAACAATTTCTCAATGCCTGTCACAAGGACCTAGCGACCCACTTAGAAGAACAAAAGCTGCAGACGCTTAAAGATGTGACTGAGGCTGCTGAAAGATATCTTATCGCTCATGGGAAAACCCTGGGGCCACCCAGCGCGACGAAACATTTTCAGAAGACTGGAAACCATGTGAACCAGATCCAGGGAAGCCAGACGAGCCAGAGACAGACAGACTCCACGCCTCCTCCCAGGGAAGGGCATTCAAGGGGCTGTTTCACCTGCAACGCTACAGACCACAGAGCTTCTAACTGTCCTCAAAACAAAAGTAGCGGACAGCGGAGCAGTACGGACAACGCAGCGGCGGGCAACCGGCAGAGGCGGTTCTCCAATCAACGGCAAACCAGTAGATCTGACCATCAGGTGTGCGGCGGGAGCGTCATTCTTCCGAGTGAGACCGAGCGCACAGCTACCCCTGCGGACGTGCAAGAGTGCATAACCGATGGCCAACTTCTCCTTGCCAACGGAAAATCCATCCCCGTCGTCGCCAGCGCAGCTGTGACCGTCCAAAACATGCCTGTTTCAAAGGGACGCGTCGGAAATCATGAAGTGACTGTTTTAAGAGACTCTGGCTGCAGTGGGGTCATCGTCAGAGAAGACCTAATCGCTAAAGAACAGTTCACTGGCGATTCAAAATGGACACTTATGGCCGACAGCAAATGTGTGAGAGCGCCAGTTGCGAAGATTCATGTCAACTCCCCTTTCTACATAGGCGAAGTCGAAGCGGTTTGCCTGAAGAAGCCGCTGTATGATTTGATGATCGGGAATATCGACGGCGCGAGACGACCCGACAACCCCGATCCAGAGTGGAGTCCTGCCTCAACTCAACGTGTCGAAGTTGCAGAGGAGGATCCATTGCCATTTCCCGATGGAGACATTACAGAGCTGCTACGGGACAATGTGGTTACTCCGGCTCAGCCCTGCCGACCAGAGATCGTCGGTGCTGTTACTACCAGGGCCCAGGCCAAGAGAGACAAGACGTCTACGCCACTGAAGGTCGCCGACAACTCTAAAGCTGCCATCGTGGACAGAGATAAGCTATCCAGCTCCAGGAAGCTGATAGCACTTTAAACAAGTATAGGAACCGCCAAGACCACGCGACCAAGGGCAGTGGCACGGTCTATTTTGAGGTGAAGGCCAAGATCCTGTATCGAATCTTCCAGCACCCGAGGGTCAACGGAGGGAAACCACTGCGTCAAGTCTTGGTACCGTTACCCTTAAGGCGCCAGGTGATGGAAGTAGCGCATGACTCAATTATGGGAGGTCACCTAGGTATCAAGAAGACGTCGGACAGAATCCAGGCGGTGTTCTACTGGCCAGGACTTCATGCGGACGTCAGCCGTTTCTGCCGATCATGTGACATTTGCCAGAAGACCATACCTCGAGGAAGGGTCCCGAAAGTGCCTATGCAGAGGATGCCTCTGATCGACCGACCTTTCAAGAGGGTGGCCTTAGACTTAATCGGCGAAATAAGACCTCCGAGTGAAGAAGGTCATCGGTGGGTACTGACTTTAGTGGACTATGCGACTCGGTACCCAGAAGCAGTGCCTCTGAAGAAGATTGACACTGAAACTGTGGCAGAGGCACTGGTGGACATGTTCAGTAGACTTGGAGTGCCCGAAGAAATTCTGACAGACCTCGGGACGCAGTTCGTCTCTGACTGCATGAAGGAGGTCAACAGACTGCTGAGCATCCGGCATTTGACTACGACACCCTACCATCCAATGTGCAACGGGCTTGTCGAAAAGTTCAATGCTACGCTGAAGTCCACCCTGAAGAAACTGTGCAGCGAGCAGCCCAGACAATGGCATCGTTACATCAACGCCTTACTGTTCGCCTACAGAGAAGTGCCGCAGGAGTCCACCGGCTTTTCTCCGTTCGAGCTGCTGTACGGAAGAACCATCCGAGGGCCGATGCACATCCTGAAAGAACTGTGGACGAAAGAAGTAGACACCCCAGAGGTGAAGAACAGCTACCAGTACGTGTTTGAGCTACGGGAGAAGCTGGAGCAGACTCTCGAGATAGCCAGAGAAAACCTGAAGAAGTCCCAAGACTGTGGAAAGCACTACTATGACCGTAGGGCTGTGAACAGGAAGTTCAAACCTGGCAACAAAGTGCTGGTGCTGCTACCTACTGATCACAATAAGTTGCTGATGCAGTGGAAAGGCCCGTACGAAGTGGAGACTGTGGTGGGGATCAACGACTACAAGGTGAAGGTCGGCCAGCATTCCAAGATATACCACGCCAACCTCCTTAAGCTGTACGTGGAGAGGCCGCCAGAGACTATACATGCAGCAACAGCAGCTGTGACCGACGACAGCTTTGACAGCGAAGAACTGTTGGAACTGGGAGACTTCCACAGCAAAGAAGGCATCGATGACGTTAAGCTAGGACCAGGCTTGACGGAAGGTCAAAAGTTGGAGCTCAAGGACCTTATGGGCGAATTTCCCCATAGCTTCAGTGATGTCCCAGGCTCTACGACTTTGGTCGAACATGAAGTCCACACCCAGACCTGGAAGGAGCATCTGCAGACCTTGAGGGAGCTGTTCCACCGTCCCGCAGAAGCCAACCTGACCGTGAGACCCAGCGAATGCATTCTGGGAGATGACAACGTCGACTGCGACGGACATCCGACGGAAGAAGGAGACAACGGAGGACGCACTGATTCCAGGGAAGCCCACGTGATCATCGTCTTTGACCCTGGGCCGATGACGACCGCAACTGACGAGGGCGTCGTTTCCTTGCGGTTGAAAGAACATTGACTGTGTGGAGAACATTGGCAATGTCTAAACAGACTTGCACATGAGAAACATTGACCTTGTGTGAATGATCTGTGAACATTGACTGTATCCAGAAAGACTTGCAGATGAGAAACTTTGACTCTGTGTGAATGAACTGTGAACATTGACATTATCCAGGCAGATTTGAAGATGAAAACCATTGACTCTGTGTAGATAAGCTGAGCGCAATTACAGTATTCAGAAAGTCTTAAATTAGTTTCAATTGAGGACTTTGTTTGTGCATTACGTTTCAACGTTGTTGAAAGAAATTGGGTAAATTTCTTCTTGAGTGGGGGGTTATGTTACGTTGAAACGCGAATGATAATATGGCTGAAGCGTGTACGATAGATCTAATCGTTTCGATTTGCAAAGTATTCGATAATGGAGTTTATTTACCTTTGATTTGAGTTTGCATTGTTGTTAGGAGGGGCTTTGTATAACGTTGATAATTTGCGTTAGTCGATATTATTTGAGAATCTTCTGGATATGCGTGTTTACTCTTGATAGAAATTTCCGGATGGATATCGAAGGTCGTGAATGTTCCCGGAAGTAGAGAAAATGTGAATGACGTAAGTCAGTGATGACGATCTTTAGTTCGATTGGTGGCAGTGCGTCATTTCTACCACGTACCAAATCGTTCCAGAAAAGAGAGAGGTTATTTAATCGTGAGCCGAGTCGCTGTAGAGAGAGTAAAGTTGTTGATAGTGATTTGGAAAGTTGCTGTGAAAGTTGTTGAGTTGAATTGAGAATTGTATGCAGTTGTTGATGTGTGCTGAATAAAAGTGGAAAACTTCATACGTCGACTTCGACTTTGTGACTTGTATGCTGTTTGGACGGGCTGTGTGAATAAACGAATCTGAGTTACACCTTATCAGGACTTCAGCATCGGGGCTGAATCAAATACTGATAACGAAAAACACCATCATCGAACCGAGTGTAACACTCTGCAGGTTGTGGTGACTGCAGGGGGTTGTCATGTGAAAACTCACCTGTGGTTCTGGACTCAGACGATTCTGAATCTAAAGATGTGTGATACTGTCAGTATTGTCATTTCTAGGTATCTGTTATTCTTGGTCTTATTGTCACCTGCACACACCTTATTGTCACCTACAGACAGAAAATATTATCATCGTCTTTTTGTCTTCGTAAAATTGCAATTTTCTGTGGTAAGCTTTGTACAGCAATTCCTGCTTAGTTTTCTATTAATATTTCATTTCAATTTATCTTAGTTGTGTAACAATCAGCGTCCTGTGGGATTTATTCATATTATTATTATTACAAATTATCCACATTTTATTGCATAAACTGGAATTTAGTTAATTCTGCCAATCTTTACAAAATGCCGTATTTTTGATGCCCTACTGTACTGTAGTTGTGTGTGGATTTCTGTAAAATTTCATGATTTTGTTATGCTAGATACAACAAACATGATACAATTGGTGTTATTCACCTTGCTACTTGAATATTCACATTTCCTTGAAATGTTTGGGAGTTAATCGATTTTTCTGGTATTTAAAAATCCCGTATTTTCGATGCCTTACTGTATATTCATTTCTACTTGGATTCCCATGAACTTTTTTATTTTTAACATCTAATATATGACAAACAAAATACAGTTGGTTTTGCTTTGAGAGCAATTTGTTTAACCTCATAGTGGACCATTGCGAAAAAATGGGCAGACTATGTGGACTGAGGCATTTGATAGCATTTCCAGAAAATTTATGATTACTGCCTTTCGAAAACTTGGGTTTGGGACTCAATTTATCCGGTGGGTGTCTATGTTAATGTGTAACTGTAGAAGTCGCATTGGCTACAACGGCTGGATATCAGAAGACTTTGACGTTAAACGTGTTATCCCCTATACGCACTGTGTCCGGGGACGTTTATTTACCTAGAACCGTGGTATACGGCAAGGTTGTCCGTTCTCGCCTTTGGCTTTCGTGCTGGCTCTAGAGCTCTTCGCAATCAAAATACGTGCTAGTCATAATGTTAAAGGTATAAATATTAAACACGCAACTGAGCCAGAAGATATTAATAGAATTTTGAAAATAATTTTATATGCCGACGACGTAACCCTTTTTTTTTTTTTTTTTTTTTGAGAGACGCAGCAGATTTAGACGTTGTGCTGACTAGTTTAGACTGTTTTAAACGGATATCTGGATTAGTCATAAATAGAAACAAATCGGAGGCTATGTGGTTGTGGTCTAACAGAACAAACGTAGCAGCAGGGTATGGTCTGTGTTGGGCAAATACAGTTAACATTTTGGGAATATTATTTTCTAATGCGTGTCCGGCATCTTCAATTGAAGCAAACTGGAAAGAAAGAATGATAAAAATAAAACAATCTTTAATTGGGAAAAACGTAACTTAAGTATACTTGGTAAAATTTGTGTGATAAAAAGCTTCATAGCTTCTCAGTTCATCTATGTAATGAAAGCTCTACGTATGCCAGAAAATGTACTAACTGAGATTAACACTTTGTTCTACAGATTTTTGTGGAGACGGAAAAATAAAAAGGCGTTTGAAAAGATTAAGAGAAGTGTCTTAATAAATGAACCATCCAAGGGCGGTATTAAGATGGTGGACATTAAGCTCATGCAACAATCATTTCAATGTGAATGGCTGTACAAGTTATCAAAATCTGAAACGGATTGTAAATGGTCCTGGATTCCTCGAATGTATTTTTCTGTGTTTGGAAAAAATATATCTTTTTTTAAACTCTACTGTTGGTAAAAAGTTTAAAGGTTTGGAAGAAATTCCCTCTGAATTTTGGGTGCGAGCCGTACGGGTTTGGTTAAGTCATAATATTGTGCACACACCCACTACTGTTAATTCAGAGTGCTTGTGGAATAATGCAAACATTATTTATCAAGGGAAAGTGATATATTTTAAAGAGTGGGCATCAAAAGGAATAACATGTGTCAATGATGTAGTACAAAACAATTCTGTGCTTTCGTTTCTACAAGTGGAAGATCTGCTGGGGAACTGGCCTGCCTCGTTCCTTCAGTACACAGTGGTTGATTGATTTATTGTTGCTTTAGGTCCAGCGGACTCTTCCGAGCCAAATCAGGACCGGACAACCCCCGATCCGCATAAAGGATCTGCCGAAACAACCCCAGTGGGAAAATTGAACGCCCTCCACCGGCCAGTCACTTTACAATAAAGACATCCCACGCGGGGGACGGCTGAGGGTTGACCTCAACTACGCGAACCCCCGGTTACAAAAACAAAAAAGAATACAAACATCATTATAAATCATCAACAAAACACATACATATAAAATGCCTATAGTGCTAACTAATACAGTCATAGGAAGCCCTAGTGACCACCCGGCAGAAAGCGTCCAACACTCCAAAGCTGATCCAACAGACCCCATACACAAACAAGGAGTCTTGTCCAGGAAGAGTTTTCAAGAAAAAAGGTAGGTCATTGATCTAGCGAAGAAGAAGATAGTATAGCAGAGTGAAGGACAGAGCAGGAATGGGAAAGAGTAAATGAGGAAGACAGCGACAGTGGGAATTTAAAGCACTAAATTTCCATAAAGTGGGGATACTATTTATACTGAAACCCCCGGCACTCCAACGGGGGGGAACTGTTGCCGCAGTGAATTAGTCATGCCTATAAAGGCAAGACAGGTTTTCAACTGGGGCTTTCACTGTTCCCTTTATAGGTTAGAACAATCTACAGTGGCAAGATTGCTCATGACCCCAAGGGGTTACACAGTGGTTAGAGCGGCAGTATCGGCCTACCTCACAACACAGCCTGCTGGTAACGGCAGTATCGGCCTACCTCCCAACACAACCTGCTGGTAACGACAGTATCGGCCTACCTCCCAACACAGCCTGCTGGTAACGGCAGTATCGGCCTACCTCACAACACAGCCTGCTGGTAACGGCAGTATCGGCCTACCTCACAACACAACCTGCTGGTAACGGCAGTATCGGCCTACCTCACAACACAACCTGCTGGTAACGGCAGTATCGGCCTACCTCACAACACAACCTGCTGGTAACGACAGTATCGGCCTACCTCACAACACAGCCTGCTGGTAACGACAGTATCGGCCTACCTCACAACACAGCCTGCTGGTAACGGCAGTATCGGCCTACCTCACAACACAGCCTGCTGGTAACGGCAGTATCGGCCTACCTCACAACACAGCCTGCTGGTAACGACAGTATCGGCCTACCTCACAACACAGCCTGCTGGTAACGACAGTATCGGTCTACCTCACAACACAGCCTGCTGGTAACGACAGTATCGGCCTACCTCACAACACAACCTGCTGGTAACGGCAGTATCGGCCTACCTCACAACACAGCCTGCTGGTAACGACAGTATCGGCCTACCTCACAACACAGCCTGCTGGTAACGACAGTATCGGCCTACCTCACAACACAGCCTGCTGGGAACGGCAGTATCGGCCTACCTCACAACACAACCTGCTGGTAACGGCAGTATCGGCCTACCTCACAACACAACCTGCTGGTAACGGCAGTATCGGCCTACCTCACAACACAGCCTGCTGGTAACGACAGTATCGGCCTACCTCACAATACAGCCTGCTGGTAACGACAGTAAGAATTACGATGACATTACGCTAGTCTTTAATGACTTGTGCTGTAGCACTGCAAAAACGTTTCGTCAGACTTTTATAGAAGAAATATACAGTGTCCCTTGCTGTGAACACTTTTGGCAGTGTAAGCTTGGCGTCAGTATCAACAATAAACACTGGGAGTTAGCCAGAAATACAACTGGTGAAAGTAGGCTGAGAGAATTACAATGGAAACTGCTACATAACATCTACCCTACCAATATTTTACTGTTTAAGATGGGTTTAAATATTGACAATAAATGCTACTTTTGCAGTCACGAAGTAGACTTTATTGAACATTTTTTCTTTCATTGCCGCAAGATCTCCGCAGTGTGGAAATATGTGGAAGGGGCGGTTAACAAGAAGTTCGATATACGTGTTCGTTTGTCTGCAACTGACGCTTTGCTTGGTGTTTTGGAAAAAAACGTGGACTATCAAAGATTGCTCTGAAATACTTAAACTTTCTCATCCTCATAGCAAAAATGTGTATTGGAAAATTTCGATATGGTAAATCTATATTGATAGAACAAATTTTTGAATATGAAATGTTACTAAGAAATGCTGCACCTTAAACAAAAAAGGAAAAAGGGAAAACAAAAAGGAAGAAAAAAGAAACAGGAGGATGGAGAGAAAAGGGAAAATGGAGGGGGGGGGTAAAGGGGAGAGGATAGTATAAAGAGACGCCGAATTGCGTCACGGAGTTTGTACATTTGCCAACTGTTCATAAATATCTTGTTATTGTTAATGTTGAAGTTCGCAGTCTGGGATATGTTCTTCTTGTGTATAACGTATTATTCCTTTACACAATTTCTTCATTGATTTTTGACCTCTTCTATCTATTGGGCCGCCGCCTTCGACATCATGAAGATTTTGCAGCCAATTAGACATCTTTAAATCCACAATTCATTGTATGTGGGATACTCTTAAGGGATTATTTTCATTCAGCTTTTGTTTAGGGATTTTTTTTCTTGTGAATGTACGGGATTTTTTATTTTGAATTTTGTAAAATGTAGTTCCTACATTAAGATGGAGATAATATGACGTAACGATGTGGAAAAAAAAAGAAGTAGGAATCCCTTTTCATTGGCATGCATACTGAAATGTGGGTCTGTGTTTTAAATGAAATTAATTAGTATTATATAATGCAGCTACAGTTTGAAGATCTGCTCATGGTGCTGGCCAATTGCTTCTTTTTTCACAATGAGAATAGCAGATGTGCAGGTTTTTATGGCTTGAATGGCCATCATCAGCATAAAATAAAACAAGTTCTTACCTTCTTTTTTTTCCTTCTAGTGTTTATATTGCATTTTATTTTTAACGTCCGTCTTCAGATCCCTATGATCTTGTTAAAAATTCATATCAACCTTTATTCCTGTTGGTATTATTACTAACTGTAATATTATGCTTATTTGAATATTATGTCATAATAATGTGTCAAAATTTTGGTGTTCTTGAATAATGTTATTCATACATGTCTGGTAGGGCATGTTCTTAGAATTTCTCATTTGGACTGTGACATTATAATGTCTGTTAAAAAATATAAAGAACATATTAGCTGATAATGAACTGATGCTGAAAAATTGCATATATTATATCGTGTAATCACATAGGAAACGTGTTATAATTGTGATCATAGTATGCGATGTACTTTAAATATTATGACGTTGATATAAAAAAATTGAGTAATAATGTAAAACTAATATCAGTGCAAAAGGCAAGGAAGTATTGAACGGAGCATTAGATGTTGAAAGATGTCGCAATTGCAGCATTTTTTGGGTAATGTTGATTGGTGTTTTTATGGTTTTCTATTTGAAATAATAATGTATTTTATCATATTTGTATTAAATTGTATTGTTTTGAAAATAAAATGTGTTTGTTGTTGCTGCTGTATTCTTTTTCTTCAATTTTGTTTTCTTTTAATTATTATTATTATTATTTATGATATATTTATTTATTTATTAGTATTTTCTTTTTCCACCTTATCATTTATATATATTATTTTGTTTCTTTGTTTTATAGTCTAAAATCCCATAATTTGTGAACAGACTTTAAATAAATTGTTTGAATTGAAAAAAAAATTGATTGTAGTATTACTGGCAACACTGTTCCCAAAACAAAATACTATGAGCGATCTTCCAGTCTTGATTAAAACACTCGCAACAGTTCAACAGTTGAGTCAAAGCTGATAGTAGATTTTGCTCAAAAAAGCAACTACAAAAAACGATTATCATATTGTTTTCTGAAAACCACCACCAAATATCTCACCACAAAATCTACACCTTGTCAGCATCAGTTTCGCAAGAACAAACGTTGCTATCAAGCTGAATCCCCATCCAGTCAAGTGTTGGAAAAGAATAAAATGCACCTACCTGTCTCTCAGGTTGTTTACCATGAGCTGTTTCAAAATTCAGTCAACGGTGCCATAAAAGAATGTCTTCTGTTTGATATGGATACTATAAAAACTCAAGTTTAAAATGAAGTTAAAGTCTCTCTTTCATATTCTTCTGCAACCCTGAAAGAAGAAACTGAACAACTAAAGAATGCTATACAATCTGCCAATGCTGAAATTCACAAATTGTCATCGCTTGTTGGTGACCAAAAGAAACAGCTTCGTGATGTGGTCATCGTCAAAACTGAATTGGAAAACGAAATAGAAAAATTAAAATCAAGAGTCTCAGAGAAATGATCTTTCATCTTGTCGCCTTTATGCTGAACAGCATTCACTGCACTTTACTTTACACCGGTCTCTACTACACAAGTGACGTGAAAGCTCTCCCTCCTACCAAAATAGGTAGTGCAAGGGGTTTTATACGGCTATCAAAGAATGTTCTCGAATAGACTCATTTCAATTATAATTTGCTTCTATAAACATTCGCGATTCCAGCACGCTTTCCACACATAGCAACTCACCTGGCAGCGATCAATCTTCTCATAAAAAATAGCAAACTACCGTTTTCCAACACTAGTACGCTCTAGCACGGGCGTGACCCACTCGCTACTTTTATTAATTATAAACTTAATTAATTTATCCCAATACTCTCCCCTTGTACAGTAACTTTTAACCTCTATGTACAGGCTGATGACTAAACTATATACATAGGCACACGACCGTAAACTGCGTAGCGTGACAATAAAATTACTTCTTATTGGTTGTGGTGTGTCACGTTGGGGGTATTCTCGCCTGTTTTGGAGTATGTAGAGACTATATAAGTGCCGCACTGTTTCAAAATAAGAGAGAGTTGAAAGTAGAGAGAGAGCTGTTGTATTAGAATTGAGAAAGTTGTACAAAAAGTGGAAAGTTGATAGTTGAGAATTGTAAAGTGAAAAGCGATTGAACGATTGTATGCAGTTGTTGATGTGTGCTGAATAAAAGTGGAAAACTTCATACGACGACTCCAGCTTTGTTGATGACTGAACGGGTTGCGTGGATAAACGAATCTGAGTTACACCTATCAGGATTTCAAGCATCGGGGCTGAATCAACTACTGATAGAAAAACAACATCGAGTGTAACATTTTGGGGGCCAAGCTGCGATCTACGCCGTAGCCAAGGGTTCAACTGCTACAACAAGCGAGTCAACGTTACGAGAGGCGGTCATCGAGGGTAGCTGCCAACAAGTTGCGTCGGGAGGGGCCAACATACTGGGACTACATCCGATAGATTCGGGTTGACTGCATGGGCGTGTAGTCGCTGAAGAGTTGCTTCGTGAGGGAACAACAGATCGGGACTACGTGGCTGCCGCAAGACTACGTCGAGGGACAGTCTCGGAGCTACATCGCCAGTATTAGAGAGAGCGACGAGTGGACGTCGCGTCTACTTCAGCACAGGAGCGTGTACATCAACACCAGCGTGGTGCAGCGTCGCATACGACGAGGACAGCGGGGCCTGCGTCAGCGAAGGCGGCTAGTGACAAGCATCAGCGCTACTGCAGAAAGCGTGCTGATCCAGAACAGTCTAGAAAGGTGCAGCACAGTCAAGAACTTTTGCAGAATAGAACTTTCCAGAAAAGCACCAGGATGGCTGATTTCTGGCAGAAAGGAGTTGAACTGAATCTAAAAGGCAAACAGCTGACGGAGTATGTCAAGTCTCAAGAGAGAATATGGCGTGAAGAAAGAGAAATAGAATTAGAACGGAAGCGTCTAGAACTAGAAGAACAGCGTCGCCGAGAAGAAATAGAATTGGAACAGAAGCGTTTAGAAAGAGAAGAACAGCGACGGCGTGAAGAAAGAGAAGAGCAGCGGCAAGAAAGAGAAGCTGAGCGTCAGCAACAGCTAGAGCTGGCGCATATCCAAAACCATCAGCATGCGCCACAAGTCATCAGCGACCACATGGCTCCAAAATTACCAGCGTTCGTCGACGGGAAGGACCAGATCGACAGCTATCTGGCGAGATTTGAAAGGTTCGCCGAAAGCTCCAACTGGCAACCTCGAGACTGGGCGATTCGACGAAGTGCACTTCTGACGGGTACGGGGCAAGCACTGGAAGTTTACACCAGACTGTCGAACTATGACGCCAAAAACTACGACGTCTTGAAAGAGGCCTTATTGCATTGCTACAGCTTCACAGAAAAGGGCTACCGTAAACGCTTCCGCGAATGCCGACCTCTGTCAGACAAGACGCCAAAGCAATTTGTGGAGCGCCTATCGTCATACTTACACAAGTGGGTGGAATTATCAGGCAAAGGGAAGTCTTACGATAGTCTCCATGACCTGATCGCGAAGGAGCAATTCCTCAATGCCTGTCACAAGGACCTGGCGACCCACTTAGAATTACAGAAGCTGCAGACGCTTAATGATGTGACCGAGGTTGCTGAAAGATATCTCCTCGCTCACGGAAAAACGCTGGGGCCACCCAAGGCGACGAAACCATTTCAGAAAACTGAAAACCATGGGAACCAGATCCAGGGGAGCCAGACGAGCCAGAGACAGACGGACTCCACGCCACCTCCCAGGGAAGGGCATTCAAGAGGCTGTTTCACCTGCAATGCTACAGACCACAGAGCGGCTAACTGTCCTCAAAACAAAAGTAGCGGACAGCGGAGCAGTACGGACAATGCAGCGGCGAGCAAAAAAAAAAATAATAATAATAATACAGGATGCTATATACGCGCCTTTCCCCAAATCAATCAGGCTCAAAGCGCGGCGATCTATACCAACATACACGCTCACCTGTCTCATCCACCCTCGCACACACACACACCAAATACACATCTATCACTCAAACAGGTGGTGTAAAGGCAGGGAGATCGCTATTAGAAGACGGAAAGAAAATCGAATTTTTATTTTTGAAATTTTTATATTGACTGCGTCCTGTACCATTATTGAAGGGAGGGAGGAAACCGGAGTGCCCGGAGAAAACCCTCGGTGACCTCAATAGTCTCGCACCTAAGTCACATACGTTCGTCCCTTGCGGGAATCGAACCCGCGACCTTCGGCATAGGAAACCGGCGACTTATCCACTGCGCCACGAGGCCACCCTGAGGCAACCGGCAGAGGCGGTTCTCCAATCAACGGCAAACCAGTTGATCTGACCATCAAGTGTGCGGCGGGAGCGTCATTCTTCCGAGTGAGACCGAGCGCACCCCTACTCCTGCGGACGTGCAAGAGTGCATGACTGATGGCCAACTTCTCCTTGCCAACGGGAAATCCATCCCCGTCGTCGCCAGCGCAGCTGTTACCGTCCAGAACATGCCTGTTTCCAAGGGACGCGTCGGAAATCATGAAGTGACTGTTCTAAGAGACTCTGACTGCAGCGGGGTCATCGTCAGAGAAGATTTAATCGCCAAAGAACAGTTCACTGGCGATTCAAAATGGACACTCATGGCCGACAGCAAATGTGTGAAAGCGCCAGTTGCGAAGATTCAAGTCAGCACCCCTTCCTACATAGGCGAAGGAGAAGCGGTTTGCCTGAAGAAGCGGCTATACGATTTGATGATCGGGAACATCGACGGCGCGAGACGACCCGACGACCCCGATCCAGAGTGGAGTCCTGCCTCCACCCAACGCGTCGAAGTTGCAAAGGAGGATCCATTGCCATTTCCCGATGGGGACCTTACATGAGTCGCTACGGGACAATGTGGCTACTCTGGCTCAGCCCTGCCGACCAGAGATCGTCGGTGCTGTTACTACCAGGACCCAGGCCAAGAGAGACAAGACGTCTACGCCACTGAAGGTCGCCGACAACTCCAAAGCTGCCATCGTGGACAGAGATAAACTGATCCAGCTCCAGGAAGCTGATAGTACTTTAAACAAGTAGAGGAACCGCCAAGACCAAGTGACCAAGGGCAATGGCACGGTCTATTTCGAGGTGAAGGCCAAGATCCTGTACAAAATATTCCAGCACCCGAGGGTCAACGGAGGGAAACCACTACGTCAAGTCTTGGTACCGCTACCCATAAGGCGCCAAGTGATGGAAGTAGCTCACGACTCTATCATGGGAGGTCACCTAGGTATCAAGAAGACGTCAGACAGAATCCAGGCGGTGTTCTACTGGCCAGGACTTCATGCGGACGTCAGCCGTTTCTGCCGATCATGTGACATTTGCCAGAAGACCATACCTCGAGGAAGGGTCCCGATAGTACCTATGCAGAGGATGCTTCTGATCGACCGACCTTTCAAGAGGGTGGCCTTAGACTTAATCGGCGAATTAAGACCTCCGAGTGAAGAAGGTCATCGATGGGTACTGACTTTAGTGGGTTATGCGACTCGGTACCCAGAAGCAGTCCCTCTGAAGAAGATTGACAATGAGACTGTGGCAGAGGCACTGGTGGACATGTTCAGCAGACTTGGAGTGCCTGAAGAGATCCTGACAAACCTCGGGACACAGTTCGTCTTATTGTTCGCCTACAGAGAAGTACCGCAGGAGTCCACTGGCTTTTCTCCGTTCGAGCTGCTGTACGGAAGAGCCATCAGAGGACCGATGCACATCCTGAAAGAACTGTGGATGAAAGAAGTAGAGACCCCAGAGGTAAAGAACAGCTACCAGTATGTGTTTAAGCTACGGGAGAAGCTGGAGCAGACTCTCGAGATAGCCAGAGAAAACCTGAAGAAGTCCCAGGACTGTGGAAAGCACTACTATGACCCTATGCCCTGTGAACAGGAAGTTCAAACCTGGCAACAAAGTGCTGGTGCTGCTGCCTACCGATCACAATAAGTTGCTGATGCAGTGGAAAGGCTGGTACGAAGTGGAGACCGTGGTGGGAATCAACGATTACAAGGTGAAGGTTCGCCAGCATTCCAAGATATACCACGCCAACCTCCTTAAGCTGTACGTGGAAAGGCCATCAGAGACTGTACACGCAGCAACAGCAGCTGAGATCGACGATAGCTTTGACAGCGAGGAACTGTTGGAGCTTGGAGACTTCCACAGCAAAGAAGGCATCGATGATGTTAAGCTAGGACCAAGCTTGACGGAAGGTCAAAAGATGGAGCTTAAGGACCTTATGGGCGAGTTTCCCCGTAACTTCAGCGATGTCCCAGGCTCTACAACTTTCGTCGAACATGAAGTCCACCTGACTTCAGATATTCCCGTTCGATCCAAACCCTTCCCGATCCCTATTAAGGCCCGTGAATCCTTGAAGAGAGACATCGACGAGATGCTGAAGATGGGCATCATCAGGGAGTCCAGTTCTCCCTACGCATCCCCTGTCGTGGTCGTGAAGAAGAAGGACGGGAGCAACATAGTATGCATCGACTACAGGAAGTTTAACAAGATCACCGTCTTCGACCCTGAGCCGATGCCTACTGCAGCAGACCTCTTCCGCCAATTATCGGGGAGTAAAATCTTCTCAAAGATTGACCTCAGCAAGGGTTATTGGCAAGTCCCCCGTGCGTCAACAGGACATACCAAAGACTGCTTTTATAACTCCTGATGGGACGTACGAGTGCCTAAGGATGCCTTTTGGCATGGTCAACAGCGGCGCTACCCTGAAGAGAGGAATGAAGAAGATGCTCAATGGGATGGACAACGTCGTGTGTTACTGGGAAAAGCATCTGCAGACCTTGAGGGAGCTGTTTCACCGTCTCACAAAAGCCAACTTGACAGTGAGACCCAGTAAGTGCATTCTGGGAACCGACAACGTCGACTTCGTCGGACATTCGACGGAAGAAGGAGACAACGGAGGATGCACTGACTAGAGGAAAGCCCACAAGATAATTGTCTTTGACAACTGTAACGGACGAGGGCGTCGTTTCCTTGCAGACGGAAGATCATTGACTCTGTGTGTCTGTACTGAGAATATTGACAATATCCAGACAGACTAAAATAAGTTTTAATTTTGGGCTTTGTTCATTGCGTCTCAACGTTGTTGAAAGAAATTAAGTAAATTTCTTCTTTAGTGGGGGGGGGGGGGGGGGGTTATGTTACGTTAGAGACGCGTGCGATGGTATGCTTATGTGTGAAACGCGTGCGATAGTGGGCTTGCGTGTGTGACGCGCGCGATAGATAGGATCGTTTTGTTTTGCTGAACATGCAATAACAGAGTGTATTTATCTTTGATTTGATTTTGCGTTGCTATTAGAAGAAGCTTTGTATGAACGTTGGTAATTTTAGTTGGTCGATATTATTTGAGAATTTTCTAGATTTGGTTGTTTACTATCGTTTGAAGCGTATGGATAATTCTAGTGGTAACCATAGAAGCTTCGATCCCAAATAAGGTTGTATGACGTGAGACAGTGATGATGAAATTACTTCTTATTGGTTGTGGTGTGTCACGTTGGGGGTATTCTCGCCTGTTCTGGAGTATGTAGAGACTATATAAGTGCCGCACTGTTTCAAAATGAGATTTAAATCCCTACCCCTTGTTCCCTGGGATGGTTATCCCCGTCTGCCATATCGCCAATGGTGGGTGTAGACGTTAAACCTTAATGTTCATTCGTTCGTTCAAAATAAGAGAGAGTTGAAAGTAGAGAGAGCTGTTGTATTAGAGTTGAGAAAGTTGTACAAAAGTGGAAAGTTGATAGTTGAGAATTGTAAAGTGTGAGCGTTGTGGCCAAGTGGGCTAAGGCGGGACTAACTTGCCTTGTCCACAGGCCAGAAACCAATGGCGCCTGACAGGTGTGGGTTCGATCCTGCATCGGGGCGTTATGTTTCTCCGAATATTATTTACTTTCGACTCGGGCAACGTCTCGGGGGTTTTCTCCGGGTACTCCGGTTTGCTCCCCCAGCAAAATTTCAACAAAAAAAGAGTTTCAAAAATTTAAAGAATTTCTAAATTTCAAAAATCACAACTAATGTTAGGTAGGTTAGGCTGCGACTACGCCTTCCACAGGGGAGGCGGCCCAGAATTTCCCGATAAAAAGGGACAATAAAGCATTAAAATCAATTTTAAAAATCTAAAAAAGTCTAAAAGCGATTGAACGATTGTATGCAGTTGATGTGTGCTGAATAAAAGTGGAAAACTTCATACGACGACTCCAGCTTTGTTGATGATTCAACGGGTTGCGTGGATAAACGAATCTGAGTTACACCTATTAGGATTTCAAGGATCGGGGCTGAATCAACTGCTGATAGAAAAACAACATCGAGTGTAACATAAGCTTAGGGTTAGGGTTAGGGTTAGGTTCAAAAATGTGAAAATGTCAAAATAATGTCACGAATATGAAAAGTGTGTCAAAATAATCCATGTTTTTTTCACAATAGTCATCAGAATG
Organism: Oncomelania hupensis; assembly: GCA_036898135.1. Taxonomy (NCBI): domain Eukaryota; kingdom Metazoa; phylum Mollusca; class Gastropoda; order Littorinimorpha; family Pomatiopsidae; genus Oncomelania; species Oncomelania hupensis. The sequence continues at coordinate 58,767,787 of CM072523.1, read as the reverse complement.
TCGTTTTTACAAAAATGTGTGTGTGTGTGTGTGTGTGTGTGTGTGTGTGTGTGTGTGTGTGTGTGTGTGTGTGTGTGTGTGTGTTTGTGTGGGCATGTAGAAACGACGTTACAGTGACACACTCATGGAACTCCACATGGTTTCTTTTGACTTTTTTGGAAAGCTGCCCTATTTTGACATCAAAATAGAGTTCCGGTAGAGTTACAGCTGTTTTAGGCTTAGGGTTAGGTTAAGGGTTAGGGTTTGGGTTAGGGTTAGGGATAGGTTCAAAAATTTGAAAATGTCAAAATAATGTCACGAAAATGAAAAGTGTGTCAAAATAATCCCTGGTTTTTTTACAACAGTCATCAGAATGTCGTTTTTACAAAAAGGTGTGTGTGTGTGAATGTGGGTGTGTGTGTGTGTGTGTGTGTGTGTGGGTGGGTGGGTGGGTGGTTGTATAACGCCACAAATGAGAAACGGAATTTGACGTTCTTAATGACAAATGGGGTAATTTGCTCGTTCCCCATTTGTCTTCCGTTCCCCATTTGTTTCTAAGTACACGGGGGTGCTCTTTTGGTGCATCGGAGTGCAGTTGTAGTGCATGGGAGTGTTTTAAGTACACAGGAGTGCACTAGTCGGGAAAGAGAAAATGCCGTCCATTTCCGAAGAAATTTTGAAGAAATTTCGACCTATTTCGTCCCCTATAGGAGACGAAGTAGGTCAACTTTTCCAAGACGGGTAGGTTAAGGGCACCCGTTTTCGAAAAAGTTGACCTACTTCGTCCCCTATAGGAGACGAACTAGGTCAACTTTTTGCAAGACGGGTAGGGTAAGGGCACCCGTTTTTCGAAAAGGTTGACCTACTTCGTCCCCTATAGGAGACGAACTAGGTCAACTTTTTCGAAAACGGGTAGGGTAGGGTAAGGCCTTTTTCGAAAAGGGGTAGCTCTACCCTACCCGTAATCGGAAAAAGGGGTAACTCTACCCTAGCTCTACCCTACCCGTAATCGGAAAAAGGGGTAACTCTACCCTACCCGTTTTCGGAAAGACCTTATCCTACCCGTTTTAGAAAATACCTTACCCTACCCATTTTCGCAAAAGTTGACCTAGTTCGTCCCCTATAGGACACGAACTAGGTCAACTTTTTCGAAAACGGGTAGGGTTAAGGAAACGCGGCAACTAGCCCTTACCCTAACCCTTTTTTTCTTCAAAAATGTTCTACCCGATTAAAATTACCCCATTTGTCACCGCGCACACGCATGTGTGTGTGTGTGTGTGTGTGTGTGTG
>CM072523.1:58719018-58761518 GCA_036898135.1 Oncomelania hupensis | reverse complement strand
TGAAGCCCATTTGGAAAGACAGGACCATCAGCCTACACTCCAAGGTAAGACTGCTGCGCTCCCTTGTCATCTCCATCTTACTATACGCTTGCGAAACTTGAACCTCACAGCAGATCTACAACGAAGAATACAAAGCATGAAGACTTCTGGGCATTTCCTATACCCAACACATCACCAACGACAAAGTCCGACAGACCATCACACAAGTCACGATGACATGCTCACAATGGTAAAGAAACTCCGATGGTATGGCCACGTCACCACAGCATCAGGCCTTGCAAAGACCATCCTGCAAGGCACAGTGCAAGGAGGTAGAAGTAGAGGGAGACCGAAAAAGAGGTGGGAGGATAACATTCGAGAATGGACTGGTTTGACACTGAGCGAAGCCATGAAGGTTGCTGAGGACAGAGAAAGATGGAGTACGCTGGTTAAACGATCATCTGTGGTGGCCCTACGACCTCCGAGTTACGGGATTGGATAGTGTAGGATAGGATAGGATTATTATTATTATTATTATTATTATTATTATTATTATTATTATTATTATTATTATTATTATTGGTGTATGCTCTGTGGGTTCGGGCAAATAGAATAGACCCAACGTTTCCCGGCGTGTCGTAAGAGGCGACTAACAGGGGTGATGTTAGCACGGCATCACTGGGCGAAAGTCTTCTACACAGAAGTCACCGGCCAGGGCGGAGGAACCTCACGTTACTACAGGTTCAACGACCACGTGCTCAGGGCCAAGGCGAGCCACACTGTATTCGTGGATTTCGGCTGTGGCCAACAGCCTGGAGAGGATTGGGCCCTGCCAGGTCTTTTTTTTTGCCCAAGACACAACACATGATGAGGCTATCCACTAATTCCATGCCGGATCGGTCGTCGCCCGGAACAAGGACCGCGCCTTCCGTTGGCCACCAGGACGGAGGTGAAAAGTATGCTACTGATGGACAAATTAGCAAGATCCGCACGAGAAACAACATCGTCATAGGAACCTGGAATGTCAGGACCCTAACTGCGGAAGGAAAATTAGAAGAACTGGCCCACGAGCTGGACCACTATCGATGGAACGTTCTAGGTATCAGCGAACTGCGCTGGAAAGGCCTAGGTGAAACAACGACTGACAAAGGCCACAAGCTCTATTTCAGCGGTAGAGATGACAGGCACGAACACGGCGTTGGATTCTTGGTCCACAAGAACATTCTAGCCACTGTCATGGGTTGCCGCCCAGTATCCAGTAGACTCATTACCATCCGTCTGAGAGCAACCCCTTTCAACATTACCATCATCCAGGCCTATGCCCCACATCAGACTATGAAGACAGCGAAGTGGAGGATTTTTATGAAAATATACAGGCGGTCCTTGACCAAGTGCCGAAGAAGGACATAGTCATAGTGCAAGGCGACTGGAATGCCAAGGTTGGCCAAGATGCGCACCACAACTGGGGAGACAAATGTGGACCCCACTGCAACAACGAGACAAATGACAGGGGTCTGAGGCTTTTGGAGTTTGCCAGATACAACAATCTGGTACTGGCAAACACGCTTGGTCTCCACAAAAAATCCAGACGATGGACATGGCACAGTCCCGGCGGGGAACATCACAACCAGATCGACTACATCATGGTCAAGAAACGCTTCAGATCAAGCATCAACATTGGCAGGACACGCACTTTTCCAGGAGCAGACATTGGAAGTGACCACGATCTCGTGATGATGTCTTTCCGGCTCCATTTGAAGAGAGTAAATACAGCAAAGTGCACTAGGCTGAAGTTCGACCTGGACAAACTGCAAGACCCGGAGGTGGCAAAAATATTTCAGGCCACAATTGGAGGGAAATTTGCACCACTGCTTATTTTGGGGGCAGGCGAAGTAGATGTCAACACCATGACCAATACCTTCAACTCAGCTGTAACAGATGCCGCCACTGAGATCATTGGCAAGCACCGACCAAAGAAGAAGCCGTGGATCACACCTGAACTTTTGGATCTGTGTGATAAACGAAGAGAGTTAAAAAAGAAAAAGAACACCTCACAGGGAGCTGATGTCTACCGAAAAATCAACAATGACATCCGAAAAGGCATGCGCACAGCAAAGGAGAACTGGATAGAAGATCAATGCCAGGAAATAGAGAACAGTCTGAACAAGAACAACAGCAAGAAGGCCTACCAGACTGTGAAGCGGCTGACAAGTGTTAAACAGCCCAAAGTCTCCACTATCCAAAGCAAGTCTGGCATATGCCTTACAGAAGAACAAGAAGTCTTGGACAGATGGACAGAGTACTGCTCTGACCTTTACAACCATACACCAAATGGAGACCCATCAGTTCTAGCATGTCCCGAGAGCAGAGAAGAAGAAGAAATCCTCCCAATTCTCCGGGAAGAAGTTGAGGCAGCAGTGCAATCGCTGAAGAAAGGGAAGTCAGCGGGAGTGGACAACATACCAGCGGAACTGCTACAAGCAGGAGGAGAAGCAATGACTGATGCTCTCACCATTATCTGTTACAAGATCTGGCAGAGTGGGGAATGGCCTACACCATGGACCCAGTCGCTTGTCATCACTCTTCCAAAAAAAGGTAACCTTCAGGAGTGTGAAAATTACCGCACCATCAGCCTCATCAGCCATCCCAGCAAGGTCCTCCTGAAAATAATACTCAACAGGTTGAAACCACAAGCTGAACAAATCATAGCTGAAGAACAAGCAGGATTCATGGCAGGGCGAAGTACCACTGAACAGATTTTCAACCTCAGAATAATCTGTGAGAAATACCTACAGCACCAACAACATCTATATCATGTGTTCATAGACTTCAAGAAGGCATTTGACCGAGTCTGGCATGCAGCTCTATGGGCAACCATGAAAGTGTACAACATCAGCCCTAAAATTATAGAAGTCATCAAAAGCCTGTATGACAAGGCTACCAGTGCAGTCCTCCATAACAGCGTCATCGGGAACTGGTTCAGAACAACAATCGGTGTGCGTCAAGGATGCCTACTCTCTCCAACACTCTTCAACATCTTCCTAGAGCGCATCATGTCAGATGCTCTTGCAGATCACGAAGGCACAGTCAGCATAGGGGGCAGAGCAATCTCCAATCTTCGTTTTGCGGATGATATTGATGGATTGGCTGGAGAGGAACAAGAACTTGAACAGCTTGTACAGAGGCTTGACACCACCTCCAGAGCTTATGGAATGGAAATAAGTGCAGAGAAGACCAAAATGATGACCAACAACACCAATGGCATCAACACGGACATCAAAGTACAAGGCCAATCCCTCAACACAGTGCACAGCTTCAAATATTTAGGAGCCATTGTGTCAGACAATGGGTCTCGACAGGAAGTCCTCTCCAGGATCGCACAAACAACTGCTGCCCTGACAAGGTTGAAGCCCATTTGGAAAGACAGAACCATCAGTCTACATTCCAAAGTAAGACTGCTGCGCTCTCTGGTCATCTCCATCTTCCTATATGCTTGCGAAGCATGGACCCTCACAGCAGATCTCCAACGAAGAATACAAAGCATGGAGATGAGGTGCTACAGAAGACTTCTGTGCATTTCCTATACCCAACACATCACCAACGACGAAGTCCGACAGACCATCACACAAGCCATTGGACAACACGATGACCTGCTCACAGTGGTGAAGAAACGGAAACTCCGATGGTATGGCCACGTCACCAGATCATCAGGTCTTGCAAAGACCATTCTGCAAGGCACAGTGCAAGGAGGTAGAAGAAGGGGGAGACCGAAAAAGAGGTGGGAGGACAACATTCGAGAATGGACTGGTTTGACACTGAGCGAAGCCATGAGGGCTGCTGAGGACAGAGAAAGATGGAGTATGCTGGTTAAGCGATCATCTGTGGTGCCCCTACGACCTTCGGGTTATGGGACAGGATAGGATAGGATAGGATTATTATTGTTGTTGTTGTTGTTATTGTTGTTTTAAATAGTCCTATATAGCGCGCTTTTCTAGCTCAAGAGCTGCTCAAGGCCCTGTCCTATCCAGGATCTAACTCCAGCTGCCCGAGAAGCCCACTTGCTGCTGTAGGGCGCAATTTCACGCCAACACCACTGAGTACAATCATGCACGGCGGGGGGATGGAGAAGAAGAGTGTATTTGTGTCGCCGGCACTCACCCGTCTAGGGCATGAGCGTCAGGATCTTTAAAGTCCGTGCCATGAAATGCGTGCGTGCACAGACTAGACCTTGGTTTAGATAGTCTCATCAGAAGGAGTTGGGCCGCAGCAGTGTCTCAGGGTGGTGATTTTGTATTGTTCTGTCAGTCTGTCAGGCTGCCCATCTGCCTTCCTACGTGGTGGTTATCAGAGGCTGGCTAAGGTGAATACAACCTGGCAATCGATTGAAATCATACAGTGTTTGCATTGGCCATCTTATGGTAGTATGATAGCGAGTTAGCTGTGTCCAGTTTACGTCAATACCACCAACAGAGCTGGGGATTACCCAACACAACACAATACAGTACAATACAATACAATGCGATACAATACAACACAGTATACAGCACAATTCGCTACATTGCCATATGATCCAATACATTACAACACAATACAATACAATACAATACAATATAATATAAAACATTACAAATGCTATGCAGTTGAAACCAACACGATGCAATACAATACAATAAATACAATATAATACAATAAATGCAATAAATGCAATACATTAAATGCAGTACAATAAATACAATATAATACAATAAATACAATATAATGCAATAAATGCAATACATTAAATGCAATACAATAAATACAGTACAATACAATGCAATATCAATTAATATGATTTATGATGACGACCATGTAGCTGTTGTTGGCTCAGCTGCATCTGCTCATGATGATAATGATGATGATGATGATGATGATGATGATGATGATGATGATGATGATGATGATGATGATGATGATGATGATTGAGAAGGTGGTGGGTGTGTTTGTGGTGGTGATGATGATGATGATGATGATGATGATGATGATTGAGAAGGTGGTGGGTGTGTTCATAGTGGTGATGATGATGATGATGATGATGATGATGATGATGATGATGATGATGATTGAGAAGGTGGTGGGTGTGTTTGTGGTGATGATGATGATGATGATGATGATGATGATGATGATGATGATGATGATGATGATGATGATGATGGTGATGATGATGATGATGATGAGGAGGAGGAGGAGGAGGAGGAGGGCGATCACCATATCCATCTTCTTTGCTCAATGCGACAAAGCTTACAACAAGCATTTATCTGGCACAATGGGCATTTGTAAGGACAATTAGTTTGAAAACCTCTCTGTGCATCAGAACTCTGGATTGGTCGCAGATACTCTGTGCGAGCCGCAAGCTCCTGAAGTGCGGGATGTTCCACAGACCGCTCTAGTTTCTGTCGGAAGGTGAAGCTGCAGTTACAGATGGAAAGTCGCTCAATGTATGCGCACATGCACAGTGGGTAAACGTGGCATTGTGTCGGCAATCTCTGTCCGCGGTGCATCCCTTTTCACAAGTGCTTTGACACCGTTTGAAGCGCAAGACTTTTGTAAGTACTGAAGAATTTACGTTCTAGGCTCTCGGTGAAGGGCTAAGTTTTTTTGTTGTTGTTGTGGGTTTTTTTTTAAATAAGCTTACTGCTGAGTTTAAATTCGTAGTCCGCAGTTCAATGGTAAATGTACGTTCGAATTCTGCAATTCAAGTACAACCAAAAGCGCAAAATAATTTTTTTCCCTTCTTTGTCTTTTGGTACAACGTACAACGTCCCAAAAGACAATGAAGGAAAAGTTATTTCACGCTTCAGAAGTTTCAGAAGTGCTTTCTCGTCTTTTGAAGTGCAAGGCTGTTGTAAACACTGATGGACTTACGGTTTAGATTTTAGTTGAAGTGCACGGCGAATGTACGTTCGCTGTCCGCAGCACGCCACTGTTTGAAATGCTAGTGAGGTCAATTTACGTATTGAGTCCCCACTTCAAAGGATAATTTAGGTTCAGAGTCCCCACTTCAAAGGTGAATTTACGTGTAAAGTCCCCACTTCAAAGGTGAATTTACGTGTAAAGTCCCCTCTTCAAAATTGAATTTACGTTCGCCATCCGCAGTGCATCGTTTTAGAAGTGCTTTTACAACGTTTGAAGTGCATGCAAGGTGGTTAATATATAATTATTCCTAAGTGGTTATTGTTGTTGTTCGGAAGCTAGGATTTTGTCAATACTGCTCAATTTATATTAAAATAATTTTTTTTTAAAACAGTTCAAGTTGTTTTGTTTTAGTTTGTATTTTTTAATGCTGTGAATACGTTCGCAGTCCGCAGCACGTGACTGCTAAATTTAATGGGCCTGGAAACACGGCTGTACCTGCAAATAGGCTTCCAGCTCATGTCTGAACATAGGTAAGGTCATCACAATAACACGTAATAAACTGCGAATCCATGGGTTTACCTCTCTGACAACATTCGATAATGGAAAATAAACAGGAATAACCAAAATATTCGAAATATGTGTTGAGGCGGGAGAGATTTCACGTTCAAACCAGCAACCATTTGCATTGATTTGATTTTTAGACTTTTGCGAGTCCGTGATGTCACAAACAGGCTGCATGTGTCATTTTCGACCGAAAGGCCTGTACCTAGATCTGCATCTGTTCAGAGTAGGTAGTGCGCCGATTTCCTAAGCCCAAGGCCGCGGGTTCGATTCCCGTAACTCGAAGGTCGTTGGGGCACCACAGATGATCGTTTAACCAGCGTACTCGATCTTTCTCTGTCCTCAGTAACCCTCATGGCTTCGCTCAGTGTCAAGCCATTCCATTCTGGAATGTTGACCTCCCACCTCTTTTTCTGTCTACCTCTTCTTCTGCCTTTCTGCACCGTGCCTTGTAGGATGGTCTTTGCAGCGTGAGTCGCCCCAAAGAGGTTAAAACAGAAAGAGAGACAATTTGTTCATAGCGCTTACTAAAGAAATCCAGACGTGCAGCGAGTGGAGTCCCTTCGCTTTGCAAGTATACAATTAGAAGCATTTCATTACCATCTATTTGAAATTACTATCGTCGCCTAATCATAATAGAACAGAGATACGAGCATGGCATTTTGCACATAAATTCACACGCCGTACCATGTATGCAGTATTATACAAAATTCCAAGTCTATTGCTGCGTTACAGAATATTTTGTCCTAACCTATCCTATACGGAACTTGAAGGTCGTTGGGTGTACCATAGATAATCGTTAACCGGCTCGTGGGCCAGTTTTTTCTCATTTTCCCTCCGTAGTTAGGGTCCTGACATTCCAGGTACCTATGACGATGTTGTCTCTAGTGCGGATTTTGCTCAGATGTCCACCACTAATCAACTTATCACCTCCGTCATGATGGCCAACTGAATGCGCGGTCCTTGGTGATCCGGGCGACGACAGATCCGGTATGAAGTGAGTGGTTCTTTTTATCATACAATGTGTAATGGGCAAGAAAGACCTGGCGGGGCCTAATTCTCTGCAGACTGTTGGCCACAGCCGAAATCCACGAGTACAGTGTGTTGGCCCTGAGCACGTGGTCGTTGAAACTATAGTGACGTGAAATTCATCCGCCCTGGCCGGTGTCTTTTGAGTAGAAGACTTTCGCCTAGTGATGTGTGCTGACATCACCCTTGTTAGTCTTATTGTTAGTTCTCCCCGGCGAGACATAGGAAGAAGAATAGCCAAAGACTAAACATACTGAAATTGAAGATAAGGTTTCCACGTTTTTCATGCAAATAATTCTCTGCAGAACTCTTTCCGTGATCAAAAGTATGAAAATGAGAAGCTTTGTTGGTCAGTATGCTCACGGAATATTTATATTTATAATTTCTATTGTTATTTACTTGTACTTCAAAACAAACAATATTTCTGCATTTTTCCCATATTTAAATCCGCAACTCACACACACATACATACGCATTCACACACGTGCGCAGAGAGAGAAAGAGAGAGAGAGAGAGAGAGAGAGAGAGAGAGAGAGAGAGAGAGAGAGAGAGGAGAGAGAGAGGGAGAAAGAGAGAAAGAGAGGGAGAGGGAGAGAATAAAAAATAAGGGAGGGAGGGGTAGTGGGGGTAACTTTTCAATGGCGGCCAAATACCATAATATATTAGTTATATACTGAAAGCAACACATCAAATAATTACGTAACAGTAGAAACTCGATCCGAGTGTTAATATTTGTTTTATCCATGATCACACGAAGGCCCACAAACACGCTTAGGCAATTGAAAGATTATGGCAAGGAAAGTTGTACATTTCACATTGAGATCCGTGTGATGATATTCTGGGGAAGATACGTTTATCTTACTAGGGGGTAAGACTTATTGATAGATGGGCAATGTGCTACCACTATCGATCGTTCTTTTACCAGAATTCCTAAAGTTGTGTGAGAGACAGATCACGGCACTTTGGTCACATAAAATTTATATTTGTTCTCGGGAATTTTAGTATCATTTGGCTCAACTTGAGAACCGTTAATTACTAATCAAAAGACTAGATTATTTTGTCTCGAGAGAAGAAAACTAATAGCTACACAACAATACAAATAGAATGACACCAGTCGTATGTATGTAATTTCACTTTTTATATATTCAACACAAACTTTAACATTTCTGCATTAACCGGTAATTTAATAAGTAATATAGTTCAACGTGCTGGGAGAGTTCGTTAGCAGGGTTTATTCATCCTGTGCTAACTGTAGTTATGATCTTCACTGTTCGTAGTTTTCTAAATTCGAGTGGTTTTCTATACGTTTCTCGAGGGTAGGACTCAGTTCCTTTGCGGGTGACTTATCTACAGTGAGTCGAGTCGCCCTTGTAGCTGTGGGGTTCGGACGTGGCCAGGTAGACTCTGGATTGTTCTCCTTTTGGTACCACGGGAGCGACGGTCAGGCGTTCGTCTCCACAAACATGATCCCAGGTCCGACCTGTAAAAGTCGGAGCTCTGGCTACAGTATTCTCGTTAGCTATAAGTGTGCGGTCTCCTCTGCAAAGTGTCTATAGCATCAGACACCTGCAGGGTTCCCATATGCACAATTCAATTCGAATCTTAAGGCTAAGATACATCAATCCACATGCATACTGTCTCAGAAACAATAATCTGTTTCTGTAACTATATATATCAAGAACATATTATTTATACATGGCAATCAATATACAATAAACACACACATATCAAAACTATTAGTGTTATCTTACCTGTGGACTCTGGGACTCGTGAAATCGTCTTTTACGTCTCTAGCACTCTTGAGGAGATGGGGATAGACGAACACTGCAGTTTGTTCCTTTGGTCGACCCTCACAGCTTGGTATTTCTTTTGCGACTAACCAGCTGAGATTTGGTCCCCAAAGATATGCAAAAGTCCCTAGTAGTCTTCTGACCAATCGTTTTTAGCTCTCGTTTTCTTTAATCTCGCATCTACAGAATTATGGTTCTAATTTGAATAGTTCCTCCCCCGCTCTCTTGTCACTGGACACGCATAATTATCTTTCAAGTGGAGTGTCAGGGATAGAGTGGAGAACAGATGCAATAACGATAAGCGGTGCCTGCCCAATACTGGTGACATCATCTTGGTAACTTTTAGCTGGAGTGAGCTACTTAGTGTCTCATGGTGGAGTAAGTTATTTAATCGAAGACAACGCTATGGTTAGTTTTTGACTAAAGTATGCTATTTAAAATTCTTGGTCGCTAAGTCTGTTGATGGTATCGGTAGCTATCGGCGGTGTGACTGTTTCAAGGAAGTTAATTTGCCATATGTGTGCTGCTTGTTAGATAACTGTTGAATTAACGTCCAGTTTCATTCGATGGTATCTATGTTTCGCTAAGCTAATTTCCTACATTTTTGTCGTCAATATTTCTGCTGTTACAATCCGAGTGTTAATATTTGTTTTATCCATGATCACACGAAGACCCACAAACACGCTTAGGCAGTTGAGGTTCCACTGAAAGATTATGGCAAGGAAAGTTGTACATTTCACATTTACATCCCAGAAAAGTAAAATAAAAAAATAACATAAAATAAATTTTAAAAATGCCGCGTCTTCGTTCGCTCTTTTGGAGTTGATGTACCAGGTCTAGTAAACATAAGGAAACAATTCAAGGATTTCATGAAAGGTAGCCCTTTTTCAAAATTTCTAGAAGTAAAATAAATTTAATTTCATCTTAAAGGACACAGGTTTAGTGCAGTAATACAAATCTAGCCCATTTGGCATAATTGTATAACTCTGTCAACATATCATTGATGAGCATGATGAATCCGGGTGGCTTCGTTCGTTCCGTAGTCGTTTCTAAGCCCAACCCTTACCCAGTTGTAAATAGAAATCGGAACGAAACCACCCGATGTGATCATGATGTGTGGTCAAAGTTCCAAAAGAACCACTGTGGCAAAGGTATTTGAAATGCCACCAACGCCACAATCACTCATCTTTTGGGAAGCCTAAAACGCTTTGCCGTTGCAGGATGGCTTGTTACGGGAATTCTTGCACTCGAAGCTGTTCAAAGAGTTCCTCTTTGTTTACTTCTATCGTCTTCCTTCTTTGGGCAACGAGCGAGTTTGAATTAAAGATATGCAGAGAGAGAAGCGGCGTAATTCTTTTTTTAATTTTTATTTATTTATTTTTTTTTTATTTTTTTTTTTGGGGTGTGGGTGGGTGGGAGGGTTGTTTTCTTGTATCTAAATTTCAGTTCCAGAGCTTTCCTTCCCATAATCTTTGGTCGCTTTCATCAACGTCGTCCCTTTGGCTTCGCCGCCATGAAACAAACTAGCCCATCTCTAATTGTTCGTGAAATGGATTGTCTCCGACTGCTATGAAAGCGGAATCATGTACCATATAGCGGTTGTCCATGGATTATGTTTCTACGTGGACTCTACACCTGCAGTGTGCCTATAATCGGTTGTCATTTAAAAGATTAGTTTTTTTTTCCTGCCTCGTTTTCCATGGTCAACAGATATATAATATGTGTGTGAGAGAGAGAGAGAGAAAGAGAGAGATAGATCTATATAATATGATCATTATGATTAAGTTCTTTACGTTTTTTTAAATTTAAATGTATTTACCTTACTCGCTTGTTGGCTTGATTATTTCCTGAAACGCCAAACACGCTTGCCATGTACCGCTCTTTTTCTCTCTTGTTTTGATATTGTAATACCTATCATATTTCAGTTGCTTTAGATCTGGTTTTCTTTTCTCTTCAGCGTGATTGAAGATAGTTGGCACAACGTCTGGCAGAAGTTCTGGCCGGTAATAATCACAGCTGTCGATGCAGGGTTATTTCCGCACAGCAGTGTTCTTGCAGTAAAGCACGGTCATGCCTTCCAAAAGCTTTGAGCAGCGCTCATCGTAAACTGCTGGCATCCACATTTCCTTCTTTCCTTTCTTGCCTACAAATCCGCTGTTTTTGGGTTTACCTGTAAGGTCCTGTGCTTCTGAAGAAGCAGGATATGGAAACTGTAGTTCGATGTGAATATTTGACGCTCTGTACAGCCTCCAGAGGCGCATTCTCTCGCTATTTTTGTGTAGCCGCGCCGGCTACAAGAATTTCTGACCGTACGATACGTAGGCCTTACTCTGTTTCTGTTAGGTTTAAACTAGCTGTGTGTAATATGACGGAATGGGAGGCGACTGGTTCAAGCTTGAGGAGGGAGGTTGTCTACCTTGCATTTCTTGGTTAGGCTAGTTTTGGGTGGCTCCTGCTTTGCAGAATCCTTTGGTGTGGCCATTGGGTTATGCAGGACAAGGCGAAACGACATTTGTTCCCCACGGCAGACCATTCGTCTTCTGCTTTTGGCGGTCAGCATGACTGCATTGTCGGCAAGCATTTTATGCAAGTCGGTGGCAGCGACTTGTAGAAGAGTGTCGTGGCAGTAGTATCCGGCAAACCCGTTTGCTATCAACACGCTTCCCCGCTTTTCAAGGGCAAATTGTTTTATGTCCCTCTTATGAGGGATAAACAAAAATAACAACTCGGGTTGAGTCGTGTTCTCAAGGTGGTGGTCGAGAGACGGGAGTCAAATACTCCGCTCAGCTACATTTGCAAAAAGGGAACAGCAGACAATACAAACAAGCGGGGAAATGCATCTAGATCTGTGTAATCCTCAGGGAGTTAGAATGGTTCTATGCGTTTCCAAACCGGGTTTTCATGACCTTTAATTTACATTCCTAGTCTCTTTTGTTGTGTTATTATTACTAATGTGGACGTATTTGTAAAGAGAATTCAGCATACGGAAGGCAGTTGTTGAGAACCATTTTTATTCTTCTTTCTCTTACGTCATCTACACGTCATCTAAATGAGTCATGCATTTCCTAGGCGCATGCTATTATACAACATAGTCCGCAGTTTTATAGTGCATTTACATTCGAAGATTGTATGCAAAAGTATGTAGTTAAACAAAAAGAAGAAGAAGAAGAAGAAATAATAACGAAAACAAATGTCTGTTTACGGTAACATTGGATTAAAAATAGGGCCGGTAGGTCGGCAATATTAAAAAAAATTATTAACCTTTTCCACCTTGGCTGGGATTTTTTTTTTTGGATTTTTTCAAGATTTTTTTTCTAGACAATCCCAAAAAAAAGTGTAGGGTCGGGCCCAAAAATTAAGGTCGGTTGGGAAACATACTTTTTTTTATATAGTAAAGGTCTAGATTATTTCACTAATGACGATGCCATCTTCAAGATGGTAATCATTCAAATGTGTGCCAGTTAAATAAATATGTTGGTGTTTTTACTTTTGTTCGCTTTAATTCATTTCATTATAATTATTTTAATGTTATGTTGATTCGTTTGGTAGTTTAATATGTTGTATATTATCATAGATATGAACGGACGTAATTTTAAATAAATAATAAAATAAATAACATTGGACGTTGACAGAACAAGGTTTTCAGAAATGGGTTTATAACGTTTGAATTTCGCGGTTTTTGTAAATGCCCTGAAGAAGTGTTTGTGGATTAAAACCATGGAATTTTGGGGCTTACTTTAATTTTGGGAAAGCGATTATTAACCCCCAAAACTTTTTAGCTCTTAGCAGATGAGAGAAAGAAAGAGACAGACAGACAGGCAGACAGACAGACAGACAGACACAGAGACAGATAGAGAGAGAGAGAGAGAGAGAGAGAGAGAGAGAGAGAGAGAGAGAGAGAGAGATACAGAGAGATACAGAGAGAGAAAGAGAGCGTTGTGGCCAAGTGGGCTAAGGCGGCACTAACTTGCTTTCTCCACAGACCAGGAACCAATGGCGCCTGACCGGTGTGGGATCGATCCAGCATCTGGGTGTTATGTTTCTCCGAATATTATTTACTTTCGACTCGGACAGCGTCTCGGGGGTTTTCTCCGGATACTCCGGTTTGCTCCCCCAGCAAATTTTAAAAAACACAACTAATATTAGGTAGGTTGGGTTTAGGCGCGCCACAGGCTGCGACTACGCCTTCCCCAGGGGAGGCGACCCACAATTTAATAATAAATAATAATAACGGATTTTTATATAGCGGGTACTCCAGCCTATGACCAGACTCACCACGCTTTACATAGTCATAACATATAAATACATGCACTCGATGAAACATTACTTTTGCTACAATACACCAAAGACGGGACAGTAAAGGTACAGACTATTTACAATTATGTACATAAATTACAAAAAAGACAAAGATATACTATTTACAACTATGTACACAAATGACAAAAAAGACAGAAAATAGAATAGCAAAAACCTATTCACAGCTATTTATATGCCCGGATAGGCCCAGGAAGGAAAACAGTATAAATATTTACAGCCGTGTATACACTTACGGATCAGACATAGACAAGAGATGAGAGAATGGCAGCGGGATACAAATCAATCTGAATAATGCAGTTTGAAGAGGTGGGTTTTGAGGGCCTTTTTGAATGCTTGTGTTGATTGTATGTTGCGGATATGGGAGGGAAGAAAATTCCACTGCTTAGGTGCGGAGTAGGCGAATGCACGTTGGCCGTATGTCTTAGTGCGGGTGACGGGAACCTTGAGTGTGCGAGTGTCAGCAGATCTTAAAGTGCGTGAAGGGGAGTAGACAGACAGTAGATCAGCAAGGTAGGAAGGACAAGAATCTGTGAAGAAGTTGTGACAGAGAACAGAGAGTTTGTACTCTATGCGTGCTTGCACAGGAAGCCAGTGAAGGGAATGTAGTAGAGGTGTGATGTGATCACGTTTCTTAGCTCGGAATACTAGTCTAGCTGCTGAGTTCTGAACCTTTTGTAGTTTGTCAATGATGTGTTTCGGGGAGCCAACAAGGAGAGAGTTGCAATAGTCAAGACGAGAAAGGACGAGAGCGCAGACTAGGGTTTTGGTGGCCGGGACTGTAAGATAGTGGCGAAAGGAGCTGATTTGGCGTATGGCCGTATAATTTCCCATTAAAGATGACAATAAAGCGTTACCAAAAAAATTTTTTTTTAAGAGAGAGAGAGAGAGAGAGAGAGAGAAGAAGAAGAAGAAGAAGAAGAAGAAGAAGAAGAAGAAGAAGAAGCGTGTTTTCAGGTCTGAATCTCAGACTACGCCGGCGTACGTCTGGCTACCGCCCGTCGAGTGCTTTCGGCTTGCCAGCGTTACAACAAATTAGCTGTGCTCTAATTTGTTTTCTTTCGCAAATCTCTACACAATCTTCACTCCCCCATCCCACCCCCCATTCCCCGCACCTCACTACCTCCCCTCCCCCTCTCCCCAGCCCTCTCGTGGTGGTTACAGCGTGTGATCGGTGCCTGCGTTCCTGGGTCAAACGGTTGTACTTAGGATCTGAGGTTTCGTTCATTATGGAAACAGTACCGGAACCAGTACAAAAGACCGTGCGAGACCAATGGGAAAATGACGGCTGAATTATTAAATAAAAAAATAAAAAGGGGTGGGTGGGGGTTAAGCGAGAGAGAGAAACCTTTGCAACTTTTTTTAAAAATAAATTTGTTTTTTTCTTTAGGGGTAGAGATGTTAAGGAAGAGAGAGAGAAAGAGAGAGGGAGAGAGTGAGAGAGAGATATTGTTGTTGTTGTTGTTGTTGTTGTTGTTGTTGTTGTTGTTGTTGTTGTTCTTCTTCTTCTTCTTCTTCTTCTTCTTCTTCCTTCTTCTTCTTGTTCAGCGCTACTTCCATGACTGTTACAGAAAGTGCTTGTGTTGCTAGCGGTAGAAGGAAGGACGAGTCTCACAAGATGATTCCGTCAATCATTCCTGGAGTTCTGATGGTTCTGCCTTTTCTGCACACCTGCACAGGTAAACACCTTAAAGTAGACCTCCATTTTTTCACGGCCAGCTTTGTGAGGGCGGTCCGCATTGTTGCTTCACCTACGTCCACTCCTTCAACAGGCTTGCCCTCCCCCCCCCCCTTCCTACTACCACCATCCACCACTCTCTGCCCTTCTTGCTACAACGTCGGTGATTGGAGAAAAAAGTGCTAACGACCTCCTTGTTCTCAGAGCCCGACTGTTGAGGGTAATAGGTCAGGCTTCTCTAATACTGGGCTGAGCGTGTCCCTCATGGAAACGATTTACCACAACCAAAGACGGGTCTATTTTCTGTCAGATGGGTCGCATGACCGTCCCTGCCCTATCACGTGACCTGCATCGCGTGACCTTGTCTGAACACAGCGTTTGAAGCCAATGGGTGCGGGCATTGGTTGGGAACTAAGAGGAGGAGGATTATTATTATGGGGAGGAGGAGGAGAAGAAGGGTGTTGTTATTGCTGATGTGGTTTTGGTTCCTGATGTCGTTGTAGTTGTTTTCGACGAAGAGACGACGAGCGACGATGATGATGATGATGATGATGATGATGATGATGATGATGATGATGATGATGATGATGATGATGATGATTATGATGATCATGGTATTGATCATGATCCTCTTTTCTCTTCTTTATACAAACACAAGCCATGAGCAACAGCAACAACAGCACAGGATCGTGCGATGCGACGGCAGTCAACCGGTGCTTGGCCTACGGCCAGAAGTATATAAATAGTTCCACAGAGGAACGGGCTGATGAATGCAGGTGAGTCTAACAGCACTTTAGGTGGATCAACCAGCACTATTGGTGAGTCAGCCATCTCTTTAGATTAGTCAATCAGCACATTAAGTGAGTCAATCAGTACATTAAGTGAGTCAATCAGCACATTAAGTGAGTCAATCAGCACATTAAGTGAGTCAATCAGCACATTAAGTGAGTCAATCAGTACTTAGGTGAGTCAATCAGCACTTAGGTGAGTCAATCAGTACATTGAGTCAATCAGCACTTAGGTGAGTCAATCAGCACATTAAGTGAGTCAATCAGTACTTAGGTGAGTCAATCAGCACATTAAGTGAGTCAATCAGTACTTAGGTGAGTCAATCAGCACTTATGTGAGTCAATCAGTACATTAAGTGAGTCAATCAGCACTTAGGTGAGTCAATCAGCACTTAGGTGAGTCAATCAGTACATTAAGTGAGTCAATCAGCACTTAGGTGAGTAAATCAGCACTTAGGTGAGTCAATCAGCACATTAAGTGAGTCAATCAGCACTTAGGTGAGTCAATCAGTACATTAAGTGAGTCAATCAGCACATTAAGTGAGTCAATCAGCACATTAAGTGAGTCAATCAGCACATTAAGTGAGTCAATCAGCACTTAGGTGAGTCAATCAGCACATTAAGTGAGTCAATCAGCACATTAAGTGAGTCAATCAGCACATTAAGTGAGTCAATCAGCACTTAGGTGAGTCAATCAGCACTTAGGTGAGTCAATCAGCACATTAAGTGAGTCAATCAGTACTTAGGTGAGTCAATCAGTACATTAAGTGAGTCAATCAGCACATTAAGTGAGTCAATCAGCACATTAAGTGAGTCAATCAGCACTTAGGTGAGTCAATCAGCACATTAAGTGAGTCAATCAGCACATTAAGTGAGTCAATCAGCACATTAAGTGAGTCAATCAGCACATTAAGTGAGTCAATCAGCACATTAAGTGAGTCAATCAGCACATTAAGTGAGTCAATCAGCACTTAGGTGAGTCAGTCAGTACTTAGGTGAGTCAATCAGCACTTAGGTGAGTCAATCAGTACATTAAGTGAGTCAATCAGCACTTAGGTGAGTCAATCAGCACATTAAGTGAGTCAATCAGCACATTAAGTGAGTCAATCAGCACATTAAGTGAGTCAATCAGCACATTAAGTGAGTCAATCAGCACTTAGGTGAGTCAGTCAGTACTTAGGTGAGTCAATCAGCACTTAGGTGAGTCAATCAGCACTTAGGTGAGTCAATCAGTACATTAAGTGAGTCAATCAGCACATTAAGTGAGTCAATCAGCACTTAGGTGAGTCAATCAGCACATTATGTGAGTCAATCAGTACATTAAGTGAGTCAATCAGCACATTAAGTGAGTCAATCAGCACATTAAGTGAGTCAATCAGTACTTAGGTGAGTCAATCAGCACTTTAGGTGAGTCAATCAGCACATTAAGTGAGTCAATCAGCACATTAAGTGAGTCAATCAGCACATTAAGTGAGTCAATCAGCACATTAGGTGAGTCAATCAGCACATTAAGTGAGTCAATCAGCACATTAAGTGAGTCAATCAGCACATTAAGTGAGTCAATCAGTACATTAAGTGAGTCAATCAGCACTTAGGTGAGTCAATCAGTACTTAGGTGAGTCAATCAGCACATTAAGTGAGTCAATCAGTACTTAGGTGAGTCAATCAGCACATTAAGTGAGTCAATCAGTACTTTAGGTGAGTCAATCAGCACTTTAGGTGAGTCAATCAGCACTTAGGTGAGTCAGTCAGTACTTAGGTGAGTCAATCAGCACATTAAGTGAGTCAATCAGCACATTAAGTGAGTCAATCAGCACTTAGGTGAGTCAATCAGCACTTAGGTGAGTCAGTCAGCACTTAGGTGAGTCAATCAGCACTTAGGTGAGTCAATCAGCACTTAGGTGAGTCAATCAGTACATTAAGTGAGTCAATCAGCACATTAAGTGAGTCAATCAGCACATTAAGTGAGTCAATCAGCACATTAAGTGAGTCAATCAGCACATTAAGTGAGTCAATCAGCACATTAAGTGAGTCAATCAGCACATTAAGTGAGTCAATCAGTACATTAAGTGAGTCAATCAGCACATTAAGTGAGTCAATCAGCACATTAAGTGAGTCAATCAGCACATTAAGTGAGTCAATCAGTACATTAAGTGAGTCAATCAGCACTTAGGTGAGTCAATCAGTACTTAGGTGAGTCAATCAGCACATTAAGTGAGTCAATCAGTACTTAGGTGAGTCAATCAGCACATTAAGTGAGTCAATCAGTACTTAGGTGAGTCAATCAGCACTTTAGGTGAGTCAATCAGCACATTAAGTGAGTCAATCAGCACATTAAGTGAGTCAATCAGCACATTAAGTGAGTCAATCAGCACTTAGGTGAGTCAATCAGTATATTAAGTGAGTCAATCAGCACATTAAGTGAGTCAATCAGCACATTAAGTGAGTCAATCAGCACATTAAGTGAGTCAATCAGCACATTAAGTGAGTCAATCAGCAGTTTAAGTGAGTCAATCAGTACATTAAGTGAGTCAATCAGCACTTTAGGTGAATCAATCAGCACTTTAGGTGAGTCAATCAGCACATTAAGTGAGTCAATCAGCACATTAAGTGAGTCAATCAGCACATTAAGTGAGTCAATCAGCACATTAAGTGAGTCAATCAGTACATTAAGTGAGTCAATCAGCACTTAGGTGAGTCAATCAGTACATTAAGTGAGTCAATCAGCACTTAGGTGAGTCAATCAGCACTTAGGTGAGTCAATCAGCACATTGAGTGAGTCAATCAGCACATTAAGTGAGTCAATCAGCACATTAAGTGAGTCAATCAGCACTTAGGTGAGTCAATCAGTACTTAGGTGAGTCAATCAGCACATTAAGTGAGTCAATCAGCACTTAGGTGAGTCAATCAGCACTTAGGTGAGTCAATCAGTACATTAAGTGAGTCAATCAGCACTTAGGTGAGTCAATCAGCACTTAGGTGAGTCAATCAGCACATTAAGTGAGTCAATCAGTACTTAGGTGAGTCATCAGCACTTAGGTGAGTCAATCAGCACATTAAGTGAGTCAATCAGCACTTAGGTGAGTCAATCAGCACTTTAGGTGAGTCAATCAGCACTTTAGGTGAGTCAATCAGCACTTAGGTGAGTCAATCAGCACTTAGGTGAGTCAATCAGCACAATAAGTGAGTCAATCAGTACTTAGGTGAGTAAATCAGCACTTAGGTGAGTCAATAAGCACATTAAGTGAGTCAATCAGCACATTAAGTGAGTCAATCAGCACATTAAGTGAGTCAATCAGCACTTAGGTGAGTCAATCAGCACTTAGGTGAGTCAATCAGCACATTAAGTGAGTCAATCAGTACTTAGGTGAGTCAATCAGCACTTAGGTGAGTCAATCAGCACATTAAGTGAGTCAATCAGCACTTAGGTGAGTCAATCAGCACTTTAGGTGAGTCAATCAGCACTTTAGGTGAGTCAATCAGCACTTAGGTGAGTCAATCAGCACTTAGGTGAGTCAATCAGCACATTAAGTGAGTCAATCAGTACTTAGGTGAGTCAATCAGCACTTAGGTGAGTCAATCAGCACATTAAGTGAGTCAATCAGCACTTAGGTGAGTCAATCAGCACTTTAGGTGAGTCAATCAGCACTTTAGGTGAGTCAATCAGCACTTAGGTGAGTCAATCAGCACTTAGGTGAGTCAATCAGCACATTAAGTGAGTCAATCAGTACTTAGGTGAGTAAATCAGCACTTAGGTGAGTCAATCAGCACATTAAGTGAGTCAATCAGCACATTAAGTGAGTCAATCAGCACATTAAGTGAGTCAATCAGCACTTAGGTGAGTCAATCAGCACTTAGGTGAGTCAATCAGCACATTAAGTGAGTCAATCAGCACATTAAGTGAGTCAATCAGCACTTAGGTGAGTCAATCAGCACTTAGGTGAGTCAATCAGCACATTAAGTGAGTCAATCAGCACATTAAGTGAGTCAATCAGCACTTAGGTGAGTCAATCAGCACATTAAGTGAGTCAATCAGTACTTAGGTGAGTCAATCAGCACATTAAGTGAGTCAATCAGCACATTAAGTGAGTCAATCAGCACATTAAGTGAGTTAATCAGCACATTAAGTGAGTCAATCAGCACATTAAGTGAGTCAATCAGCACATTAAGTGAGTCAATCAGCACATTAAGTGAGTCAATCAGCACTTAGGTGAGTCAATCAGCACATTAAGTGAGTCAATCAGCACATTAAGTGAGTCAATCAGCACATTAAGTGAGTCAATCAGCACATTAAGTGAGTCAATCAGTACTTAGGTGAGTCAATCAGCACTTTAGGTGAATCAATCAGCACTTTAGGTGAGTCAATCAGCACATTAAGTGAGTCAATTAGCACATTAAGTGAGTCAATCAGCACATTAAGTGAGTCAATCAGCACTTAGGTGAGTCAATTAGCACATTAAGTGAGTCAATCAGCACATTAAGTGAGTCAATCAGTACATTAAGTGAGTCAATCAGCACATTAAGTGAGTCAATCAGCACTTAGGTGAGTCAGTTAGTACTTAGGTGAGTCAATCAGCACATTGAGTCAATCAGCACTTAGGTGAGTTAATCAGTACTTAGGTGAGTCAGTCAGCACTTAGGTGAGTCAGTCAGTACTTAGGTGAGTCAATCAGCACATTAAGTGAGTCAATCAGTACTTAGGTGAGTCAATCAGCACATTAAGTGAGTCAATCAGCACTTAGGTGAGTCAGTCAGTACTTAGGTGAGTCAATCGCACATTAAGTGAGTCAATCAGCACTTAGGTGAGTCAATCAGTACTTAGGTGAGTCAATCAGCACATTAAGTGAGTCAATCAGCACTTAGGTGAGTCAGTCAGTACTTAGGTGAGTCAATCAGTACTTAGGTGAGTCAATCAGTACTTAGGTGAGTCAATCAGCACTTAGGTGAGTCAATCAGCACTTAGGTGAGTCAGTCAGTACTTAGGTGAGTCAATCAGCACATTAAGTGAGTCAATCAGCACATTAAGTGAGTCAATCAGCACATTAAGTGAGTCAATCAGCACTTTAAGTGAGTCAATCAGCACTTTAAGTGAGTCAATCAGCACTTTAGGTGAATCAATCAGCACTTTAGGTGAGTCAATCAGCACTTAGGTGAGTCAATCAGTACTTAGGTGAGTCAATCAGCACTTTAGGTGAGTCAATCAGCACATTAAGTGAGTCAATCAGCACTTTAGGTGAGTCAATCAGCACATTAAGTGAGTCAATCAGCACTTTAGGTGAGTCAATCAGCACATTAAGTGAGTCAATCAGCACTTAGGTAAGTCAATCAGCACATTAAGTGAGTCAATCAGCACTTAGGTGAGTCAATCAGCACTTAGGTGAGTCAATCAGCACTTAGGTGAGTCAATCAGCACATTAAGTGAGTCAATCAGCACTTAGGTGAGTCAATCAGCGCTCTAGAGGAGTCAACTAGCACTCTAGGTTAGTCATCCAGTACTCTAGGTGAGTCAGTTCAGCACACTATGTGGGTCAGAATAGCTCTGTGGGTAGAGCGGTGAGCCTGTGTTCCAGAGCTTGCGAGTTCCGTTCCCGGTGACCAAAAACGTTCACTTTTGCACTTTGCACTGGCCATGTTACTGCTGCTATCAATGTGGCGGTGATTTCGGTGTCTAAAGAGTTCACGTTAGCTTTCGCTTGGGAGGGGTTAGCAGCGAGTCAAGTTGGCGCCTTGGACGGATTGTTTTCTTGAATCTGATAAAGCGCTATATACGATGGTCGTCTATATAAGAACCCGATACTCTTTCGGATGAGAGTATACACCGAGGTCTAGTCTGTGAACGCATTTATTCCATCGCATGGATTTTAAAGATCCTGAGGCTCGCGTCCTAGACGGGTGAGTGCGGGTTACACCAATACACCCAGCACGCACTAGGTCCCTTCTCCCCATCCCCGGTCGTCCAGGACAGTGCTCAGTGGTCTGGGCGTCAGACCATGCGCCCAAAGGCTAACAGTGGGCGCCTCGGGGGACTTGAGTTAGATCCTGACAGGGGCGGATTATGAGGGGGTCCCATGGAGCACGGAACCCCCTCCGCCTCCCCCTTCATTTCCCCCTCTCCCCTTTAGGGAAAAAGCAACAATAACAACCACACACACACACACGTATCCTTCCCCTCAAATCCCCTCCCCTCACTCTCCTCCCCCCCACCTTCCTCTGCCCCAACCTCTAATTCCATGATGGTGTACACCCTTTTAATTAATGTTTTATTTGCCGGAGTTATCATGTCTTGAACAAGATTGCGGTCAAACTTCAGGATAGTAGGGTTCTATCCCTAGCACATCTTCAGTTCAGTTCAGTGACGTCATATTCAATACATTCAATATTAATTTGGACTTTGAAAAGCGTCGTGTAATTTTGGTACCCAGTTAGCCTATTGACCAGTGATGTAGGCTTGCTATGACTGACGTTGACCAGTGATTTAGGCTTGCTATGACTGACGTTGACCAGTGATGTAGACTTGCTATGACTGACATTGACCAGTGATGTAGGCTTGCTATGACTGACATTGACCAGTGATGTAGACTTGCTATGACTGACATTGACCAGTGATGTAGGCTTGCTATGGCTGACATTGACCAGTGATGTAGGCTTGCTATTACTGACATTGACCAGTGATGTAGACTTGCTATGACTGACGTTGACCAGTGATGTAGACTTGCTATGACTGACATTGACCAGTGATGTAGGCTTGCTATTACTGACATTGACCAGTGATGTAGGCTTGCTATGACTGACATTGACCAGTGATGTAGGCTTGCTATGACTGACATTGATCAGTGATGTAGGCTTGCTATGAGACTGACATTGATCAGTTATGTAGGCTTGCTATGACTGACATTGATCAGTGATGTAGGCTTGCTATGACTGACATTGACCAGTGATGTAGGCTTGCTATGACTGACATTGATCAGTGATGTAGGCTTGCTATGACTGACATTGACCAGTGATGTAGGCTTGCTATGACTGACATTGATCAGTGATGTAGACTTGCTATTATTGACATTGACCAGTGATGTAGGCTTGCTATTACTGACATTGACCAGTGATGTAGGCTTGCTATTACTGACATTGACTAGTGATGTAGACTTGCTATTACTGACATTGATCAGTGATGTAGGCTTGCTATTACTGACATTGATCAGTGATGTAGGCTTGCTATTACTGACATTGACCAGTGATGTAGGCTTGCTATTACTGACATTGATCAGTGATTTAGGCTTGCTATTACTGACATTGATCAGTGATGTAGGCTTGCTATTACTGACATTGATCAGTGATGTAGGCTTGCTATTACTGACATTGACCAGTGATTTAGGCTTGCTACGACTGACATTGACCAGTGATGTAGGCTTGCTATGACTGACATTGACCAGTGATGAGGCTTGCTATGACTGACATTGACCAGTGATGTAGGCTTGCTATGACTGACATTGACCAGTGATGTAAAGTTAAAGGACGCTGAAGCATGCAAGCCTCTAAAGTCAAAGGACGCTGAAGCATGCAAGCCTCTGAAGTTAAAGGACGCTGAAGCATGCAAGCCTCTGAAGTTAAAGGACGCTGAAGCATGCAAGCCTCTAAAGTTGCAGGACATTAAAATATGCAACCGTCTGATATAAATGTAATGGTATTTGCTTCAGCATCGTTGCAGGAAGAGATCCTGTTCCTTGAGGTTGTCTTTGAGCTTATAAAGCGCTAGCTTTAGAAGGACAATTCAATGTGAGGTTGTCTTTGAGCTTATAAAGCGCTAGCTTCAGAAGGACAATTCAATGTGAGGTTGTCTTTGAGCTTATGAAGCGCTAGCTTCAGAAGGACAATTCAATGTGAGGTTGTCTTTGAGCTTATGAAGCGTTATCTTTAGAAGGACAATTCAATGTGAGGTTGTCTTTGAGCTTATGAAGCGTTATCTTTAGAAGAACAATTCAATGTGAGGTTGTCTTTGAGCTTATGAAGCGCTAGCTTTAGAAGGACAATTCAATGTGAGGTTGTCTTTGAGCTTATAAAGCGCTAGCTTCAGAAGGACAATTCAACGTGAGGTTGTCTTTGAGCTTATAAAGCGCTAGCTTCTGAAGGACAATTCAATGTGAGGTTGTCTTTGAGCTTATAAAGCGCTAGCTTTAGAAGGACAATTCAATGTGAGGTTGTCTTTGAGCTTATAAAGCGTTATCTTTAGAAGAACAATTCAATGTGAGGTTGTCTTTGAGCTTATGAAGCGCTATCTTTAGAAGAACAACTCAATGTGAGGTTGTCGATGTGTATGCAGCAGTGCCTACAAAGCGGTGGATTGTCTAAAGGAGCTGTTAGCGCGATGTGACCATCTTCACAGTCAGGACCAGCATTTGTACACCGCCATCGTCCACGGCTTAACTGGCTTTCAAATTGATGAGAAGGCTGTTTGTAGTAAGTATCATCATCATCGTCGTCGTCGTGCAGTAATAGTATTGGATGCTGTCAGTCTAAAATTTCAACCCCGAAAAAAAGAGTCAAAATTCGAGTTCATTTCCGTCTTCTAATAGCGATCTCCCTGCCTTTACACCAAAAGAGTGAATGATAGATGTGTGTTGTGTGAGAGTGGGTGAAACATGTGAGCGTGTGTTGGTACAGATCGCCGCTTTTTGAGCTTGATTGGTGATTTGGGGAAAAGCGCGCGTATAGCATCCAGTATTATTAGTTATATTAACAGCAGAGTGATCGTCATAGTTGTCGTCATGGTCGTCGTCGTTATCGTCATCATCGCCAACTTTATCGTCATCGCAGTCATTGTCGCCGTGGTCGTCGTCTTCTTTGTCGTTGTAATAACAACAACAACAACAACAATAATAATAGAAGAAGAGAAGGAGGATGAAGAAGACAAAGACACTTTATAACGACGACGACGACGACGGGTATAGACGACGATGATGATACACGACGACAACGATAATGATGTTGATGACTACTAGGCTCTAGTTGAGTTCAGTTCAGTGCAATTCGAGGGGACTATGTTAAGCCTCGCGGCTTTTTGATGTCCCCTTTCTCTATGACATTAAATTGTCCGGTTAGTTTTGCAGTTATTCATGGAATTTAAAATTAAAATGACCATCAGTCATCAAACTCACATTTTCAATCCTTAATGAATCTTACCTTTTCCAGAAGGTTTTTAAATGTATTGAGGTTGTAAGTTGGTTTTTTGTTGTTGTTGTTGTTGTTTTTCATGTAATGGTAGTTTGTTCCAGAGTCAGTGGTGCAATTATATGGCTAAAACGGTTCTTTCTTTGGTTAGTTTGATAGATTGATTGATTGATTGTTGCTTTAGGTCCAGCGGACTCTTCCGAGCCAAATCAGGACCGGACAACCCCCGATCCGCATAAAAGATCTGCTGAAACAACCCTAGTAGGAAAATTGAACGCCCTCCACCGGCCAGTCACTTTACAATAAAGACATCCCACGCAGGGGACGGCTGAGGCTTTACCCCAACTACTCAAACCCCCGATTACAAAAACAAAATAGAATACAAACATCATTATAAATTATCAACAAAACACATACATATAAAATGCCTACATTGCTAAATAATGACATCATAGGAAGCCCTAGTGACCACCCGGCAGAAAGCGTCCAACACTCCCAAGCTGATCCAACAGACCTCATACACAAACAAGGAGTCTTGTCCAGGAAGAGTTTTCAAGAAAAAAAGGTAGGTCATTGATCTAGCGAAGAAGAGCAAATGAGGAAGACAGCGACAGTGGAAATTTAAAGCACTAAATTTCCAGAAAGTGGGGATACTATTTATACTGAAACCCCCGGCACTCCAACGGGGGGAACTGTTGCCGCAGTGAATCGGTCTTGCCTATAAAGGAAAGACAGGTTTTCAACTGGGGCTTTCACTTTTCCCTTTATAGGTTAGAACAATCTACAGTGGCAAGATTGCTCATGACCCCAAGGGGTTCTTTGGTTAGTATGGCAGTGCTGGATAAAACTCTTAACTTCTGATAGCGAATTAGTTTTAATGAAGAGTGAATGTCTGTGCAGATATTGCGGCAGGAAGACGTGCGTCCCTCAGCTTATTCCTGATTTCCTCACTCCTTTTGGTTTTGAACAGGATTGACTGGTTCCTTGTACCATAATTATCTGACAAAATGTATTTGTAAATGTTGTAGTGAATAGTGATGATGATAGTGAATAGATATTTCATAGTTCTGGCAAAAAAAATAATACTTATGTTTTAATTTAACCTTTCAAGCTATATTAACGTAGGATTACATATATCTGTTATTCATCTTTAAACGTAATCTTTAAAGATTCTGTATTACTTTTTAAGTCTCTTTTAAACTATTATATCACCATTTAATGTTTTATTTACTGTGACTCTTTCACGTTTTAATGTAAATTTAAAGCTATTGTTTCATTCTTTATTATTATATTTTACTCACGCACAAACATCTACGCAATTATTAAGAATGGTTTAAACGGTGACACACCAGCTCAATGCCTATGTGAGCAGCACACACTTTGGTTCCCCCACATTTGGTATGGTAGGTAGATTAACGTCCCCGGACACAATGCGTATAGGGGACAACCCTGCGGGCTATTTATAGCTTGCCTACACCCTCCCTTCCAGTGAAAGGTAAGGAAAGAAGCACCGGCGAAGCTATTTATAGCTAGTCTGGCTGAACTAACCTCAAAACCTAAAAGCTTTGGTTGAGTCGGTGTGATGAATACATTATTATCTTAATCTAAAATGTCATTCTTAAAGTTATTATTATCACAGCTATTATAGTTTTTAAAAAATAAATTTCTTAAAAGCAATTTGCCAGGAAAAAAAGAAAGAATGGAGTGTTAGGTAGAATGGGGTTGGAAAGCATGCATGATGATTGAGACAGGAATGTGATGTCTGCTTTCAATGTTTGCAAATTGTTGTTGCTGTTGTAATATTCGTTGTTGCTGTGGTTGTTATTGTTTTCAAAGTTAAGTTTTAAATGCGCATGCCTTTTATTAAAATTGTATGCGATAGGGCTTGTACAACCTGATGTCTGATAAAGCAGACCCATAACAATGTATGGTGATGATGTACAATTGTATCGCACATAGCTCCACGCTGGCCGCACGCTCAGGGCGCAGTCAAAGTGCAAGAGAATGGACTGAACAGCGACACATATTCTGGCAGTTACTATAACTGGTTCATAGCCGCACAGAGGCATCAAATCTACACAGATGATTTGATTAAATGCTGTTTATTTACTCTTCAACGAAGCCACATAGTGCAACACAAGTTTACATAAGCAAGCATTTGTGTATAATGCTGCATGTATAAGTATTTTTAAAAAATTCAAAAATATAGTAAGTACATCTGTATGCACGTTTCTCGGTTATGAACATTAGAACACGAAGTAGTAGAAATGTAAGCAAAATAATTCATTTGACAAAAAATCTGACATTATATTTTAAATATCACAGTAACTCGGTGAAAGATGATATATGTAACATTAAAAATTCTGTTCCAAATATGAAAGGGTTTTTTGTTATTAAATGTATTTAACTTTTTAAAAATGTATTGACAATTCTACTATAATATTTGTTTATTTTATTTCATTTTAAAACAAAGGTATTAACAATAATATACGTACAATATAATTACTTTTACAAATTGTCTTCGTTGGCAGAATTTATACAAACACGTACGAACATTTTTTTTTTAATTATCATTTTTTGTTGTTGCATAAATTGTGCAAACACGTACGAACAATTTTTTTAATTATTATTTTTTGTTGTTGCATAAATTGTGCTTGTTTCCATAAATCGTGCAAAATTGTACTAACAATTTTTTTTTGTTAGGACACATTTGGCGAATACGTACATTAATTTTCTTTTGTAATGAAATAAAATCGACATACCGACCAATACAAACACTAATCTCACAGTATATTCAAAATTTGTGCATAGACTTCACAACAAAAATAATGTAAAGTTCAACAAAATTTGAGCCATTTAAATAGAGATGCACATGAATAGACGTTCACCTCTAGCTATGAAATTATAAACAAATTGCGCAAACATTCTTCGTTTTGCAACTGTTCAGAAATGGTGCCACGACGGTAGAGCAAAATTATAGTCAATATTATGGCTTTGGCACAGTATTTATTTTCTAAAAATGTAAATGAACATCTATTTCGGCACGGTTATTCATTCATTTGAAAGTTTGTGTTGCAAAGACACATGCGAACACAATATTTTGGTACGAAAACATTAATCTTCCAATTACAACGATAGCTACAAACTGCCACCCTTTAAGAATGGTAGAAATGGTACAGTCAACTTTTAAAAAAATATATAACTTCAGCAAAGCTTTGTACACCACATTGGTATCATTTCAGGACAAAATTGTTTTTACATAAGCAAAGGCACTGGACATTATGCAAAATGTAAAAGGGACAGCACCCTTTTTCCATAGTTTATAAGTATAAATAAACATAATATAAGTTTAATGTTGACACACATACTATATTCCTTGATAGAGAAGGCGATGATCTTTTTTTGGGGGTGTGTGTGCGTTTTTTTTTCCTTCAAATGTATATACAATAATTGAATAATATGAGCAGCTTTGGGGGATCTTGTTGCAAAGAAAAACAAAGATTTCAATACTGTGAGTCCGTCTCAAACATTAAAATGTGAATTTGGTGGCAATTGTTTTATGCAATCACATCTATTATATGCTATTAAATACTGTATATGTACAATAGTACAATTTTCGATGTTCATTTTGTCACACATTATAAATATTTCCATTGTCAATTTAACTGTGTTAAATTGTGAATTTGTAGAACATAAACACTTTTAATTATGGAAGCACATTTGGGACAATTTACAATGCTCATTTTGTCATAAATGATAAAAATGTCGATTGTTTGGTTGGTTTTGACACTAAGTTAAGTATGAAAGTTTGAGCACAATTAAACTCATAAGATTTCATTTAAATACTAGAGATTTCTTTTTGATGGATGGGAGAGTGGGGTAGAGGAGGGGGAGAGAGTCAATTAAAAACTATTTTGGACTATGTAGGACCATTTCTGATCCAGTCAAACTACAATGTCGATCTTCAGCCTGAAGCAAACAGAAATCAGCGACATTAAAGTACTAAGCTACGGGTTATTCTATCTCACATCGTTTTTCGGTGTGTGTGTGCGCGCGCTGTGTGTGCATTTGCTCCTATCCCTGTAACGATGCAGTCTCTTCTCCTTCTATTCCTCCTAATTTTTTTTGTTCTTCTTCTCTTTCCCCTTCTTATTGTTGTTCTTTTTATCCTCCCTCTTTTTCTTCTTCTTTTTGTTCGTTCGTTCTTTCTTTCTTTTCTTTTTTTCTGTCTGTCTTTCTTTCCATCTTTCTTTCCTTCCTTCATTAATTCTTCTACTTCTTCTTCTTCTTCTTCTTCTTCTCTGCCAATGGCCATGTATTTTCCTCTAAAACATTTCCTTTACTGTAACTGTAAGAGTCCCAATAAATGTCTTTCTTTTGTAATCTCTACATCTTGCCACACTTAGGATTGTAAGTATTCAAATATTTTTGTGTGTGTAGCGTTCGTTTTAGGTTAATATTACGCCATTTACTGCTCAGTTGCCATCACAACAAAATTAAAAACAATATTCCACTAACGATAGATTTATTATATTAGCTCTCCACCACCATCACCCACACCCTTAAACCCCTCCTCCATCCCGTTAATCAGTATCACAGTCCACGTTAACACAATTCAACACATTAACAAAATTGTGAATACAAAACAAATGGTGTCTAAATGTTACTCCACGCATCTATACTTGTGACAAGGTTTTGGGCGAGGCAACTTTTGTGTCAGGTTACAGAGTTTCTACAGCAAAACAACAAACCGCTTTTACATATTGTTATAAATCCTAGTCTTAAATCCACCAACAAACAAACGGAACAAGAAAAACAAACTCACACACACAAAAACAAAAATAAGGAAAAAAGATTGTGATCATAATAAATTGATAATCCTAAATTCAAACAACTGTTCGCAAAACTGCTTGAACAACTACAAGTAAAAAAGGCTAAGTCTCCACGCAACAACTTCATTAGCGGAAAATAAATGTTGCATTTCCTTGTGCAAAAATTGGGACAACAAATCATCTTGTATCTTGTAGAACAATGAATCCGTTTATTAGTTGTTTCTGTTAATGGTGGGGCTGCTGCTGCGGTTGTTGTTGTTTCGCTTTTGATGTTGTTGTTGTTGTTGTTGTTGTTGATGATGATGATGATGATGATGATGATGATGATGATGATGATGATGATGATGATGATGATGATGATGATGATGATGGTGGTGGTGGTGGTGGTGGTGATGATGGTGGTGATAATATTTTGTATTATTGTTATTTGATAGTACGTACACATTATTTTAACACAATCCTTTTACTGCTTGGACCAACGTGTATTGGTAAACCTACCCCCTTCCCTATCTCTCCACCACCCACCCCCACAACGCTCTCCTGTAATAAAGACCAACGATCTACCACAAAACGTCATCATTTGCCAACCCACGTTTTGGTAAAATTTAGTCCCTATTTTTTCCTAAGGTTAAATGACAACCTTCAAAAACGCCCTAAAAGTCCATTTGTAACCTTCAAGGTCTCCCCAAAAGGACAGTCTTCGTCCAATGGTTTGCAGAAGGTCGTTTGCCGCTTTTGAAGGTGGCCCGAAAGATCATTATTTTTTAAGGACTACTATAGTGTCAATAACATCGCAACTCTGTGCCCCTAACGAAGATTTTGTTTATACATCTGTCGGCTGACCTTCGAGGTTAAGAACTTCAAGGTCAAGGACTTCAAGGCAAATGTCCATGTAAAAACAGACTTGCGATCTGAACCTGAATCTTATGAAAATTCAATCTCAAAACGAGTTCACCTTCAAGGTCTCCGAAAAGGTCAGTTACCGACCTTGAAGAGGCCGAAAAAGCTGGCCATGTCGTCGTGGGAGACTAGTTCTGGAACGGAGACTTGGACGAACAGCTGGTCTCCCGCGTGCAGGAAGAAGAGACCTCCAACCCAGCTGCTATGGCGGTCATCCTGCCCGCTGCCCCTGTAACAGCAATCTACACTGTCTGTTTGCCTGTCTGGTTATGGTGGAGAGGGAGAGAGGCAGGAGAAGGGTGGGGGTGTTTGATTACTCTCCACAATAGCTGATCGGGTCAGATTGATTATTTTCCAGTCACATCAAACCACCAACTCAGACGGAAAATCAAAACGATGGAGTCGAGATGCGCGCTTGGAGCATGTGATTGGTGTACTAAGCGCCTTACATGTCCCATTCATTGACTCATTCATTCATTAGAGAGTCGGCGACAATGCTGAGAACCACAACCATTCAGATGAGGATGCTGATAATGATGATGGCAACGTCGACGACGACGGAAGAAAGTTACCCGTGAAAGATGAGAGGATGAAGATAAAGATGCTGATGCTGCTACTGATGATGATGATGATGATGATGATGATGATGATGATGATGATGATGATGATGATGATGATGATGATGATGATGATGACGGCAACGTTGCTGTTGTTGCTGTTGATGATGACAATTTTGAAGTTGATAAACTTTCTTGACGCTTGACGCGGGTGGCGACGACGACGACTATGATCAAGTGGAAGAAAATGAGGAAAGAAAACGATGATGAAAACGTTGATGACCGACTACGATGATGATGGGATAGGATAGGATGGTTTCTCGTGTGCTCGTGTGCTGGCTTTGAGAAGGATGCTGAAGAGGAAGGAAAGGTCAGGCTGTGTCGTCTGGATCGTAGTTGTTGGCCACGCTGTCGTGGGGTAAATCATCACCGGGGTTCGGTTGTACAGGGGATCGGTTGTACAGAATCTGTTAAACACACCAATCGCCCACACCAAAACTCTTTAGGACTTGAAACGACAATGATATTACGCGTTTGACTTAGAGATCAGCTGATTTCACCCAGCTGACTTAGAGCATCAGCTGGACTTAGAGCAATCAGATCTGACTCACACAGCTGACTTAGAGCATCAGCTGACTTAGAGCATCAGCTGACTTCACAGAGCTGACTTAGAGCATCAGCTGACTCACACAGCTGACTTAGAGCATCAGCTGACTCACACAGCTGACTTAGAGCATCAGCTGACTCACACAGCTGACTTAGAGCATCAGCTGACTCACACAGCTGACTTAGAGCATCAGCTGACTCACACAGCTGACTTAGAGCATCAGCTGACTCACAGAGCTGACTTAGAGCATCAGCTGACTCACAGAGCTGACTTAGAGCATCAGCTGACTCACACAGCTGACTTAGAGCATCAGCTGACTCACAGAGCTGTTCCAGGGGATGGCGGAAAACAGGATCCAACTCGAGCCGGCCCAAAGTGCCCAACGGTCAACTTAGCAGCAGCTATCCCACACAGTGACGCTGACTACATTAATGGTCCAACTTTGACATGGGGGGTTCCTGTCCAAATGCAGCTCAATATTAGTGGATTTAGCTGCAGATGAGAGCTACATGTATGTTCTTGGTAACACCCTGCTCCGTGGACATGCTACATGATGTCATTTGTGTACATAGTTGTAAATAGTCTATTTCTGCCTTTTTTGTAATTTGTGTACATAGTTGTAAATAGTTTGTACCTTTACTGTTCCGTCTTTTGGTGTATTGTAGCAAAAGCGGTGTTTTATCGTGTGCATGTATTTATATGTAATGACTATGTAAAGCGTGGTGAGTCTGGTCATAGGTTGGAGTACCCGCTATATAAAAATCCGTTATTATTTTTATTATTATTATTATTATTATTATTATTATTATTATTATTATTATTATTATTATTATTATTACACTAAAGGTTCAACGTTGACAGGATGCTCATTGCAGCGGCAGCGGACAGCTGAGTGACCCTGACAGTCCTAAAAGCATGCACGCTTACTTCTAAGCAAGGGAGGTGACACACAGTGCAAAGAGCCATTACAGAAAGGCGACTCCTATTAGGCTCTTCCTCTGCTAAAAACCAATGCAAAAAAAAAGTCTTATTATGAGCACATGAAACACTTATGTTTGTTTTGATCGCTCACTCGCTTGTTTATTTATTTGGGCGTTTGTTCTGTTTAAAGGTTTGGTTATGTTTGGGCTAGTTTCGGAGACGGCTGTGAGGGTTATGTGTCAATATTTGAACAAGCAGGTGGCTGGTTTGGCGAGCATTGTCACTGGCTGGACGTTGTGAGTTTGCCAGCTTGGTGTCACAGTTCTTGATCTCCGGCCCGTCTCTCAACACCCTAATACCCTTCCCACATTCATCCCATACATCTCCTCCTGTCTTCCCACATTCCTCCCATGCATCTCCTCCTGTCTTCCCACATTCCTCCCATGCATCTCCTCCTGTCTTCCCACATTCATCCCATACATCTCCTCCTGTCTTCCCACATTCCTCCCATGCATCTCCTCCTGTCTTCCCACATTCATCCCATACATCTCCTCCTGTCTTCCCACATTCCTCCCATGCATCTCCACCTGTCTTCCCACATTCATCCCATACATCTCCTCCTGTCTTCCCACATTCCTCCCATGCATCTCCACCTGTCTTCCCACATTCCTCCCATACATCTCCTCCTGTCTTCCCACATTCATCCCATACATCTCCTCCTGTCTTCCCACATTCATCCCATACATCTCCTCCTGTCTTCCCACATTCATCCCATACATCTCCTCCTGTCTTCCCACATTCATCCCATACATCTCCTCCTGTCTTCCCACATTCATCCCATACATCTCCTCCTGTCTTCCCACATTCCTCCCATGCATCTCCTCCTGTCTTCCCACATTCCTCCCATGCATCTCCACCTGTCTTCCCACATTCATCCCATACATCTCCTCCTACCTTCCCACATTCATCCCATACATCTCCTATCTTCCCACATTCATCCCATACATCTCCTCCTATCTTCCCACATTCCTCCCATGCATCTCCTCCTACCTTCCCACATTCATCCCATACATCTCCTCCTGTCTTCCCACATTCATCCCATACATCTCCTCCTACCTTCCCACATTCATCCCATACATCTCCTATCTTCCCACATTCATCCCATACATCTCCTCCTATCTTCCCACATTCATCCCATACATCTCCTATCTTCCCACATTCATCCCATACATCTCCTCCTATCTTCCCACATTCATCCCATACATCTCCTCCTGTCTTCCCACATTCATCCCATACATCTCCTATCTTCCCACATTCATCCCATACATCTCCACCACTCTTCCCACAATCATCCCATACATCTCCTATATTCCCACATTCATCCCATACATCTCCTCCTATCTTCCCACATTCATCCCATACATCTCCTCCTGTCTTCCCACATTCATCCCATACATCTC
Organism: Oncomelania hupensis; assembly: GCA_036898135.1. Taxonomy (NCBI): domain Eukaryota; kingdom Metazoa; phylum Mollusca; class Gastropoda; order Littorinimorpha; family Pomatiopsidae; genus Oncomelania; species Oncomelania hupensis. The sequence continues at coordinate 58,727,045 of CM072523.1, read as the reverse complement.
CTCCTATCTTCCCACATTCCTCCCATGCATCTCCTCCTGTCTTCCCACATTCATCCCATACATCTCCTCCTACCTTCCCACATTCATCCCATACATCTCCTATCTTCCCACATTCATCCCATACATCTCCTCCTACCTTCCCACATTCATCCCATACATCTCCTATCTTCCCACATTCATCCCATACATCTCCTCCTACCTTCCCACATTCATCCCATACATCTCCTATCTTCCCACATTCATCCCATACATCTCCTCCTATCTTCCCACATTCCTCCCATGCATCTCCTCCTGTCTTCCCACATTCATCCCATATGTCACGTCCCAACTGCCTTAGCAGAGGTTCGACATGTGTGCTCTTTCACACGAGGAAAAAAAATCCAACACCTAAATAAACTCTAAAAGACAAAACCAGAAGTAACAAGACAATTTCTTTATTTCACACACTCATTCGCACTAAATAATTAACTCCCTTTATCCCGCTTCCCAACCAACCAACCCTCAATCCCACTAATACAACCCCAAACTAATACATAAACCATTCGTTCAAAATAATAATGATAATTAAATCAAAATGGAAAATGACTAACTACAAAATGTACAAGAGATTTATAATAATTATGGCTGAAATAGCTTACTGACAACAAGGTAAATATACAGTAAGCAACTGCTTTAAATCTTTATAAATATTCAAACTTTGTTCCACTTAAACTTCAAATAGATACAACAAGTCTTTTATATTATATAAAATGAATAAGAAAATTTATCTTTTGTGCCAAATATAATTTGTAAGAAATTAATCTAAATTATTAATTAAATAATATCTGGCGAAATAATTCCCCCAGACAAAACTATACAATCACAGGGCTACTTAATCTAGTATGTAATATTACTCAACAACGTTTATCAATCAATTCAGATTAAATATATTCAGTGTGCTGTAATTTATAATTTATCACATGTAAAACAATTATCGTTCCTCACAACAGATTATCATTGGTTATAGTTATTTGTTGTGTGTGGTGGAGTGTGTGTGCGTGTGCTTTATAAACGAAATAAAGTTCCCTGGGCGAATACCAGAACCTTCGCAACCGAGGTTGACACACGGAAAACGCGGCGTAATAGGCCGAGGCACACAAGCTTCACACCAGCAAGGTTTCAGCACACCATCAATGGTCTGCTCTAGGGTTTTGGTGTTGTATTTGTTGGTACATCTACAACAATACATACAAGAATACGCAACCATTAATAATTATATTACAATATACTGCACAAGCACCCCGCTATCGGAATGGTTGTCTCCCTTTCCACATCCTTACTCATCCTCCCTGTCATCGCGCATATACATTCACAATCACCTCCTTTCTGTCATCTCTTCGCTACGTAACAGCGAATTCTTTTATATCAATTTATAATTATTTAATTTATAATACATTTTAGAAAATTCTCTCTCTCTCTATCTAGGTATTTATGCAGCAAACAGTATGAAACAAAAAAATAGAATTTAAAAAACGTAATTAACTAACCATTCACACTGCATGCATAACCCAAACCCCCGAACGCTATGGCCAACTGAGAAATTGAGGTAAAAAACTTACGGCTACCAGTGGATTCTCCGGCCTGTAGACAAAGACACACGAACGACGGGACAAACACACAGGCACAGATGGTTAGGCAAGGTGATTACACAGGCATAAGAAGTCCTAGACGGAGTCACAGGTCACCCGACGTTATACGTAGATAACTCAGATTTCACCGAGAATACACAGTAGGTATTCTAAACAGCTTAGAAAAGTTTTAGTTAAACAAACACTTCCAAAGTGTTCCCAAAACAATCCTCCTCTTCCGTTAATAGGCTCTTTTTCGTTGACGGTCTGATCTGTACGACCCACAGACAAAGTCACTAACTGGCACCTTGACCCAACTTGGATCCGTTGATTCTGGCTACAAAAAAACGATATGCAACTGTTGCTGCTCCTATCAAAATATACAGTGCAAGGGGTTTTATACGATCAGCTAAGAATCTTCCAGAATATACTTCTTTTCATCATAATTCATTCCCTGCACCGTTCGCGATTAGAGCACGCATTCACACATAGAATATCGCATGGCAGCAATTAATCTTCTCAATAACAAAATAGCCAACTATGCTGTTTTTCTAACATAGTACGTTCTGCACGGGCGCAATACATTCGCTACTTTTATTAATTATAAACTAAATTAATTTATTCTGATTCTCTCCCCTTGACTACCGTAACTTTTAACCTCTATGTACAGGCTGATGATTAAACTATATACATAGGCGCGCGACTGCAAACTGCGTAGCGTGACACAGCACCCCACCAAGACGAAAACTAACAGTTTTAGTTCTTAACAACCACGCTACTCAGTTCTGCTCAAGAAATCAGCTGGTACATTTTCCTTCCCTGGAATACTCTCCACTATCAGATCGAAAGGTTGGAGTTGAAGTGCCCACCTCATGAGTCTACAATTCGTAGTCTTTGCTTGCTGCAGGTATTGCAAAGGTCTGTGGTCGGTCTGCACAATGACTGTCCGATCATACAGGTACTGCTTGAACTTTTGTACCCCCCACACCAATGCTAAGCATTCCTTCTCTATGGTGGAATAGTTCCTCTCTGCTTGGTTTAGCTTCTTGCTGGCACATGTGATTGGCTGTAAACCCAAACCTTGGTCCTGGCACAGAATCGCCCCTATTCCAATCTCTGATGCGTCAGTCTGTAGCACTAATGGTTTTTCCATGTCTGGCATACAGCATACAGGTTTGGAGCATATGCGGTCTTTGAGCGTCTGGAACGCTACTTCGCAAGCGTCGGACCACTGTACGGAACCAGATTTGCCTCCCTTGGTTAAGTCGGTCAGCGGCACCGCTATCGCAGCAAAATTCGGCACAAACTTCCGATAATACCCTGCTAATCCAAGGAATGACCTGACCTGTTTCTTGGTAGTGGGACGTGGTGCATTCTGGATCTTGTCCATCTTTCCTTGTTCCGGCTGCACTTTGCCTTCTCCCACTATGTGTCCCAAATACTCAAGCTTGCGGAATCCCAGGTAGCATTTGGACGGACGCGCCGCTAACTGTACTTCCCTCAGACGTTTAAACAAGATGTCTAAACACTCTAAATGTCTCTCTAGAGTTTCTGTGGCTACCATGAGATCGTCCATGAAGTTGTCGACTTCTTTCATCTTCAATGGCATCAACATCTTGCGCATCATGCGTGAAAAAACTGCCCCTGCGGTTTTCAGTCCGAAGGGCATGACGCACCATTGGAATTGACCCTCGTTGGTAGTGAAAGCTGTCTTGCACTTATCTTCACTCTTCATAGGTATTTGCCAATACCCCTTAGACAAATCGATCTTGCTCAAGTACTTGGCCTTTGAGAGTTTGTTAAATAGATAATCTATGTCGGGCATCGGCTCAGCGTCGAAAATTACCTGCCTATTGAGTTTCCTGAAATCGACGCAGAATCTGACTGCTCCGTCCTTCTTCTTTACCAGAACGATCGGTGAACTGAACGGTGAAGCTGCTCGCTCGATCACCCCCATAGCTAGCATCGTCTCAACCTCTGCCTTGACTGTCTCCATCTTTGAATGAGGTAACGGGTACTGTTTTGTCCTTACTGGACGGTCGTCATCCAGTCGTATTTCGCACTCATCCAACGTGGTGCGCAAAGGCAAGTCAGTCAGGATGTCAGGGTAACGAGCTAATAGCCTCCTAATTCCTGCATGGATCTCCGGGCTATCTGCATCAAGATGCACGTCATCTAACGTCTCTGACTGTTTCAACACTACGGTGGGTATGCCCTCGACTGTTGGTACCTCTTCCCATTCGTCTGCTTCATCAACTACTACAGCTGTGGCGATTTGTACTCTCTGATGGTACAGTTTTAGTAAGTTGGCGTGAAACAGTTTCACCTTGTTCCCAATGCGAATCTGATAATCGCACTCGTTTCGACGACTTACGACTTCGTATGGCCCCCTCCAGCTCATTTCTAGCTTGTTGTGCTTGGTTGGCAACAAAAGCAACACTTTGTCTCCTGCCTGAAATGTTCTAGGTTTCGTTTTCTTGTCGAAGTGTCTTTTCTGCCTCTCGCCTGCTTTCTTCAGACTTTCCTTCGCTAGTGCGCACGTTTCCTCGATTCTATTTCGCAGGTCCACAACATACTGACTAGCCACCTTCACTTCTTCTCCTTGACTGTCCTTCGTCCACAAATCTCTCAGTACCGACATGGGACCCCTCACTGTCTTGCCATACAGTAGCTCAAAAGGTGAAAAACCTGTGCTCTCTTGAGGTACCTCCCTGTACGCGAAGAGCAGCGCTGGTATGTACCTATCCCATGCTTTCGGTTGCTCCTTCGTCAGCTTTTTGAGCATCGACACGAGTGTACCATTGAAACGCTCCACGAGCCCGTCGCACATTGGATGGTATGGTGTTGTCGCCTTTCCATGGATTGCTAACAGTCTGTTTACTTCGGCCATCACGTTTGACATAAATTGTGTCCCTTGATCTGTCAATATCTCTTTGGGAATTCCCACTCTTGTCCAGATCTCCCACAATGCTTCGGCAACTCTCTCAGCCTCTATGCCTTTCAGTGCTACGGCCTCAGGATACCGTGTCGCATAGTCTACCATGACTAAGATGTATTGGTTGCCTCTGTCTGACATAGGTTTTATAGGTCCCCACAATATCAACTGCAACTCTCTGAAACGGTTCGTCGACTAGAGGTAGTTTCTGCAGCGGAACTTTTGCTACCCTACCCCTGGGAACTGTTTTCTGGCATTCGGGACATGATTCGCAGAATCGCCTAACATCCCCGCACATTCCTGGCCAATAGAACACCCCCCATATCCTCTCACGTGTCCTCTTTCCACCTAAGTGTCCGGCCATCGGAGGGTCGTGCGCCAGGCGCATCACCTCTCCTCTGAGCTTGCTAGGCACGACTAGCTGCGTTAGCTCTTCTTCTCCCTGATGGTGTACTCTGTACAAAATGCCCTTCTTTTTGCAGAAGCTAACCATCGCTTTGCCTGACTTGAGTTTCGTCCCTTGCTTCTCGCACTCTCTAGCTCTAGCTAAAGTGGGATCTTCTTCCTGCAACTTGGCCAACTGATCGGGCGTCACATCGAGTTGGAATGGCTTCGGAATCGGCAGTGCTTTTTCCTGCTTCCCTTCTGCTTTGGCCTGTGCCCTGGTCTGAACGGCGGCTATCGCACACTCTAACCCATCTACAGCCACGGGACTTCGATAGCCTCCCTTGAAGGTAACCCAGTTGCCTAGAATCACATCAGGTACAACTTGCTCGATGACGATCAATTCTACTGTACCCTTCACGAAAGCTGAGTCTACTTCTACGTACGCTGTAGGATACTTCCCTGACTTGACCTGATCAGCGAACATGACCTCGATCTCTCTACCGGTCATATCCTCAGGACGCACCCACTTGGCTGCTACTGCCCCCACCTCGGCACCAGTATCTCTCAGAATCTTCACAGGCTGACCCCTGACTGTTCCCATGCTCCACGGGTTGTACGGCTGAATGGTACTAAAGCTAGCCTTAGTCATTTCCGAGTGAATCGGTCCTGAATCCGGACTGACAGTGATACGTAGCAACTGTTTCGGACTACGGCACTCCTTCGCTACGTGACCTAGCTTCCCGCACCTGAAACACTTCACAGGACGTTTCTCCCCACTAGGTTCCCTCCTCTTATCCTCTTCACCCTTGTTGCCACTAGGACCACTCCTCGCTGCCCCTACAGGTTGACTGACAGCACGATTACCCCCCTTGTATGGCACGCTACCGAACACTGGCCTGTTACTCACTGTCCGTTTCGCATCTACATGTAACTGGGCAATCTCAGCTGCCTGCTCGCCATTCTCAGGCTGCCTCTCCCTCACAAACAGTTCTAACTCAGGGTTCATCACTGACAACAACTGTTCAGTCAGAAAGACATCAAGCACTACGCCCGCATCATCTATATCTTTCTTAGCCAAAGAAAACCATCTCTTCACTAAGACTTGTACTCTACTCAAGTACTGCGGAAAAGTCTCTGTGCCTTCTTTCCTACTCCCCCTGAACTGTTTGCGGTAGTAGTCAGCATCTCTCCTAAATCGTTTCAGAAGAGCCCCCCTGACCACTTCGAAATCGACTATCTGCTCTGGAGTTAACTTCAGATAAGTCTCTCTTGCCTCCCCTGACAACAACGGTGACAACCTAGCCGACCACGTCTCTTCCTTCCATTTCTGAGTTCTAGCTATTTGCTCAAAGTGCTGAAGATAGCTCTCAATATCCTCTTTACCATCAAATGGTTGGACCTTGATCTTGTAGCTATCAGGCTGAACTCTATCCCTCCTACGTTGGGCTTCTAGTTCTTTCTCTTGTTCTAACTGTTGCCTAAGCCTTTCTCTGTCATCCTCCCGAGCCTGCTCTCTAGCTGTACGTTCCTCTTGCAGACGCAACTCGACATTTCCCGTTCGGCTTCTATTTTCTTTTCTAAGAGCTTCAGTTCCCTAGCTTTGTCCTTGCCTCTCCTGTTCTAGCCTTCTTTCTACTATGGCTAAATCTTCCGCCCTCCTCTTCTCCGCTCGAGCCATCTCTTCCGCTCTTCTCTTCTCTGCTAGGGCCAGCTCTTCTGCTCTTTCCTTACGCTCCCGTTCCATCTTCCTCTCTGCCAAAGCTAACTCTTCTCTTCCTCTCGAGCCTAGCTGTTTCTTTAGCTCTGTCCCTTCGCTCTAATTCCATCTCTCTCGCCAATCTAGCAGACTCCTCCGCTAATCTAGCAGCTTCTTGCTCCCTCTTCGCCCCGTCTACCAAAACTGGCTAGACCTGCTCCCTTCAGCCCCATGCTAGCGCCTAGCTCCTTATATCTAAGATATACATCCATGCCAACGCTACTTTTTCCTGCACCGGCCTTAACTGCAGTAGGAGTAAGATCAGCTGCCATGCGAGTACTATGAGCGAAAGGCGTACTCACTGTGGTTTCCTCGTCCATCGGTTCCCGACGCGAAGCGGCTGCGTCGGCCTCCGTGTACTGGTCCATCGCTCGCGCCTGCTCAGCTGCTCTCCGAGTCGCAGCTCTCGTCAGCATACAGTCGCGGACTAAGAAAAATGGGAAAAAAAATGGGTGAATAACAAATGAAACAAATAACAATTAACACATATACAAACAGTCGAACAAATGACAAGTAAACAGTAACAGGAGCCGGAGAAGTCCCTTATCGTCTAGGCCTCGACGACAAAGTTGTTTACCTCAACCCCCCGTTTGTGCACACACGCTCGGGGTGTGAACCCTTTTGCGCAGCGCAACCTCACTCCCGACCAACCACCCACTGGCCACTCATCCGACACACAAGACGACAAAGAAACAAACACTGACTTCTGGTATCTAAACAAATAACAATAAATCTACCCTAACTACTTCCCCCTAACCTATCCTAGATCTATCCCACCGCTGCCACCAAAATGTCACGTCCCAACTGCCTCAACAGTGGTTCGACATGTGTGCTCTTTCACACGAGAAAAAAACCCAACACCTAAATAAACTCTAAAAGACAAAACCAGAAGTAACAAGACAATTTCTTTATTTCACACACTCATTCGCACTAAAATTAACTCCCTTTATCCCACTTCCCAACCAACCAACCCTCAATCCCACTAATAAAACCCCAAACTAATACATAAACAATTCGCTCAAAATAATAATGATAATTAAATCAAAATGGAAAATGACTAACTACAAAATGTACAAGAGATTTATAATAATTATGGCTGAAACAGCTTACTGACAAGGTAAATATACAGTAAGCAACTGCTTTAAATCTTTATAAATATTCAAACTTTGTTCCACTTAAACTTCAAATAGATACAACAAGTCTTTTATATTATATAAAATGAATAAGAAAATTTATCTTTTGTGCCAAATATAATTTGTAAGAAATTAATCTAAATTATTAATTAAATAATATCTGGCGAAATAATTCCCCCAGACAAAACTATACAATCACAGGGCTACTT